>LR539019.1:125373-164388 GCA_900536315.3 Caenorhabditis becei | reverse complement strand
CTCTGAGTGGTCTCGCCACGATTTCCCGGCGCCAAGTCTTCTCGCAACTCGGAACTAAGACAGACTTGTCACTTGAAAACAACGTTGAAACCATCTCGACAGGTCCCTCTGCGTTTCTCTCCCAAATTCGTCAAATACACTTCACTCTTCAAACTGTGAGCTGCTCCAATTCCCGACTCACCTCTCCCGATCAACGATCCACATTGTCACTATCCACTGGGACTTCTGTTCAATGAGCCCTGTCCAAGTAAACAATCCAGCTCTCCCGGTACTGTTCAGTCCCCGACTGCCTACTGGGAACCGCGACGTACCCTGCATGCAGAAATCCCCATTGTGCCCAGTAACATGTTCATCCTACCTTTGCTTCTTCCAGAACTTTTCTGACTTTTGGGTACACTATGGCTAATCAGCTCTTCGACGTTTTCCGTTTTCTCGCCTTTGTCTTCTTCATCGTTGTCCTCTGTTGAGTCTCGCAACAAATTCTCCTATTGCTCAGCTTAAAATGAAGTTGAGAGATGAGTCATCCAATTCTGGGTCTCGCCGCGATTTCGATGCCTCAAACAGCTGCGAATCGATTTGCGAAACACGCGAGTTCCTCTCACCGTCCGTCTCCTCTCCACATACATAACCAGCGCCCTCCATCTATACATCCATTCGTGATATTTCCCTTCTCCTGCCAAAATGTTCTTCACCGACGCCCGCCGCCCCATTCTCATCCCAAACTTGGGACTGGAAGCTCCACGCGAAGGACCAAAGCGCTGGTACCATATCGGTAAATAAGCGGATGCCTTTGGTTTTTGAATCACTTGAATTCCAGATGGATTGGGAGAGTTCATCGTCGTGATGATCATCGTCATCGTCATCACCGTCTTCTACGTCACCATGAGACTGACCCTCGACCCTCCAGCCAACTAGGTCAATGCCCCCGACGTCAAATCAACATTTCCATCAGCTCCAATCAATTGCTTCCTCCCATTTTTCTGGTTTCCTTTGACATAAACTATGACTCATCACTCTTTCCTTCGAATAAAGTCTGAAAATTGCCCGTTTTCGAAACGTCTTCTTGTTCAAATGAGGCCCCGAGAGTCACATTTCGTAATAATCTCTTCTTCTTCAACACGAGGTCTCTCTTTCAATAACAACGCACATTCTCATCAGGTGCCTACCCTTTTTGGACGGGCAGATGTCCCCTCAACGGAGCCATTCGAAAATGTGCACTTTATGAATGCACTTACTAATGGATTTTTATTTCAAATGGTGGGTACTGATCGCCTTGTTAACGACACTCTTTGTTCAAATAGACTCTAGGGCCACGTCGACCGAGGTGCTGCGCCGGGGCGCCCCTATGATAAAATGAGGGAATCTGTATGCGGGGACACGGCAATAGAGGAGTACAAACAATTGATAGTGGGGAAGAAACGGGGTACCGGACGCTTCTTCCAGCCAGTCCCAATCAGCAGGGAAAACTTTACAGAAAAGGGATTCTTCCCAGAATTTCATTCTGTGCAACGAGCAATTCCAGGTTCCATCACAACTTTCGTAACCTCACTGAAGAGTCTGCTGATAAGCTGATCAGAATAGAGCGGAGAGAACGAATGAAGCATTTGAGAAAAGGAATGTTTTATTCAAATCACAAAAAAGTGTCAATACCAAGTGCAATTATCAATGAATTTCCAAGCTTATCAGTGAGCCACCGGACTTCTCTCACAAACAAACGCCTTCTTCTCGTGACACTCGACATTCTTCCACTTGCCATCCTTGCTCTCGACCTGGAAATCAATCAATCAATCAATCAATGACCCCTAGAACTTACCAATACACAACTGTCCTTCTTATTCTTTCCATCCGGCATTCCCTTCTCCCAATTGACAAACTTCACTGGGCTTCTGTCGAGCCAAAGCCATTTTCCGTTGAGGTGGATGAGACCGGCCCAGAAGTCAATGTCTTTGTGGTGAGGGGCTTCAGAAGAGGATTCAGAATCCTCATTAGTCTCCTTATAAATCTTGACCAAATGCTCATTCTCCTTGACATCATGAATCGAAGCCACAAAAGCTTCATCTTCAAGGCAGGTCAGAGAGGCTTTGTGGAGGGTCGTAGGCTTATGGATCACTTTGAAGCACTTGTGGGTCGGGGCGTAGAGTTGGTAGCCATGGGGACACTTTTCCACATTCTCAGGGGCCTCCAGACTCTCAAACATGCTTCTGATCATGTTCCGACTCTCCAGCATCCTCTCCTCAAAATCCCAATCCTCCTGGATCCTCGGGGCATCTTGTTGTTTGAGAATAAGTGCCGACACGAAGACGGCATAGCAGAAAAGACAAGTCAAGGCGATAATTGTAAGGTTTCTCTTCACTGAAAAACATGGGAACTGTGCGTTGAAACTCTGAAAGAGACTTACCTTGACTACCCGGCGTTGGCTCATTGACTGGAAACAAACCGAGCTCACCACCGTAATCCTTGACTGCAGCGGATGAGGAAGAAGTGTGGACGGTCATTTCGGAATGATGATGTTAGGGGATTCAGATGAAGGTTATATAGTGTCAGGTCTTGCTGATAAACAAGATTATTTGCAAGAAGTCGGAGGTTATCATTAGTCATCACTGATAAGCCATCATTGGTAAGGAAGGACTGGTAAGGCTCATCGGATTCAAGGGTCAGGGTCATCCGAATTTAAAATTCGCTTCCGTGTTTTTAGAAGTTATGATAGTGAGTCTCTTATCTGAAAATTTGGTTGGTTTTTTCTTCTCAATTCATTCACAAACTGATCCAATGTGACACTGTTTGTCATGATTTGTCATGCTTCGTCATGCTTTGTCATGAACCGGTTCAAACCCGAGAATTGTCAAAAAAGGGATAGGGAGAAAGGTTTCGTTCCGAAAGTCTTATCAACTAATAAGTCCCACCCCGATCTTTTTTTCTCCCTTATCATCAGCATATCGGACATGCGTAAGGCAGTGGTTTGTTTCCATTCCTTTTCTTTAGTCATGACTTGCTGACGTACCCGTTTCTTACACTAATTCCTTCAAAACTTTCCTTTATAAAACACCCAATTTTCAGAAACCGTCCTCGAAAATGGCACGTTGCTCTGTGAAAGAGTCAAAAACACCTACAGTTATTCCGATAGATAAAGTAGAAAGAAAAAAGTACTTGAACACGATAGCCCAGCGAAAGCACCGAGAGAAGCAGAAAGTAACTATTGAAGAACTGACAGCAGTGAGCAGAGTTTATCGTTTTCCACCAGAATACTCTAATTTTCAGTATGTCAAAGTGTTGAAACGAGTCATTATGGAGAAAGATTTCGAGATTCGGTATCTGAAGATGAAGTTGGAAAGTGTTGAGGAACATTGGAAAAAACATCAGGAATTGGCTCCGGGGCAGATGGTTCCAGTGATTCACTATCCAAACGAGCAAGCTCCCATGTACGCTGTAGGAGTTCCATTCGCCTCAGACCAACAGCAAAATGGTCCCGTGGGAGTTCAGCCAATCCCAATTCAGTCTGCACCATTTCAACAGTTCTATGTGTCTGATTATCTTTCTCCCACTGTCCCTCTGCCATCTGATACCTTATCACAAACGCCATTTATCAATCCGCGAGCCCCAGAAGCTCCAGTCTATCAAGAATTGTTAGTTCAGCAGGTTCCTGAAGTCTACAACCGTTCTAATGACCTACCGCCCACAGATCCAAAAACCCACTCGACAATTCACAAACCTATCATCCTTTTCAGTCCTGGTTCAATTGGTAAACTGTATCTCTGTTTCATCAAGTCACTCTTCATTTCAGAAAACCGGAACTCACTGATGAGTAGCATTAGCATCGGAACAACTCCAGCGGATTACAAGAGAATCCTTGCCACTTTGATGCAAGATCCTCCACTCCAGGAAGGTCAGAACTACGGTCGTCCAAGTGACCTTCCTCCATCCACTCATCAATCATTCCAGAAACCCAGTTCTACCTCCTTCCTGACTCCAGATTCTCTTCGTAAGCTCTCCTTATCATCTGGGTATGACCTTATCATTTCAGGTATTCAAGCCATGGTGCTCACAAGTGGAAACATCATAAGCAAAACTCCAGTAGAATTCAAGAGAATCTTCGAAAAAATCAAGCAACAAGATGCTCCAAAATAGTTTATTTCCCATAAATAGTCCCCTCTCCTTGTCGTTCTTCACCTTCCCAAGCATCCCAAACTCTCTTCATTCTCGTCAACTCCTTCTTGTTGTTCACACAGAAAATCCCAATCATAACAATGCCAATCAGCAGAATAATGCAGCATTTCCACTCGAACACTGCAATGAACCGTTATCACCTGTTGTTATCACTTATCACTCACAGCATCTACAACACATGAACGCATACTTTGTCGTCGTGCAGCAGCAACAGAGTCCCTGTACCAGAGCAGACCTCTTTGACTTCTTGTTTCCGGATTTTTCATCAGATTCATAGGAACCCTTCGGCATTTTTGAGTTGGAAATGAGAGAAATAAAGGTCCAAACAACAAAATCAGAGGTAGGCTTCACTCTAGTGAAACCAATATTGTCATGTGTTCAGCTCATTGATAGTATAATCAGAATCAGCTCATTCCACGAGTCAACCGCTCCCCTCTAATCAAATCAAATCTTTCTCCGTCCCCACTCACAATCAATTTGACTTCCAACTGCAATGGAACGTATCCCAACCGAAGAAGTAGAAGAAGTAGAAGAAGCAGCAGCTCCTGCTCCACCAACCAGTAAGTGTATTTTACATAAACTTGACAAACCCCTGTCTTTCAGGATCCCCGGCGTATCTAGTAGTTCTGGCAATCCTTCTCATTCCAATTGTCACCTTCCTCATGTTTTACCTGCTCTTTTTGGTTTTCGAAGAGGAGATTCGTGAGTGGATTTCGTACTACTCAACAGTTCCAATGGACCCTCCTTCTTCCGATGCCTCCGTTTTGCTGATGTGGTTCTGGTACGATTCCCTTCTTACTTTTCCCCATTTTACTCATCCATTTTTCAGGAACAACGCAACCAGTTTCAGCAATGACTCACTTTCTCAATGACACCATTCTTTCAATAGAACACTCTCTTCTTGCGTAAATTTCATGAATAAACAATTATATTATCAGTAGTACTTAATCAGTTCAAAAGACCGAAACTATCAGTGATAAGACTCGTCACAATCAAAATCAATTTTTTCAAAATGTCCCAACTCGAAGTTTTCATCCTTATCACTCTGATAATCGCCTCTTTCGTTTTGAATGTCGTATCGGTGTTCACGAATCATTGGTGTGATGACATTGGGATTGTTCCTTTTTATCAGGAATCAGTTCCATTTATCACTTCTCAAAGAACTGTTTAGGGAGAAGTAACCTGGTTCGAAGTGACAAGTTGGTTAATGTTCATGGCATTTGCATTCTTTATCGGTCAAGTTTTCGTTGGATTCTTCGCGGTGTAAGTTATCGATTGGTTGCAGAAATTCAGTTTTGTTTCAGCTACCGTACCTATTTCAATGGATTCTCGCGAAAAGTCCGCCCTTTGTTCTACTCAATTTGCATAAACTCTTGCATCATCTACTCATTCGAAACAGCGGCGTTTATTTTAGTTGCAGTCCATGACATGGAATGCAGTGTAAGTAATCGACAGAGTCAAAGCTAAAATGCTACTTCAGATCGGCTCCTCTCCAATTATGGCACTAGTGTCCGCCGGGATCAACTTGATCGCGTTCTTTGTTTCTTTCCATGTCGCTTATCATCACTGTGATTGAATAAATTTGAATTTTTATCTGTTTTGGAAACTCTACTATAGTTAATGACCAGAATATGGAATCAATCTGTCCGAAACTCTACTCTAGGCACTGCTGATAACACCAGGAAGAGCTGATTCGTTATCAGAGAAATGAGCAAAACACATCAATCTGTTAGGTTCGCCATTTGCTGTCACTTGGCAGCTTGCCAAGAGTTTGGGTCTCGCCACGATTTGAAAAAAGGGAATTCGGAATAGAGAGACAAAGAGAAAAGTACGGAATTGTCCGCAAACACATGTTAGGTGTTAGGGTTTTGGGAGCACAGGCATGAATATGTAGTTTCAAGGAAGTTGAGTCTCCTTGAAGCTACAGTAATCTCTTGAACTTCTGCTCCTTGGAAAGTGTGTAGTTTGAATACGAAACAGCGGAGGTTTGAGTATGATCCTCGCCACTGATAAGAAAAGGCGACTTTGAGTCCAAGTTGATAAGAATGATGACGTACCACAGACCGTTTTCTTCTTCTTTACTCACCAAGTTTTGATTTTTTGGTCTATGCGAAAGCATGGTGAAATTGGCATCTTTGTCAATGATTCATGAGTTCAGGAGTACCTGACATGACATTTCCTTGTTTATTGACAGACTGATATCATTTTCCATAACCATTGAGTTTATAAGCGACTCCAGGGTGCTCTGAACCTCAGTGATGGCTCTTCTCCTGCTCCTCCTCTGCCTGGTGCGTGCCTCTTTCCAATTGGACTGCTCCACGGCCAACCGAACCATCAATGACTTCGATGGTGACGTCGTCTGGAGACTCACTTCTGATGAACTCGACCCAAAATCTTGTCAATACTTTGTGAGTCTGGGGGTCCCGTCGACTTCAACCTTCAGAAGTTTAGATCAACGTCACCAGCTTCCGAGTGCCCACTTTAACCATCTCGAACATCACGTTAACCGGAGCCAACTCTATTCGAATCTCCCAGCACCCACAGCTGGCCAATCCCGCTGACATCCTCATAGATTCCGAAGAATCCCACAAGGATCAGATTGTTCTGCAGATGAGCCCGTTGGGGTTCCTTATCACATTCAATGTATCGAATGACTCCAAAGATGATGAGTTCCGAATGGCCCTGAAGTTTGATACAAGTAGGACGGAGTCCCTAGGGTTTCTGTAGCTCTCATTTCAGTTTTCATCCAACAAAACATCACAGTCCAAATGGAAGATTCTGGAGCACTTCTGGATTCAGAAGACATCCCTGGAAACTCTTTTATTGGTATTGGTGACGGGCAATCATACCTTCAAGTCAGACTAGTGGTTTTCAATGAAACACTGGATCACACGGCTCTGAAGAATGTGTACCTGTACAGTTTTGATTATCAGATTAGAAAGTTTCTTGGAACGTAAGTGACTCGGGTTTCGATCATTCTGAATTTGAGATTCTAGAGTTGAAGACGCAGTTGTTAGTAACAACTCACTTGTTTTTTCCGGAGGGTTTTTTGAAGTCCTCAATCGCAACTCCTTTGCTGTCAAGGGATTCTCGTTTTTGGCTGGGAGAACTATGGAAACAGATACTCCCATCAGAACTCTCAGCTCTCATGACTCATCTGAATCCCTGACAGCTTCTGGAAAAGACATCATGTTCTTCTACGAGGTCTCCAACCCCAACATCAATCCTTCCACTCCAATAAACTTCCATGACATTCAATTTGTGAGTGTCCCTGAACAAAGTCTAAAACCCCTTGGATTTCAGAACGGCACTGGTCAAATGACAGTTTACTCTGCTTGTGTTGGCTCCATCAATGATTTCTCCCCGGTCGCAGCTGTTATCAAGTGAGCCTCTTACCGAAACCCCGCCTATTGCCATCTTTCAGCGCCTCCAATTTCCAAACTTTTGAGAACCTGGCGATTCATGGAAGATGTCGAGCTTATCAGCTTATCAATGGAACAATCTCCTGGAAGAAGACTGTATCAGGTAAGCTATCAAGTCATTCAACAACCAACCTGTTTTTCCAGACGAAGGCGTCAAAATCAATCAAGTTGGAGACCACGGAGTTGTGATGTCCTATGGGTTCCCGTACCCCGAGAAATCTAACTATACGGTTAGCCAAGCTGTCAAAGGGCCGAGTAAGTGGGAAAAATAGTACTGTTGAGGAAATGGAACATTCCAGAAGACGGTGACCTAATCTCTGTAAGGTACACCATCCAGCACTTGGACCAGGGAATTGAGGTGTTCATTGGGGATGAAAAGATATCCATGACAGAGTGAGCTTTCCCTTATTTTCCGTTTTCATTACATGTTCAGAGACCCCTTCTTCGATTCCATCACTTCTTTAACAGTCCTCGGGAAGTCTCCGCAACAAGTGCGATTCAATGTCAGTCAAGGAAGCTCTGGAGTTCTGATGCGGTACACCGTGGAGTCATCAGTGAAGTCTTCTGGAGCCATGTTCAGTTTTGGGGCTATTCTGATGATCCTTATCAGTAATCTCTTGTTGAACTGATTCTTTACCTAATAAACACGAACATTCCATCAAATGATGACTCACAAACCTGTCCCCTTACTCATCTTTTCTTCCTAGACCCTCTTTTTAAGGAATAAGATCATCCACAGCCCACACCCTCAACATGCCTCATTCTGGTACTCGAGGTGGTAGTTTGACCCGTCTTCTAGAGCAAGAATTCCCTCCAGATGTGAGTTTAAGAATCGGTAAGTCAAGTTATCTTTACTATTATTAAACGACAAATTCTGTGTGTATGTTTGTTCGTAAGTATGTGTGTCCGCAGCGTTTTCTCAGCAACTACTCGACCATTTCCGTCGTTCTTTCGCAGGAAGTTCCAGAATTCTCCCCGCACGGTGCACGAGATTTTGATAAGGGTTCCTTATTTTGCGAACCGGACAGGCGCGCAATTTGTGTGTTTTAGGCCGTTTTCCCCAGGTTCATTTCTAAAAACGTCTAAGTCGGCCACGTTCATTTTTTGAATTTCGCGCTTTTCAACGTAAAGGAATGAAGAACCGGAGCCGAAGGCGGAAAGCCGGGCGGGGGAGACGGCGTGAGCCGTAGCCGTCCGCCTGGTTGATTCTTGAGTTGATCCCACAATGTTTCAGATATTCCCCCAACCGCCTATGATCCTTATCGACGTGCTTCTTTTCCAATCTATGAAGGCATAGCAAGACCATCGCATTTGGAAAATCCAGTGATCCCACCGTATCCCTACAACCCAACCCCAACCCATCTTCCCGTGGCGCGTCCTTATCTTTCAGACCATTCCGAGAAGAAATGCTGTGTTGTCATTCTACTCGTCTTGTTGGTTCTCTCTATTCCAACTTTACTGTTTTTGTATGAATCTTCACGACCTTTTCCCAGAATTCTAAGTAATCAATGACACAAATAAATCCTTTCATCTTTATTTTCAATCAATTAGATAAACAAAAAATCCTCTACTGGATCCTTCTTCAACACGCTTCCAGCAGGCAAACACAATAAAACGAATGGTGATAGACTTTCACGACGTTCCTCCAGCGATTAGTCCCTTATCACCTTATCACCTCCACAAAACTCTCAAAAGGAGTGAAGCCTGTCGGACAGCGTGGATCAGCAGAGGCAACATGGAGGAGTAGGAAGATTAGGAAGAAGTGTATCATGTTGATAGCCTTGATTGTGACAAAACATGAAGAGATCGTCATTTTATACAGACCGCAAATTTTCTTCATTTGCAGAATGACTCATGAAATGGAAGATTAGGAAGATCCTCCCTCTCTTTCCAGAAAATGTCTGTCTTCTGAATCTTGGAAGTCTTTCTTTCAGTTACTCAGCAGTCATCTTGATGACTCACTATCCCGTTTTATTGCAAAAAACTTCAGTATTTAGTGTTACCTTCACATCGATTCCAATCATCAACCAAGATGTCAGAGAGCTTCAGAGAAGGTTAGTTTATCATATTTCCCCTCGAATCCATCCTATCTTTCAGTGAAACTCTACCTCAAGGAGGTCACCATCACCCTTTTCCTCTGCTACTGTATCTACATCTCGATCCTCCTTGTGCATAATGGAAGGAGCACAAACGTAAATGAATTAGGTGCTCCGCAGAGTTGTTCGAACGGATTTGTGCCGAATGAGAAGACCAGGAGTTGCTATAAAGTGAGTTGTGGGGTTCTGGGGATCTAAAAGTTCTAAAATTCCATTTTCAGTTCCTTTCTGTTAAAGTCGACTTCGAACATGCTTTCGAAACCTGCTTCCACAGGGATTCTCTTCTTGTCTCTTTAAAAGATGAAGAGGAGAACATCTTTGTTGCCAATCTCGTTAAAGCGAATTCTGAATCAGATTCAGAAGCCAACGACTTCAATGACGTCTGGATCGGGTTTATCAACTTTGAGAATCACTGGCGTTGGATGTACCCGACGTCTTTGAAATACATGAATTGGGCTCCGGAAATGCCTGATAAGAATCCACGAAATGTGGTTGCAAAGATGCGAATCGGGAAGAAGAACGATTGGATCAATGTGAATCCCAGTAACACTGTCGAGAAGGCTCGAGTTGTTTGTAAGAAGCCGATGGGGGTTTGATAAAGAATACTGTTTGGTTTTGAATGTCCAATAAACTGGTTTTCTTCTTGTTTTGGGCTCCGAGAATTCAAAACATCCATCATTCCCGAAACGTGACCCTGCACGTGGATATGAACAAATGAGTACTGTAGAATTCAAAGAAGGAGCAGCGTGTTGGCCTGACTTTTTAGATCTAGGGTACTGATAACGCTTATCAGTTGCTCGCCAAATTGGGAAAAAATTTTATTACACAAGCTTCTCTCCCTCCTGGACAGCCCTCTTCTGGACTTCTCGTCTCTTTGGCCGTTTCGTCGATGGATCTCCGACATTTGAGCGAATGTAAGCAGTTTTGTTGATTTCGAGGGCATGTGTGAGTGTGGGGTCGGCACACCAGCTCACAGATGTCCTCTGAGCCGCCCGAGGTATCCGAAGACTTCGATGGACTCCTAGGCTCCTTCACTCACTTCTGCTCCCGCAACGACTTGGATGACTTCTCCGCTTCGCAACATCTCTGAACTTCAACTTCAGCATCCTGGATTCGCAACAATGTGAGTTGAAACTCTGAATTTTGAGGCCATCTGTGAGTGTGGGGTCGGCACACCAGCTCATAGATGTCCTCTGAACCACTCGTGGTATCCAAAGATGTGCGGCCGGCGCAGCAGTCTTCGGGTATTTCGGGCGGGTTTCTGATAAGAATTTGAATCTTTCCTTTTTTTTCTAATCTTTCCTTTTTTCATCCCGATCACTTTCACCAACTCTGCGACGGATCTTCACTGGCAGTCCGACAAATTCCTTGGCTTCTCCACCTGCTCCCGCACCAGCAACGACTTGGATGACCTCTCCGCTTCACATCATGGCCGACCCAATCTCCGATTCCGTCTTCTTTGCTTTAAAAGAATGTGAGTTGCAATTTTGACATTCGAGGGCATTTGTGAGTGTGGGGTCGGCACACCAGCTCACAGATGCTCTCTGAGCCACCCGAGGTATCCGAAGATGTGCGGCCGGCGCAGCAGTCAACGGGTACTTCGGGTGGTCTTCCGATAAGAACTTGGCACTTATAACTTTATTTTCTTGCACCTCGACTTCTTCGGCTACTTGCTCGTCTCAACTTCCTGGCCACGCCACTGACAAACTTCAACTGGGAAATCACTGGATTCGGAGATGTGAGCGGGCTTGTAGATGTTACGGGGGCATCTGTGAGTGTGGGGTCGGCACACCAGCTCACAGATGCTCTGAACCACCCGAGGTATCCGGAGATGTGCGGCTGGCGCAGCAGTCTTTGGATACTTCTGGTAGTTCTTCGATAAGCTCTGACGAGCACTTGAAACTAGTAATTTTCCTTCTCGACAACGGCTCGACAACGGAATTTTGACCATCTACGGATTCCTTGGCTTCTTCACCTGTTCCCGCACCAGCAACGACTTGGATGACCTATTCGCTTCACATCATCGTCCCGGCTGTTTCAATCTTCCTTGCCGTCTCCTCCGCTTTGAAAGAATGTGAGTTGCGATTTTGACTTTCAAGGGCATTTGTGAGTGTGGGGTCGGCACACCAGCTCACAGATGTCCTTTGAACTACCCGAGATATCCGAAGATGTGCGGCCGGCGCAGCAGTCTTCGGGTATTTCGGGTGGAGTTTTAATAAGAATTTGAGACTACTAATCTTTCTTTTTTCATTCCAAATCTGCGATGGATCTTCATTGGCACTCCGCCAAACTGATCGGCTTCTCCGTCTGCTCCCACTCTCGCAACGACTCTGATCGTTCACGGCCCCCGATTCTCCTCCTTGGATTACACAACTCCTGCTCAATTGGACAACTTCTCGTGTAACTATCCCAATTGAACTTTACTGTTTTGTGATACACCCATGTTTAGAAATGGTTCATTCTGTCAATATTTTTAGGGATAAGGAGTAATTTCAGGGAGAGTGATTAGTGCCGCTTGTCCGTTTGACAAATGAAAGGAAGGGCTTCTCTCGCATTGACATTTTTCCAAGTTCCATTCTTCCCTGTCTCTGTTTGAACCTGACAACCCATTCTATTCATTGAACCAGTTTCTGAGAAAGGAAAAATAGTTAAAGTTCCATTGATCCTGTTTTCTCGCTGGGGCCGTCAGCTGGCACCACTCCTTGTACCCCCTCCTTGCTAGTCGCATCCACGTGGCCGGTTGATGTCCGTTGTCCTGGAGTCTCCTCTTGATGTCGTCCTCCCACCGATGCTGCGGTCGGCCTCTCATCCTCTTGTACTCTAC
Organism: Caenorhabditis becei; assembly: GCA_900536315.3. Classification (NCBI taxonomy): domain Eukaryota; kingdom Metazoa; phylum Nematoda; class Chromadorea; order Rhabditida; family Rhabditidae; genus Caenorhabditis; species Caenorhabditis becei. The sequence continues at coordinate 151,882 of LR539019.1, read as the reverse complement.
TGGACACCATTCCGAGATTTTGCGTGACCATTTTTCTACATCCGAGTTGGATATTTTCCACGCCCATTTGACTTTTCTCTTCCACGCTATCTCCGATATCCGTGGTAGCCCCGTCCTCTTGGCGATCTCCTCGTTCCGTATCCTGTCACTCCGGGTCACGTTCAGCATGGATCGCTCCATTCGGCGTTGTACGATGTCGATCTTCTTGACATCTTCGAGTTTCATTGACCATGTTTCGCACCCGTAGAGGAACCCGGGTACTACGCAGGCCATGAAGACTCGCCGTTTCAGGTATGGTGCCACTCGTCTGTCCGTCAGGAAGTGGCGGTGTTTTGTGAAGGCTCCCCATGCTGATCCTATCCGTCTTTTCAGTTCGTTATTGTTCTTTTCGAATGAGACATTGGTTCCAAGGTAGATGAACTCGTCTACGAGGTGTACATCCTGCCCAGCGATCTTGATCTTCGGGGTCAGTTTTCCGGGGTTGGGGGTCAGATCGGTGATGTTGGTCATGGCGACGGTCTTCTTCTTGTTTACGAGGAGGCCGACGCCCCGGCTTTTTGTCACCAGCTCGTCGACCATCTTCTGCATCGTCTTCGCATCGTGGGCAAAGAGCGCCACGTCGTCTGCGTACCTCAGGTTCGTGAGTCGTGAGCCATTGACGTTGATACCGACTTCTGGGTTGTTTTCCCATTCCAGGCTGTTGAAGATCTGCTCCAGTACGGCGTTGAAGAGGAGTGGTGATAGGACACAACCCTGGCGCACTCCCCGCTTGATCTTGACCGGTGTGGGTTCACCGAAGACTTTGACTTTGGATTCCGCCTGGTTGTAGACGGTTAAAGACGGCGTTCCACTCCACACTGTCGTAGGCCTTCTGGTAGTCGATGAACACTATGTAGAGAGGTATCTTGTACTCTCTGGCTCTTTGCAGGATGAGCTGGATGTTGAACATGTGCTCGACTGTGCCGTAGCCTCTTCTGAATCCGGCTTGCTCTGGTGGTTGATGTTCTTCCAGGGTTTGCTGGATTCTTCCTAGGATCACTCGTGTCCATAGTTTGAAGGTGGCTGGGAGGACCGAAATCGGTCGATAGTTCCCGACGTCTCTGAGGTCACCCTTTTTCGGGATCAGTGTGGTGGTGGAGTCTCCGAGTGTCGGTGGGATCCTTCGGTTTCCAATCATGTCGTTGAACACTTCCGTCAGGTGGGGGATGAGGGTGTGTGCGGCGTTGCGGAGCATCGCGTTGTTGATCTGATCGTGTCCGGGCGCTGTCCTCAGTTTCATTCTCCAGAGGTGGTGTTGGATCTCTGCTGGTAGCACTTCTGGCACTGGGTCTCGATGTGAGCTGGCATTTCGTGGTATTGGGACGGATGACGCGTACAGCTTCTCGTAGAACTCCTGTACGGTTGTCCGAATTTGGTCTGGGTTCGATGTTACTGTTCCGTCGGACTTTAGCATTTCCCACATTGCCGGCGTGGTGATGTGTTCCTGGGTCTTGTTCGCGCTCATCGCTTTCTCGTATTTCCGGATTTTCCTGGCTTCGATGTCTCGCAGGATGAGCCGTCGTAGGAGTTTGCACGTCTCCACGTACTCTATTTGGCTCCGTGTGTCAGTCCTATTGAGCAGTGTTGCCCTGGTCTTGAACAGCCGAAGCGTTTCCTCGGAGAGTCTGGAAGGTCGTTCTCTTGTTACTGTTGCGGTTCGGCGCGCGTCTGCAAGAACTTGGCAGATCACGTTGTATTTCGACGTGACCGCCGTGTTTCGGAGTACTGCTTCGCTTCCGTCCACGTGTGCTCTGAATTGGTTCCAGTCGGTGGAGTGTTCTTGTGGGCGCTGGTATTTCTTCTTTCTGATGTTGTTGAAGATGAGATCAGCTCGCACCACCCGATGGTCAGAGAGGGCGTTGAACTTGCTGAATGCCACTACTTTTTTCACTTGTTTAGGTGATTTCACAAGTATCAGGTCGTATTCTTTCAGTGTTCCTCCGTTCGGTGCTCTCCATGTCCATTTGCGCCCTTTCCTTTGTTTGGTGTAGGTGTTGGCGACGTGGAACCCATTGGATGCGCAGAAGTCGACCATGATTTGGCCACGGTGGTTCCTGTCCCCGAAGCCGTACGGCCCAATGCACGGTTCTTGGTGGTGCTGCTGTTTGCCGACTGCCGCGTTGAAGTCTCCCGATATGACCACGTTGGTTGGTTGATCCTGTGGGCCTCTCTTCCGGGTTGGGCACTGGCTTCTGATTTCAGAAAGCACACTCTCGTATTCTTGGTCTTCCGCCGATGCCGTTGGGAGGTAGGCTTGGATTATCCGGATTTTCGTCTTGTTGAAGGTGAGGTCAATGTGGCAAGTTCGTTCACTCGTGGGCACGAATCCCCGGACGTGTGGCACTAGGTGTTTGGCTACTACGAACCCGACCCCTCGTCTGCCTTGCGTGCCTCCGCTGAAGAACAGTGTGTGGCCCGTTCTTGTGAGGGTCTCTCTACCGTTGCCGTTCTTGAATGTCTCACACAAGCCAATGATATCGAAGCTGACTCGGCTGATTGCCTCCTCGAACGTCGTCATCCGTGCCGTTGTTTTGATGCTCCGGCAGTTGAAGTTGAGCAGTCGGAGTGGTCCATTTCTGCTGTCGGCCTTTTGGCTACGGTCCCTCCGTGCCGTGGTTCTGGGACCGGATTCGCAGGTGTATCTCTGGCGGATAGTGATCTTTGGTCACCGATCCGCGTGAAAATAAAAATGGGAATGGGAGACAACCCATAATTTCTAGAAATGTTGGTTATTCTTGACTCACCACCACGACAGTCCCTGTCGCATTTTTCGTAGGCATTCCGATGTCCCAATTGAAGTAGGAAACTTCTGTTCCATTGATCAACTTCCATTTGTTATCACTATCACACCGAATTCCCATGAAGAAGTCATGACCTTCTTTCGAATGTTTCCGGAAGATTTTTGCTAGGAATTCGTTGTTTTTAGTGTTGAGAGCATACGCCAATGTTCCGTTCTCCTGGTGACAATGATGTTCAGCACTGGAGAAGTTCGAATGGTTTGGGTGGACCTGAGGTGGGAGGAGAATCAAAAAATAGAAGCTCTTGTTTCAATAAAACCAACTCTGTAACAGTAATCGACATTCGTTGCGGTCTCATGTCCATCCGAGCAACCTTGATGTTCTGAAAGATAACACGCCTTATCAGTTTGATAACTTATCACTCACTTTGTTTTGAGACAGGGAAAAAGACCATAAAAACAGTTCCAAGAAGGCCTGCAAACAAAACAACGACAATTCCTGATACAATCAGGAACACTTTGTCGACAATGCATCCGGATGGTTCGTCAGTTGGGAAAATAAGGTCCCGATCACTTTCTGAAGGGGTTGGAGAGAGGATAGCAACGGGCATTGTGGAAAGTAAGGGATCGGGAAAGAGATGGTTTTTTATAATGATAAGGTATTGCTAATTTTGAGAAACTTGTTGATGAGTCATGATGAGTCATGATATCATTGCAATGATAAGAGTTTGTGATTAGAAATCACAAACCCATTTGCTTTATCATTCGTTAGTCGTTCCTATCACCAATGCCTATCTACGAACCATACGATATCAACTTCCCAACCGGACCTCCTCCAGATTTACCTCCGAGAAGTAATAACTCTATTTTTTTATATGTAAATATATTTTTTAGACTCACCAGTTGATGAAGTGTATCTGAGAGAATGTCAACATTCTGCATCTGACCGTGATCGTGTGATAACTTATACTTTTGAGAGCTTGTCTCCATCAAAACGTATACCTTTCTGTGATTGTTATCCCTCGCATTCAAATCAAACTTTCCAGGTGTTGTGACAAAACGTCAGTACTTCGTTCTTACAGCAAACTCAATATTTTTTGCGATTATTTTTTGCTTTTTATTGGTCTACTTGCTGATTCCGAAAGAAGAATTGGGAGGTATTCATTCAATTAGATATCCCACAATCTCATGCTGAACTTTTAGACTGTCCTCCTGGTTATCAATACTTTGACAGAACAGACTCCTGCTATAGAGTATCACTGGAACCTGTGCCATTTGAAAAAGCGAGAAAGACTTGTGAAGTGGACGGTTCCCATCTAGTTTCGATCCATTCACAAGACGAAACCAACTTTCTTGTCAAAATCTACAATGAATCTTTGGAAAAATCCAAAGATGTTGTGTATATTTCTCAAGAACGGATCTCATCTTGGATCGGATTGGTTTTTGTCAATGGGAAATGGGAATGGACGGATGGAAGTGAGGTGGACTATGAGCACTGGGCAAAAGGGGAGCCAAATCGAATGGGAAACAATGACTTTTTCACATTTCTTGTTTTTGGCGGGGAGGCCGGTTACAATCCAAATGGTGACATGTGGAGTAAAGATAAGAATAGCAGTTTTAGAAGAACAATTTGCAAAATGCCCTCCCAAAAAAGCCATTGCGATTTAGGCTATACATTGGCCCCAATAATAGATTTTTGTTACAAGGTTTGTTGATAAAATTTTCGAAATGATAATATGATAATATAACTTCAAGGTAAAACTCTCCGAAGTCTCCTTCGAAGAAGCCAACAAATCTTGTGAATCAGAAGGAGCAAACCTGGCGTCGGTGCACTCTTCTGAGGAAAACAGCTTTTTACGCAGTCTCTACCTCCAGAATCTAGCAGATTACATGAAACACGTGGACAGTCACAAAGACAGATCAAATGTCTGGATAGGATTGGTTTACAAGGACAAGCAATGGCAGTGGACAGATCACACCCCTCTCAACTTCACAAAATGGGCAAGACCCGAGCCGAATTTTCTGGAGTCGGAACCTGTGACTGAAGTGAGAATAATCATGGAGCCTTTGTTGATAAGAAGTTTCAGCTGATAACATCCAAATGGGATGGTTACAGCGAAGATGGAGATGAGTGGAACAATGTGGAACCGGTACGGAAGCGGGCGTTTTTGTGCAAGAAACCGTCGAGGAAAGTTGGAAAATCGATGATTACTAACAGTAAATAGAATTCTCATCGAATTCCTAAATACGACTTCACAACGTCGGTGCGAAAGATGCAAATCGAAAAGAAGAACGATTGGATAAACGCGAATCCCAGTAACACTTTAGAGAAGGCTCGAGTTGTTTGTAAGAAGCCGATAGGGATTTGATAAAGAATATTTTTCTGTTTTGAATGCTCAATAAACTGGTTTTCTTTTTATTCTTCGACTAGACTGTCCCGCCGGCTTCGCCGGCATCCAGTCTAGGTTTTAGAAATCTTATTGTTATAATGGCTTTCTTTTACAAACAAACATGAACGAATTATCACTTTTCTCGGGTCTCCATGTTCTCTCATCACTGTTTTCTGTTTCCGTGGTGTTATCAATCAGCAACTGAAAAACGGAAACTTCAGTACTCGGCCAAGATTAACTAAGAAACTTACACTAGCCCATTTTTCCGAGTGATCAGTCATATCAGCTGCCCAATCAGTATAATCTCTCGCTGTCCCATCAATCCATTGCCATTTCCTATTGATCAACTTGAGTCCTAGCCAGATTCGAGTGGAGCCAAGGGAGATGAATTTGGTTTGGGAGAAGGTGGTTTTGGAGAGTTCTGAAAATGTAGAAGCTTCGCTTTTTTCTGAAAAACAATTTATTTTACCTCTAACAAACTCATTTTCCTTGGCTGAATGGATAGAGATCAGATGGGAACTTTCATTGAAACATGTCAACGAAGCTATGTCGAAGTCCGTATGATCTGTGTGAACCTGAATCGTTTTCTGTGAAATTATGGCTTTGGTTACTGTACCTTATAACAGAAACCAGTGGGTGTGAACAAGGAGAAACCATCTGGACATTGGGGAAGCTCCCTGGCTCCAAACAAGTATCTAGTTACCAGGAATCCAATTGCAACTTTTGCCAGGAGAGATATCGAAGTGTAGATGAGATACTTTGGCTTCAAAACTGAACAATTGGATCGGAATTCAAGCAATCTCTTTTTTGGAAAACTCACATTTCCTCCACAATTTTTGAATATCCGGGTGTTCAGGTCTACCTGTTGACTGTTGAGGCTTACGAGCCGAGCCACCATAGTGGAGTACTGTGTGAGTGGATCTCATGAATGGATAAGAATGGATCTGTTCGCTTTATAAGAACCAAAGTACCAGATTGATTAGTAATCATTGCTCATCATCGAATATTTTCATCTCCAAGTTCCGTATCTCTAGTCTGACCTGATCTTTTTTGTTTCTGTTCTGTTCCCTGTTGACAAATTGGCCGAATGACACGGGAGTGTGACGTCGTTTTGTGTTTTGTAAGGTAGATTGAACCCAACATCACGATTTGTAGAGATACCGTTCTCCAAGTTGCTAATCGGATGTTTACTTGATTTGCACGGAAATGAGTCACAGGTCTGCACTTTTCTACTGTTGATTATCACTTTGATACTGACAGTTGCATGATGATGAGTCAGTCTGTAAAACCAAGATTTGCTATTCCACCAATACTGACCAATTTCAGAGCCTGGTAAAAAATTCCTTGGAGATCAGATGAGTGATGATGCTTATTGATTAAAGTTTCCGATTTTGAAGACGTTTTCTTGCTCATTTGAAACGGCATTTCAATATAAAGCAACATTTCACCACACTGCCTCCCCCGGTTTGTTCCATGTCAACTCTAATCAATCTACCGTAAATAACCAGAAGATCAATTTATCCTTTATCAATTAATGATTAGAGTAGAGACCAAGACAGAGAGAGAGTGATGGCGAAACACTGATAGGAGTCTTATCACTTTTTGTTTTTCCCCCGCGTCGCTTCTTACTCGTTCTATTCTTTTTCTCCATTTTTTGTGAGCGATGGCGCAAGGTGTTGAGGCCCTGGAAAACGAATTGAGTAAGATATATATTTAAAAAAAAAAGTATCTTGAAATTTAAGAAAAACAAGTCGAAAGTTCGTGTTCACAAGATTCCGGGGTGTCGGATTGTTCGGGAACGTCGTCGAGTGGAAGTTCGCAGGTATTCTGAAGAGACTCTGGAGATTCTGAATTTTCCCTTTTCCTAGTACTACGTCGCTCTCTACCCCCATACCAGTGACCAACCCGATGAGCTCAGCTTCCTCGCTGGTGATCCTATCAAGTTTATCAGTTATGGAGTGTAAGTCCCTTCTCTTCATCTTCATATCCCCATCCCTTTTTTAGACAAAAAGGTTGGTATGAAGGAGAGTGCAATGGAAAACGCGGCTTCTTCCCTGCCAATTTCACTCAAAAAGTGCTTCCGGAACGTCTTCTATTGCGATACGAAGGCTGTGAAATTGTCCCTTTTGAAGACAAGGAACTCTCTGATTGTTTTATCGATAAAGGTGCCACTGCTTCGGTTTACAAGGTGACTATCATGGCGCGACGGAGTTCTCAGAATGAGCCCATTCCCGAGAAGCACGCGGCTCTGAAGAAGTTCAAGGAAGGTTTCGGACAGAAAGCCAAGGAGCCGTATAACAAGGAGCACGTGAACCAATTGTTGAGAAAGGAGGCACAGTTGATAAAAAAGTTGATGCATGAGAACATCATTCATCTTCACGGTTACTGTACGGATCAGAGGTACTTCGGACTGCTTTTGGAACTTTGTGACGGTAACCTGAAAATGGTCAGCTCAAACTTCTACTGAACCTTCAGGAGGATCTCTTCGAAACTTGTGTTCCTCAATCGACCCTTACAAATCAATTCCTCTGGAAATTTTGATCAATTGGACATATCAAGTGGCTTCTGGAATGGCGTTTTTGAGAGAACGAGGACTGGTTCATAGAGATTTGAAGGCTGATAATGGTATTATCACTGCCCTTATCACCTAATAAATCTGATTCCAGTGCTTGTGAAGCAGAAAGCTTGTCATTGTGGATCGGAGCTTGACCTTTGCCCAAGCTGTGAAGGTACTGGGCTGAACAGGCTGACATTGAAAATAGCCGACTTTGGGACCACGAGAAACTTGGAAACAGTAACAGGGAATGTGGAAGTTGGTGGGTTGAAGGGAATCTTCTGAATCGAAAAGGAACGCTTTAGGAACCCACGCCTGGCTGGCTCCAGAAGCATTCAATGGTCAAAAATGGACAGAAGCATCGGATGTGTGGGCATTTGGAGTGGTCATGTGGGAGATTGTGAATCGAGATAAGCCACAAACAGGGGACAGGCCGGAAGTGTTTGCGTTCAATGTGAGTGGAATCCGAGCTCAAAGTAAACATGAACATCTTTAGGTAGTCCAACACGGCCAAAAACTTGAAATCGAAAAGCATTGTCCCTCGGAGTGGAAACAAATTATGCAAAGTTGTTGGCAAATGGACCCATTGAAACGCCCGACTTTCCGGCAACTTGCTCGAGATCTCAAAGCTTACGGGAATCAGGTCAAGGGAAAGAAGATTCTAGTGAAGCCCAGTGCGAAGAAGCTACAAAGACTCCAAGAGAATCGACGTGCTTCTTCTGACAAAACTCCTCGAATCGTTACCCCTGACATCCGAAGACCCAGTTCCTCGAAACCTTCAACTCCAATTGTCAGATCACCCCATGGAAGCATGCAAAACTTGCTGGGAGTTACCAGTGGAAAGATAGCAAGTGTTAAGAAATCCATGTTGTCAGTAGTTTCGAGTGTGCAAAGGAAACTGTCTTCTTCGACTACTGATGTCAGATCGAAGTCTCCGAGATCCAGTAGGGAATCTACAGAGAGCAAGAATCAGTGAGGATTCTAGAGAATTACAAAAAATTGAAATATACGTTTTCCAGTTATCTCTCACCAAATTCCATTAGCAGCGGATACTTGAGTGCTTCAAATCCACAGATTGCATCTCCGACAACAACTACTTATGATTACTTATCAGTGCCAGAAACTAGGTCACCATCTATCACAGCTCCAGTGAGTACAATTAGCCTTCTTTCTAAAATTGAGACAAACTTTCCGATTCTTCCGGAATCATCTGTAGTCAACGTGAAGTACTGTTCACGTGAAGACCTGCTCTCTTCTGGAAGTAACCACATAGTCAATGAGCACTACGCGTGTCCTCAGCGGGATTCAGAAGGGCAGAAGACAACAGAAGTTGGAAAGGAATCAGGAGAGATTGTACAAAACTTGGAAGAGTTCAAGATAAGCGACGAGATTATGGATACATATAGGAAGGGTGGAATTTGAAAAAAGTTAGCTGTCAAGATGCAAACCAACATTTTTCCAAAAAATCTGTGCCTCCCATTTAAAAATTTCGTTTGTGATATTTTCATAAAATTTGAGATCAAACATCGATTTTTAGCATTTGCTACATGAATTCATGTTTTCGATTGTCACTCGCCCAAATGTTGAGATGACCTGGATTCTGCAAGAAGTTCAGTTTCATACAGATTTGAGGAGTATCAAATTCTGTATGGGGAGGGAGGGGGTCAAAGAAAAAAGAAAACGTGGAAAAAGCGCGTCATACAGATTTTTCAATACGGAAAATCTGTATGACGTGAGTTTTTTTGCCAATACAGATTTGTGGAGTCCACATTTCTGTATACACGTGAGTTCTTCGCGTGACCTCGGCAGCAGACTCGTGGAACCAGGCTCTTCTGCTCGTCATTTTTTTTTGGCTGTTTCCGCTGGGATTCGGATCGAAATCAAGCAAAAAAGAGCTTCCAAGGAGTCGCATGGCATCGGAAAACCACGGAATTCACAAGTTTGAGTGCTTTGGAGATTTGCCAGTTCATTAGAAACCACGATTTCTTTAGCTTGTGGCTAACACGTCTTCTGGTATCAAAACCCAGGAAATTTGCCGGCAAATCTCCGAAGCACTCAAACTTGTGAATTCCGTGGTTTTCCGATGCCATGCGACTCCTTGGAAGCTCTCTTTTGCTTGATTTCGATCCGAATCCCAGCGGAAACAGCCAAAAAAATGACGAGCAGAAGAGCCTGGTTCCACGAGTCTGCTGCCGAGGTCACGCGAAGAACTCACGTGTATACAGAAATGTGGACTCCACAAATCTGTATTGGCAAAAAAACTCACGTCATACAGATTTTCCGTATTGAAAAATCTGTATGACGCGCTTTTTCCACGTTTTCTTTTTTCTTTGACCCCCTCCCTCCCCATACAGAATTTGATACTCCTCAAATCTGTATGAAACTGAACTTCTTGCAGAATCCAGGTCACCACAAATGGAACGGCTTCCTCAAAGAAAGAATAGAATCTACACACAAACTTTATGTACGAAGTGTACTTTTCACTTTTTTTTTGTATGAAAACAACTTGTTTCCCGATTATTGGTCTTTTTCACAAGTGGTTCCGGACTGTTGGGAATTCATACAGTTTTAGCTAGAAAAAATGGATTGATTTTCAAAATGTTGATTATTTTCAAATTTGGCCCTTCCTATATAACTGATCGTATTCTGTGAAAAAATTGAATAAAGATTTGTTACAACTGATCTATTAGGAAGAAGAAATGACATGGTTCTTGTTGTTCTTCTCTTTTATACCTCTTATCAGTTGAAGAACCAGCCGCCAGTCTTATAAGTGATTTATTTTTGATCATGATTCATGTTCAGACTGGAATGATGAACACCAAGCTAAAGCTCTTTTAAGCGGAAATCCCAAGCTTCTTTCCATATTTTTGAATAAGACATACATTGTTTTCGGGAAAACACCTGACCGACTCTGATGATTAGTAAGAAATCACTTAATTCTTGTTGTCAGCTGACAAACCAGCTTACCATGAGTCATGTTGGAGACACTATGGAAGCTGAGAAGAACTGATAGGAACTAGGAGAATGGATCATTTTATATAGTGCCAGTCTACGAATTTGCCAGAAACCATGATCAATGTGGCATTAAAGAACTGTTAATTTCAAATGAACATCTTCCGGAAATCAAGGAACAAGAGATAGAAAGTAAAAATCCAGAAGATCTTAGGAACAATGGACGAATTCAGAATTCGAAACAGCCGAATCCTGGCATTTCTTTTCCTTTCTTTGCATTTTACAAACCGCATAGTGTTACTCCCAACCAACCCTCTTCCCCACTCGACCACCGAACTGCTGCGGCCATTGGTGGCGGGATGCGCTTATGTGCACGCTGCCGCCGCGCCGGTTTTCCACAGTAAATCGTGTGTGCGCAATGCTAAATTTTCACCAATTTTCAAGCTCAAACATCTCGGCTCACAGGCAAATCGGGCACTTTTTTTCAACTGAAGAGTTGCTTCAATTAACCTCAAGAACACGTATTCCAAGTTTCAAGAAATTCCCAACCGGACACCTAAAAACATTTCCTTGTTAGTAAAAGTCTGTGGATTTCGGGAAAGTTGTCTTCTGGGAACTGTGTATTGAGACATTTTGGAAACGAAAACAGTTGATAACAATATCTTATCACTCAATACTAACTTTCTTGTTTCGGACGCCCATCACGAAACATCAACATAAGAAACATTTTGACCCCCCCGGTAAATATCACATTTTGGGAACAATTTGTCGACAGAGGATTCAATACCAGGTGATCAATTCGAAGAAACAGGTTGACGAGGAAACAGTTGCTTTGTTTTCTCCTATCCGTTTTACTCTGATCATCTGATGACTCCCCGAAAAATGTTATCGTCCGTAAAATGAGTCATCAATTCGGTGATACAAAAGGAAAAGGAAGATGATATTAAGATTCATTTTGCATTCACTCCTGTTCATTCGCAACTACTTCTCTAATATCCATCTTAAAGAAAAGTCCTTCCGGATATAAACAATGTCTGAAGGGTAAGAAGATCTCATTATCAAGAAAGTAGGATAACTTCTTATCCGTTTCCAGAAATGCCGAGAACGAATGGTTGGAGGAAGAAGCAGAAGCCGGTTTGACAAAGTATAGGGCTGAAGATATTGTACCTTTCGACCATTTCGAAAACTCTTCCGAATATGAAACGTGTCTTGAAGATTGCATTATTGGATTAGGAGCCACTGCAATGGTTTATGAAGTGAAACTACCGGAAGGAAAGTTTGCGTTGAAAAAGTTTCACGAAAATTACGGACAAGCACGATTTGGAGAATACTCTCAGGAAAATGCAGTGAAGAAACTGACGAAAGAAGCGCTCTTACTGAATAAACTGTCTCATGAGAATGTTGTTAAGTGTGTGGGTTACTGTGTCGAAAATCCATACTTTGGAGTTCTCTTGGAGCTTTGTGAAGGTAACGGATTTATTATGAGCTGTTATGAATACAACAAATTCAGGTGGATCTTTGCAAAACCTTTTGTTTTCTCGTGCAATGCCACTGGCCATGCCACTAACCACAATGATCAACTGGGCCAGTCAGATTGCACATGGAATGGAATTCTTGACCAGACAAGGATATGTTCATTTTGATTTGAAAACGGATAATGGTTTGAAAAAACAAGTTTTCATATAAAATTCTCGTTTCAGTTCTGGTGAAAGAACAAGTCTGCCTTTGCAACTCACGCGGACCTGTCTGTCCAAAGTGTGGACGCTGCGGGCTCGATAGTTTAATTTTGAAGTTGACAGTCTCAGAAAACAGGAGCCACAGGGAAGCTTTTGGTGAGAATGTTGGTTATGTTCTGAGAATGACATGCAGGCATAAAAGTCATGATAAGACGCGTTCTTCGAGAGGACTCAACTCTGGGGGAGGGGTCGGGAACAGCTTTTTTTATGGTCTCGGAAAAAACCCAAAAAATTATGGTAGAACCCTTGGGAGGTCCCAAAACGAAACCACCAATCAGAACTGACAATTTATTTTTTCTCGAGTTTTGGTGGTCCCGAATAGGTGAAAACTTCAAAAAATCATAACTTTCTTCAAACCAACAATGACTATTTTTGCGCTCAATACTTCATTTTTGATCAAAATATATAAAAAATCCCATAAAATAATTTTTTTGATTTTTTAGTTTTTTTTCGAACGTATCCCTGTACGTGAAATCAGTAGGTCAGTGGTGAAAAGTGACAAAAATCATGAAAAAATCGAGATTTTGGGAAATTTCAAAGTTGGAGCCCAGGGCTAAGTGCAGTCATATAAAAGTGTCCTAGACCAAAATTTCTTCAGTTGATCACTTACTGATAACTCTTCATCCTGACCTGATAAGTGATAAGAAAGGTGGTTGATTAAAATTAAATTTTAGACTGAAAAATAAAAATTTTTTAATTTGAAGGATTATTGAAAAACGTTTATAGGGTATTATTATTACTGTAAAAAATCAGAACAAGTCATCTCCTATCTCGAAAGAGTTTTTAAACAATTTTATATCAGAAAAAGTGATGAAAACTAGGTCGACACATTTTTTCATCAATTTTTTCCTACCATTTGCGTCACGAGTTATGACTTCAAAAAAATACTGCCAAGTACCAAAAATTGCAAGAAATTTAATGGCATAAATAACTTTTTGTTATGGCCAAAAAGAAAAAAATTAAAAATCGAAAGGTGTTCAGCTACTTTTTGATTTTTGTGTTCCTGGCATCGATGATGGCCCAGATAATTTTCAAACATGCATATGGACCCGTCTAATAACCCGGCAAAGAGTGCTCGCTCAACGTTGAGTTTGAAGAAAGTTATGATTTTTTGAAGTTTTCACCTTTTCGGGACCACCAAAATTCGAGAAAAAATAAATTGTCAGTTCTGATTGTATTTTTCGTTTGGGGACCTCCCAAGGGTTCTACCATGATTTTTTAGATTTTTTCCGAGACCATAAAAAAAAGCTGTTCCCGGTCACTTTCGAGTTTCTCGAAGAACGCGTCATAAAAACTCGTTTTCGTTATTATAGAATCGTATGCCTGGCTGGCACCGGAGACTTCCGGAGGATTTATTCATACAGAAGCATCGGATGTTTGGGCTTTTGGAGTAGTTTTATATGAGATTCTTGTGAGAAAAGAAGTGCTTCTGTCAAGTGTTTTTGCTCATCTGGTTCGGCAAAGTCGTGTCCAAAAGACTAATTTTTGGCTAAGGTCTACAAACGAGGGAAAATATTGCGTATAGACGGCAACTGTCCAAAAGAGTGGAAACTCATTATGAAAAAATGTTGGCAAATGGATCCGTCGAAAAGACCAACGTTCCGGCAGCTTGTTCAAACTCTCGAGGCTTACGGGAATCAAGTGAAGGAGAAGAAGATTCTCGTGGAGCCGAGTGGAGTTAATGAAAAATCGAAGACAAATTGTTTGAGAAAGTTTATAAATTTATTTTAGAAAAGTCCGAAATATCATATTTTTTCAGAAGTCCAAGATCTCTTCGCAGGCTCACGCCGAGTTTTAAATACTTGGACCTAAGGATACGTCAAATGGTTGTTAACGAATACGTAGAATCTACACCTCGTCAGCCCGGCTGCTCAGTAGATGCATTTCCAGAGGATACCTTAAACTCTCAGGTTCTTCAACGCATACATCAAAATATACGTTATTCTTCAGTTGTATTTGGCAGTTTTGGACTATGTAGCTACTAGCGAGGATCAGTTGGATTTGAAAAAAAGAGATTTTGTAGAGCCAATCTTTGACTATTCGTAGGCTTGCACACCGAGTTTCAGGGTCAATCCATCTTTCAGATATATTGAAAATGGCTGGTTGAAAGGGAAAAAAGATGGAAAGATTGGAATGTTTCCAGAAAACGCTATTATTCAAGTGCCACGCCACGAAATGTTGAGGAATTATTGCTCTAATGTGATAACAACTGGCAGTAAAACTTGTCTTCGCGATTGTCAAATAGGATGTGGAGCCACTGCAATGGTTTACAAAATGAAACTACCAGCAGGGGAAATCGCGTTGAAAGGTTTCTTACCAAATTACGGACAAGAACGATTTGGAAATTATTCATTGAAAAATGCAGCGAACAAACTGATAAAAGAAGCTCTCCTATTGAATGGACTGTCTCACGGGAATGTTGTTCAACTTGTTGGATATTGCATCGAAGATCCGTATTTTGGGCTTCTCATGGAACTATGTCAAGGTAACGGCGTATAGTGAATTGCAGAAAAAAGTTCTCAGGTGGATCGTTGCGAAATCTTTGTTACATCGTTCATAACAAGGGAATTTGTCTTCAACTGACCACAATGATCAACTGGGCCAGTCAGATTGCAAAAGGAATGGAATTCTTGACCAGACAAGGATATGTTCACAGGGATTTAAAAGCCGATAACAGTTCGGGGAAGAACAAGTTCACATATAAAATTCTCGCTTCAGTTCTGGTGAAGGAAAAAGTATGTTTCTGCAACTCGTCTGGACCTGTCTGTCCGAAATGTGGACTCTGCGGCTTAGACAGTCTAACTTTGAAGATGACCGATTTTGGAGAGACTAGAAGACAGGAAACAGTGAGCACAAAACATTTAGTTGGTAGGATGCTCACAGAAATCTCAAACAAAACTATTTCAAAATAGGAACTTACGGCTTCATGGCACCCGAGATGTATCAATATCACCGTTATACAGAAGCATCGGATGTCTGGGCATTTGGGGTGGTTCTCTGGGAGATTCTGAATGGAAAACCGCCAATCCGGAAAGAGGCTGATCCGCAGGTTTTAACTTTTCAGGTTACATAAGTTACACAAGGAAAGTACTTTACACTGCTGATATTTCAGATTGCCCAGAACGGGCAAATGTTACCGATAGATGCAAATTGTCCAAAAGAGTGGCGTGTAATTATGGAGAAGTGTTGGGAAAAAGATCCAGCAAAACGACCAAAGTTCTCTGAAATTGTGAAATACTTTGAGAATTACCTAGTGTTGGCGAACGATATGGATACTGCAGTTCAACCGATGACACTAGGAGTTGAATAGTTGTGCCCTGTCCCTCGGAGCGAGTTAGTTTCTATTAGCGCTAATAATTAGCAATAATTTGATGGAAGTACAAAAGGTTCCCACTCGCTATCACACAATTTCGAGGTAATACCACAGAAGGCTGTCGTTTTTCATTTGTCAACTGATAAAAGTGTCATCAACTGATTGCTGTTCTTCCTTCTCTCTTTCTCTTTCTCTGTTGCAATGATACGCCGACAAGAGACACTTTTATGCCGATTTACGAAGTTCAGTTGGTTTCCGAACCAAGAACTGTTCAAACGAAGTGACATTTATATGTTCAAATTTTTCCCTCAGGCAAATATCAAAGTTTCCGGAACATTTTGTCAATATAATGCCTTAGATAATCAATTTGAAGAAACAGGTTGATGAGGAAGAAGTTGTCTTGTTTTCTCCTATCCTTTTCTACTCTGAACATCTGATGACTCTCCGAAAAACGTTATCATGAGTCATCAATTCGGTGATACAAAAGGCAAAGGGGGTATTCGTCTCAAATAACCGTCAGTTCATTCTCATTTCTTTTTTTCTGATTTTGATAGAAATTTTGAGTATCTCTGCGTCACAAACATACCTAAATCTGAAACATTTCATTTAGTTAATAGATCTAAAATCACAACTTCTGGTCGTTTTCAAAACTACCCAATTGTCAGAGACATGTTTCAAAAAGCAACTTCCGTTTATCAGGTACCTTTTCCGAAACCAGACTTCTCCAATTATAGCATGGTGCTTTCACAGGAAGACACTTTGATGAAGTACACGGCTAAGGAAATCAGATGTTCTGGCCGTCTCGAACGTTGTCTACTCGCACGTGGATCCCGCGCAAGCTTTTACAAAGTCGATTTGCGGAATGCTAATTCCAATGTACAGTAAGACCCGAAAACTCTGCGCATTTTGTATTGTGTTACAGAATGGTAAAGGCCGGATAGAAAACAAAGTCGCTCTGAAAAAATTCAACGAGAACTACGGACAAGAACTGCACGAATCATTTGACAAGCAAAAGGCAGTTCTGGAACTGAGAAAAGAAGCGACGCTACTAAAAGCACTGTGTCATGAGAACATTGTTCAACTTGTAGGATTTTGCACCGATGATGCATACTTCGGACTTCTTTTAGAGCTTTGTGAAGGTAATGGATGTATAGTAAACTGCGGTACAATAATTTCAGGTGGAACATTGCGGAATCTCTTGTCTACTCATGAAAGAGACATTCCACTGACCACTATGATCAACTGGGCCAGTCAAATTGCCGAGGGAATGGCGTACTTGACTAGGCAAGGATATGCTAACGGGTATTTGAGAACGAATAATGGTTAGAGAAAGAGTCTGTCCTAGTAAGACATGTGCATTTCAGTTCTGATAAATGAACAAGTCTG
Source organism: Caenorhabditis becei (assembly GCA_900536315.3). NCBI lineage: Eukaryota > Metazoa > Nematoda > Chromadorea > Rhabditida > Rhabditidae > Caenorhabditis > Caenorhabditis becei. Next base: position 134,775 of record LR539019.1, on the reverse strand, counting down.
TTTTTGCAATTCAACTAGACCAATCTGTCCAAGATGTGGACTCTGCGGGCTTGATTGTCTAACTTTGAAGTTGACAGGTTTCGGAGTCCCAAAAAAATTGGGAACAGAGGAACCAGTGGGACCCGTTGGTGAGCTATTTTAGATGTTTCCAGCCGGAAAAACTGGCAGAGGAGTGATGATGACAACTTTTTTCTTTCAGAAAGGTATTGCTGGCTGGCACCGGAAACTCTCAAACGCATATTATATACGGAAGCATCAGATGTATGGGCGTTTGGAGTTGTTCTATGGGAGATTCAAACTAGATTTGAGCCATTCGAACTGTGTTCATCTCTGGGATTTTATTTCGTGGTGAGATGAAAACGGGCATTGAACACTAGGTCTTGTTTTAGATCGAAGAGAGCTGTAAGCCATTTCCTACCTCTATTGACTGCCCAGCAGACTGGAAGACCATTATGGAAGCATGCTGGAAAATAAATCCATTTGAAAGGCCAACTTTTGAAAATATTGTGGATTTTTTCGAAAAATACTCTGCAAAAGATAATGCCGTAGAAGCATGGGTGAATACAGAGGACGTTTTATTGATGAGCACTGCAGATATCTCACTAAAGATAACTAGCGATGAACAGCTCCCCGATAACCACAAACTGATTGATAGAACCTCCAAAAACCAAGGTTTCAGAAAGTGAGTAAAATTCTGAATGTGAGGCTAAAAAACCATGAACCATCGTCACTTTCAGAATCGGCGCATTTTTTCGCAGGCTTATGCCGAATTTGGAATTCTTGAAGCAAGGAAGAAGGATCGGAAGAAAAAACATCAGAGACGATGTTTTTGAGTCTGACGTGACAGATTCGGATTGTATTCCTGTTTGCGAAAATGAGTTGCATGTGCAAAAAGAAGATAACAATGAAGTAATCAATGTCGGAATGTAAGCTTTTGCAGTAAGTATGCAGAACAATCCATCTTTCAGACAAACCAAAGAGATGTGGTCGACCGAGAAATTTGATGAGAACATCGGATTGGTTCAAGAAATTGATACTATTCAAATCCCAAACAACGAAACGTTGATGAACTACCGTTCTGCAGAAATAACAAAAGATGATGACATCAGCCTAGGCGATTGTCGACTCGGAGGTGGAGCCACTGCGGATGTTTACGAAATGAACATCCCGACAGGGAAAATCGCTCTGAAAAAGTTCGTTCCCGGATATGCACAAAAAAGACATGGAAAATATTCTCGCGAAAACGCAGTGATGGAATTGATGAAAGAAGCGGTGTTGCTGAATCGATTGTCCCATGTGAATGTTGTTCAACTTGTTGGATATTGCATTGAAGATCCCTACTTTGGGCTTCTTATGGAACTATGTCAAGGTAACAGATTGTAGTAAACTCCAGTCGATCTTTTTCAGGTGGTTCGTTGGGACAGCTTTCCAACTCCATCCACGACAAAGGCATATCTCTTCAAGTGATAACAATGATCAACTGGGTCAATCAGATTGCTAAGGGGATGGAGTACATGACGAGAAACGGATTTGTTCACAGGGATTTGAAAGCGGATAATAGTGGGGGAAAGAACGAATTCTCGAATAAAACGCTCGTTACAGTTCTGGTGAAGGAAAGAGTCTGTTTCTGCAACTCATCTGGACCTGTCTGTCCAAAATGTGGACTCTGCGGCCTAGACAGTCTAACTTTGAAGATGACCGATTTTGGAGAGACTAGAAGACAGGAAACAGTGAGCACAAAACATTTAGTTGGTAGGATGCTTACTGAAATCTCAAACAAAATGGTTTTCAAATAGGAACTTACGGCTTCATGGCACCCGAGATGTATCGATACCAACGTTATACAGAAGCATCGGATGTCTGGGCATTCGGAGTGATTCATTGGGAGATTCTGACTGGAAAACCGCCGATACAAAAAGAGGAAAATATTCATCCGCACGTTTTAGCTTTTCAGGTAACATAAGAAAGGAGGGCACATTACACTGATGATAGTTTAGACTGCCCAGAACGGTCAAATGTTACCAATAGATGCGAATTGTCCAAAAGAGTGGCGTGTCGTTATGAAAAAATGTTGGGAATTTGACCCATCAAAACGGCCAAAGTTCTCTGAACTTGTGAAATACTTTGAGAACTACACAGTGTTGGCAAAACATATGAAATCGATAGTTCAACCGAGGACACTAAACACCGAAAACATACGCTCTGTTACTCTCAACGAGTTACTCTCTATGAGCAATAATTTGATGGAACAAGATGTTTCAAAGCTATCAAACAAGGGAGCCCACGGATTCATTGATCATAAATTCTGTAGCCAGTAATCGAATGAATACGGTTTTTTGTGGTAAAAATCAATCTATTGACCTTTCTCAAACTTCACAAAAGGCTGTCATTTTTCATTTGTCAACTGATAAAAGTGTCATCAACTGATTTCTGTTCTTCCTTCTCTTTCTTTTTCAACTTCTCTATTGCAATGATACGCCGGCAAGAAACACTTCCATGCCGATTTACGAAGTAGAGTTGGTTTCCGAACCGAGCGGCCCCCCGCCGGATATCATTCCGAGAAGTTTGATTGTTCCCTTGATAACTTCTTATCACTAACTCTTCAGATAACTTACCAACACCTACAAGCCAGCCCTCTTATGAACCACTTTCATCTTTCCATTCGGGTACAAACAATCAAATCGAGTACTTTGAGACGGGGAACTATTCCGAAAACGTTTCTGTTAAACCAAGTCAGTGAGAACTTTCAAACCAAAGCTAAAATATCATCCAGAAGCTGCCAAACACTTCTCCAAAACAAAATGTCTCGTTATCATCGCCCTACTCCTATTGATATCAGTTTTCTTCAACGTCTATCTCTTTTTCTCTTCACACTCATCTGATTCTTCGGTGAAAACAAAGAAAAGTGATAGGAAGAGTTTCAATAGACACTTTTTCAATGACACTGGTATTTAGTGCTTGTAGTTCTCAGAACCCTTGTGAAACTTCCAGAAATCTGTTCACCTGGTTACACTTGGTTTCCACAAACCAACTATTGCTACAAGGTATCCAACCTTCTGTTGATTCAGAATCTCTGCTATTTCCAGGCTTACGAACTCCCTGATTCCTATGACAACGCTGAAACTACCTGTCAATCGGAAGATGCCCATCTGACATCAATCCATTTCCTGACTGAAGCTGTTTTCATCAACGGACTCTATCATGTCACCCATAGAAAGCGACGCCTAGTCGCCACCAAGTACGTCTTCTGGATCGGTTTGAATCAGACCAATGGAACATGGGAATGGCTCGACGGAAGTCGTTTGGATTATGATATCTTATCAGCTGAGTACAAGAACTCAGAGGAATACAGCAGTGCTCAGGGAGCTGCAGCAAGTCACACAGGGATATTATGGTTCCGGACCAACTTGACAGTTGGTGGTTTTGTATGTAAGAAGCCGACGATTGATGGAACGGAGGAACGGAGGATTGTAAATGATTTGGAGTTGGGTGAGCATAGAAGAACATCTCGATAAGTTTAGAAACCTTCAATTTAGACAATGACAAGTGCCCGTTTCGATACTATTGGATGGAATCCGTTGGCTCATGCTATCGGATATCTGTGGACCCTGCCAAGTACGACGAAGCAACTCAAATTTGCCAATCTGATAACGGAAATCTCTTATCAGTACACTCGAATCTAGAGAACATCCTTATCAATGGGCTGATTATGATGATAATGGAGGAAAAGGGATTGACAGATAGCAAGCCGCCTTTTTGGATTGGGCTCAGGACAGAGAAGCGGAAGTTTGTGTGGACTGATGGGTCGGAGGTGGACTTCTTTGATTCGTCTCGGGTTCCAAAGTTGACTAGCATGAATGAGACATTTGCAGTGAGTTTTTATCTTTTTCAAGTCTTCGGAAGACGTCCATGAGCATCTGAAGCTTGCGACGTCTTCTGAAGGCTTCGCCTAAAACCATCCGTTTTTCAGTGGACATATTGGGACTCCTGGAGCTCATTTGCACGTACATCAAGAAACTTTATTTGTAAAATCGAACTATGATAATCATTTACTGGGCACCTTCTTACAAATAAACGCTCTTTGTTTCGATTGTGTAGGAACATTGTTCCAGAGTTGGCCGTGAGGGTTGTACTGTGCAATCTTACTTGTGACAAGCTGAAACCGTAAAGTTGAGGGAATCAGGGTTACTGTACCAGTTACCGTAGTCGTCCACTCGTACTTCAATCGGTTCGGCTCTCCATCTGACCAGTTCCTATAGTCGAATACAGTTCCGTCCGTCCATTTCCAAGTTTCTCCGTCGTAAAACAACCCGATGATCACTTCGTCTTCCTCATTGAGCCTTGAGATGTACTCGGAAGATGGCAGTACTCGCTCACTTTTCCTTGCCATGTCAGCCAACAGTCTGTTCTCTTCTTTGGAATGTATTGATGCAAGATTGGCCTGTTCCGACTTGCAAATCTCATCTGCCTCGTCGAACTTTGCCTTGGAAGTGATAACTTTGTAGCAGAATCCAGTCTCCTTCAAGTACTGATAACCTTCCGAGCAACTGGGAAAGCCTAAAGAGATAAGGAATAATGAAGTGATAAACACTGATAAGAAACTCACGGAAGTATGGAATGATAAGGCTATAAACAAAAGAGCCAATCAGTATCACTATGATAACACTGACGCACAACCAAAATGTTCCGCAACCTTTTCCATTTCCCTCTTTTTCCTCTGGTGGAGCACTTGGAATTGAGTGTGGAATCTCTTCATAGTAGTTTTCAGTCAAGGGGATATCAGGGACTGAAAATCGTTATCACTGATAAGAAAGATTGAGCAAACCCACATCTTGGAGGTGGATTTCTCGGTAAGGGAGGTAGATCAGAGGCAGGCATGGTCAAATTGGCGGAGAAGAAGAAGAAATTGCTATCACACAAACAAATTCTTCCCTTGTTCCTTTCTATCTGTTGATAATGTCATCAATCTTCTCGATTCTTTTCGGTCTCTTTCTCTGACGCAACTATCTTGGCAAGTTAGGTTGAGAGGAAAACATTTATTGTAAGTACATTATTTACAAGAAGTATCATGGTTATTCAGCAAAACTGAACGACATAAGTTGCGTCGAAGCAAGTCTTCGTCAGCGACTTGTCATCAAACTCGTTGGCGTAAGATTCCGGGCAGTACTCCTTGAACATTCTCGAATCCCGACACTTTGAAACAGGTCGTCCTTGGCAATCGGACTTGCAGCCGACGGTCCAGCCACCTGAATGATACAATCTTCTGAGATGAGATAAATGTAAGATACCTCTGATGACTTTTCCCCTTTGTGAACACTCTTTATTGGGGTCTTCGACGCATCCTCCAGCTCTTCCACAACTTCCGGCTCCTTGATAAGCATCAATCAGAACGGGAACATTGTAACCGTTCGCAAGGGTTACACTGTAGAAATCCAAAGCATTGTCCCCGCCGAGAGTGATTTCGGCAAGGGTATAAGGAGGTTGAGGAGTGGTTCCATTGAGATTTCCAGTGGCACATTCCATTGTCTTGTTGCACCCGGTCATCGGCCAAATCTTCCCTCCGGTCCAGTCATCGTCCACAAATATGCTCTTGGTCTGCATAGACTCCAGCTTGAAACTTCCATTCCCCGGATTGCCAGGTCCTTGAATTGCAGCCCAAGTGGGGAAGTCACAGTAGTTGAAGATCTTTATCTCTCTCGGCTGGGAGTCAGAGAATAGAAGAAGCAGGGGGAGAAGAGTTGAGAACGTTTTCATTTTTTGGTTGAAGTTAAGTTTGCAACTCTTCCGTGCCTTTTTATACCAGGTGCAGGAGAGCACAGTCCGAAACGTCACTTTCAGCACAGCTGATCGCCATCATTTGATGTTTTATTTTTATCACATGTTCCTTTTCTTTTTCGCTTTTTGCCCCTGCGGTGATTCAGAACAACTGTCATGTGTTCAGTTTGAACTCAGAGATTGCACTGATAAAAGATAAGAGAGATTGTGTAACGTTTCGCAAAATTTTATTTTATTTTATTTTTTGACTGCGGCCTTCTTGCAAATCAGCCCTTTCTGCCTCGAAAACTCTCTCGCATTATTCCAGTGGCTTCCATTTGGGCTGTAGCCTTGAAGCTTACTTGTCACCATCTGAAAGCTCAGAACTTGACAATGATCTTCTGGATGCTTCACCTACCGTAACCTGCACCTCGTGATCCATCCGATTCGGCTCCCCCACTGCCCATTTCTCATAGTCCACCGGTGTCCCATCAATCCATTCCCATTTCCCAGAGACATAGTGCAACCCGATCCAGATCTCCTGATCCAATCCCAACACATTGTGATTGTCATAGTTCGTATTGTCCTTTCTGGAAAGATCCGCCAGGAATTCATTCTCCGCTTCCGAATGTATCGATGCCAGATTCGCATCCTCGGATTCACATGCTCTCTGAGCACCATAGAAGTCTGTCTTGTGGTAGATCTTCTTGTAACAGAATCCGGTTTGGTCAAATTTAGTGTAGCCAGAGACACAAGTTCCGGATGGGACTAGAATACGGTTTAGGAACGAAGTCAAAAAGCCGGAGATAACTAACTTGTGCTAGACGGATCCGAGCTAATTGTACTGAATGAGGTTAATGTGGAGGGAATGTGTGTCACACTGGTTGTTGGCCTTTCTGTATGAACTTCAAGTTCTTTTTCTGAACATGGAATTATCAGGGTAGAGCATCCAGGAGCACCAACTCACTTTCCAGGTACCCAGTCCAATGCAAAATAAGTAGGAAAAGGAAGAATCCAACTGTAAGGAAGAGGCAACTGTAGAGAACTGATAGCAGCTTGGAATAAGTTGAGCAGCAATTTGTGAAGATCCTGGACTTCTGTGGTAACTTGGGAACTGGTAGGGTGATAGGGGAAGTTGGTTTTTCTGAAAAAAGGGATTAACTGATGAGGAGCTGATAAGATTATTAGGCTGGATTCTAGAATTCATACATGTTGAAAAGGTTTTCGAAATAAACTTTTTCGAATAGAAAGAGAATCAAAAATCACAACTGAAATTTGAATAAACAAACTTTGTGAAACATGAAAAAAGCTTCGAGGTTCGAAATTTGGAGAACTACAGTCTACATAGTTACTGTTTCAACATCTCTTTTTGTAAATTCAAGTGTCATTATATTCGATATGAGACCCTTCTTTCGACTTACCATCACTAACTTTTCCAATGACATCATAGTAGAGAATATGTTCGTAATTCTCATCGGGGGGTTGGAATCCTGGAAAAAAGATGTTCAAATTTGATGTCTTGCACAGTCAGATGGTTTAGGCTACAGTAACCCAAATCCTGTTTCAAGACATTCATGAAACAGAATGAAAACTTGATTGATTTAGTTTTCTTGATATTGAATTGCAACTTTTCCTAACCTTGCGGAGCACATTTCGGTGGCCTAGTAGTCGGTAAAAGTATCCTTTGACTTTTGGGAAGTTCGTAAGACATGGGCCAAAAACGTGGGGAAGTGAAAAACAAGAAGATGGAAAGGTATGATAACGGGGTGTTCTGTCAACATTGATAAGGATCTGAAGAGTGATTTATTGAGAAAAGAGAAGTGATAAGAGAAGGAGACAGAGTAACTGATATCACAGTTACTCAAGAGAAGAACACAGACAGAATTTAATGGGAAATGAGTTCATTGCAACGGTAAGATTCAGAACGGAAAGCTAATCGAAAAGGAAGTTTCAGCTGATAATCATCAAGGTATCAGAACCAAGGAACGTTCCAACAGAATCCATGCTGAGAGCCTTTCTCTGATATTCATTGATCGTGAAAATTGTCATCGCTTTGCGACATCTCATCGTTTTGAATTGGTACTAGCTGCTGAATAAGGTGTCTGCAACCCAAATCATTTCGAAATCTTCTCTTCTGATCGGTTACCTTTTTTCTGATTCTATTAGAATGAAAATCCAAAGGAAGACACCAATAATCGTCAAAGTGAGCAGAAGACATCCGGCTGAAATGAGATGTTCTCTTTCTCGATGAAGATCATCTCGAAGCTTACCACACTTGTAGCATGAATAAGTGCATTTAGTGACTTTCCAACAGCAACATAACAATGTACACTTCCGCTTCTTTTCCTTCTGAACTGGATCGGGAACCTCTTCCTGTCCCCAAACGTGTCCGAAAATGTCTGCCGAAAATTTTTCGTCAAAATGTCAGGGTCCCATATGAAAAAATTTTCTTTTTTTGGAAGGGTGTTTTTCTCCAAAAAAAGCAAACATTTTCTTTATCTGTCAGAATCGCTTTTTTTGGAACATTTTTCAGCCGGCCAAAAATAAAAATTTCTCCAAGGAATCGAACTCGCGCCTGCGGATTGTCAAACACAGGTAAAACGCGGACAGTCCATAATGGACCATCCGTGGAATGGGAGCATAATGCATCCGTAATGGGGGAGCCGCGAGCACCACGGACGGCGCGTGGAAGAAAACTCACATTGCCGCTCCGAAAGTTCTGATCCTTCCCACGCGCGACCCATATTGCGAATATGGATGGCGCGTGGATGGCATATGGGAGAAGTCGGCCGACCACTGATCGCGCGTGGACAGTTTACCAGACGCTCGGGACCGACGCAGATGTACGGATCGCGCGTGTGTCCATCCGGGGCTCGCGCGTGTATTGAAATCGAGGACTAGCCACTATGGCCGTAAAATTACACTTCGAATTTATTTTTCTATGTGTTCATTTTTTTTTCTATTTTCTTTGATTCTTTTACTTATTTACACTGATTTACAGTGTTTTTTTCTAGGAAATTCGTGTATTTTCGTTAATTGTGTCACTATTTCTTGGAATTATCAAGAAAATTCCAGGTTCGTCTCAGAAAATCGTAGCTGTCACTTGGAATTCAATGTTTAACAGAGAGAAAGGTAGTTTTTCACTTTGACATTCGGTTTTCAACAATCGGTATTCAGATCTGCACTGAGCAGCGAAAAGACGACGACCGGGAGAAAACAGCGACCGAGCAACACATGGACACCGCCAGAACACTGCACCCACCATCAACTTATAAATTTTTCATTTTTTTACTTCCAGATAAAAAATTCTTCAAATCAGTCGTTTCATCAAATACTTCACAATTGGGTGCGCGAAGAAGCGAAACAAATTGAACGCCTTCGGGACTTGTGCGAGAAAAGGAGTGATGCGCTGACTGTTTGCTACTTGTCCACAGCGGGTTCCGGACTTAGGTGAGAAACAGTGCGCGTGTGACGGCTCGCGGCGGGTCCATTGTAGGAAACGTAAGCAACTCGCGGGGGATCCATTATGGGAGCGGGTGGCGGGACGAGGGAGCAGCTGACCGCTCGCGGCGGATCCGTAACGGATTGCATGTGGACTCGCGCCTGGTCCGCAATGGAAACATAATAGTTGCATATAAAATTCCTATG
>LR539019.1:89646-125327 GCA_900536315.3 Caenorhabditis becei | reverse complement strand
ATCGAACCCGGGCCGCGTGGGTGAAAACCACGAATCCTAACCACTAGACCACATGGGAGCGGCGACCTGTCGACCCCACTGTGCCGTTTTGTGCTCGCTCTCTGTAGTGTGATCAACCGAGAGACTACACGCCGACTGATCGATACTGTTCGTTATCATTCGTCTTGTCGTCCTCCTCCTTGTTATTGATCATCAGTTTGTGTTCGATACAAAGTAGTCCATTCGGCTGATCACCGATCTCTGAAACAATCGGAAACTATGGAGAAGTGTGTGCTGTCCGTCCGTGCGTACAGGTTTATTCTCTAAAAAACGTCAGGTGACATTTTCTTCACGTGTAGTTTTCTTCTTTTTCACACATTCAGTTTTTCAGTGTAAAATGACACAGTTCTGACACCTCCTCCCATTTGTTTCACAATTATTCTTTCGTTTTGATCTCCCAGCTCTTCAGATAATCATTCTGTTAGCTTTTGAAAACTTCTGCAAACTTCTTCATTCCGACACACTCCATTTATCGTATTTTACACTCCAACTTCCTTTTTCAGAAATTTGTTTGAACAGCTTTCAATTGATCCGAAATTTAGAGGAACAGAGATCCCAATTGAGCATCTTTTGGAACTTTACTGAACAAATCGGTCTCACCGCGACTTTCCGGCCGATCTACTTTCAAATTTGAATCAAGTAATCGTGCTCTAAAGAGAAAAGTTTCTTGGAATCATTTTACGAATAAGCTAACGACTATAAACGACTATAAAACTGACTCAAATGAAATAGAAAAACGCTGACAAAAGAGTAGTTTCGCAGTTACAACTGTAGTGTAATCAGTCACATGGCCCAGTAGTGAACAGCCAAAAGTTTCGAAAACTTGTCTGATTTCCCAACTCTAAAGCACCGCGAAGATCAGTTGGTTGACGCATTTCAGGGCAATAAAATACTTATCATTCCGTTTCCTAATTCTGCGAATTCCCGAATCGGTCTCCTCGGTCCGTCTGCTGCCTGCCGATCTCTGCAAGACACTATCAGTGTGTTTCGTTTCTCTTCCCACACATGTTTGTCGCCCCTCTCCTCCTCGTTCTTCTTATCAAACACACATCACCGTCTCCTGATTCTTTCTCTTTTGGCTTGTCAGCCTCTTTTGCTCCCTCATTCCTCACAAATCCTTGTTCAGAATGGGCGAGGAACTGTGCCACATTTGCAACGACAAATCCACCGGGAAGCACTACGGAGCAGTGAGTTGCGACGGATGTAAGGGCTTCTTTCGGAGAAGTATTCGCAAGAGATATCACTACGAATGCAGATTCGAGAAGAGTTGTGATGTGACGAGGAGTGAGTTGAACACTCCGGAACAGGGAAGGAATGGGCTTTCAGATAAGAGGAATGCGTGCAGATCGTGCAGACTTCAGAAGTGTGTCAAGGCCGGAATGAAGAGTAACGGTGAGTTTTGTGATATCTGAAAGGATTCTCGAGTTGCCCCAAGCAATCAGCCAAACTTTCAGCAATTCAAAACGAACGGGACGCCATTGGTAAACGGAAGAAGCCGAACGACGCCGACAAAGAGGACCTAATCGAGCAGTTGGTGACCGCAGAGACGCATTGTCAGCAGCTCAGATCCAGTGTCATCAAGAACACGTCATCTCTGGTGAGCTTCTTCTCACATGATCAAATTCTCAACTGGAAGCCATCAGATTGTTTCAATCTGCACCTGACCAGTCTAGAATCTTTCTGGAATCTGATATGAAAATCACGTGAATCCTTTCCTTCCACATTCCGATCTTTTCCAGGCTCCATACGATTGCGGCAAAGTGAAATGGAACTACGAAGACGCGAGAGCAGCGACACTGGATGACATCGGCAAGTCGATCCATCAGCAATTGGTTTTGTTCATCGAATGGGCAAAGTCACTGCCTCAGTTCTCGTTCCTGGCTCAGGCAGATCAGGTAAAGAGCATCAGGGACGATCTCATGACCCAGTTATTCAGGCAGCTCTTCTGAAAGGCGGCGCCGCTTCAATAATCGTGCTCGGAGTGGCCTACAGATCGATTTGTCTCACCGTCGACAACACAATCTGCCTCGCCAATGACACTTTGCTTCCGAAAGAACACGCGACCCAAGTCGGCGACATCAAGTGAGTCTGTCCCTTCGCTGTCCCAGTTCAGACTTCAGAATCGTGTAGCCATTTCAGTTGCGTCGTCGGTCGAATCATCGACGAGATCGTCAATCCGATGCGTCGACTCAACATGGATCTTATCGAATACGTCGCTCTGAAAGCCATCCTGTTCTTCAACCCAGTCACCAGAGAGATCCAGGATCAAGGACCCGTTGAGAATGCGAGGTACGCGTGTCTGAGGTCGCTGCAGAGAAGGTGTACGGAGAAGGCGTTGGAGAATATGGAAGACGAGACGATGGACTGCAGAAGCGGAAAGCTCTTGCTTCTTCTGCCGTCGCTTCAGGCAATTGCACAACAGTTGGTGGGTTGTCTTCTTGGAAAAATAAAAGTTGGTTTGTTTCAGGTAGAAGATGTACAACTGGCCCGTTTGTTCGGTTTAGTGAATGTAGATTCTCTGATGGAAGAGCTGATTCTGAATGACATGAAGCCGTCGGATCCACAGGTAAGAACTTTTCTCAGCTCACTAACATAACTTTTGCTTCTTCAACCAGTACTAATAACTTCACTAATTTCCAAATGTTCAATAGAGCGCACTTCCTCACCCCACAACTCGCATCTTGACTAACTCATCCGAACTGATCTTTATTCAAGGTTCAGATCCTGCAAACCAGTCTCGCCTCCCCGGTGGATTCGATAAAAACAGAAGTGGAAGCGGAAGACTAGACGTCTTCTGAATCCCTGCCCCACCATAATCGTATCTTGCCTTCACATTATCTTCGTTTTGCTCAAAAACTTCTAGACTTCGGGTCCACGTGGACACAACTCCCCCTCGCACGTCACCACCTCAACTTCTGAATTTGTGTGATTCCCGTCGGTTTGTTACTTGTAAATTTCGGCTGTTTGACAAGATTTAATGAATAAATGTTCATTGTAAACACATTTTAAAACGGTTCGCTTCACTGATGAGATATGAAAATAAACATGCAGATACAGAATTAATGACGGAGATTCAGACGCACGCAGAATTGACCCGACTGCTCGGTGGCCTCAGAAATTGCGGAGCAGGCGTCAGGAACGATGGCTCTTGAGTCAGGTCTTCCCGACTCATCAGAGGCACCAGCACGGACGTTTTCCGCCGCATTCCCTGCTCAATGGACATTCCACCAGCCGACGGAGCTCTGTCGTCGTCTCCCAGATGGCTCTTCTCCTCCAGAAGTGAAGCTATTATTCCGTGACCTGGAAGTGATGCACAGTCATCATATGGGAACGGTTCCTCACCAGATTCCGTCAAGAACTGATCCCACATCGTATCAACGACGTCTGTGCAGATCAGAATTCCCGAGTGGATCGTGATCATTCGAAGCACAAAGATTCCGTCCATTTTGATGTAGTCTCGAACGAACTGAATCAATGATTGTGAAATGTAAGTACCATCTGGGGCACGTCTTCTGACTCACCTCATCAAGTTCATGTTTATACCGATTCTTCTCGAAATTCACATCGGCCAACTCCAGTCTTCTCGCAACAAATTGCCGTCTTTGACTAAACGGAAGTGATGCGAAAATCCACGAAATGATGGATCCAAACGAGATTAGTGATAAGGCAGTGTACCAGAGCCATAAGATGAAGAATATCTGGAAAATCCCAAAGGTTGAAGAGTTCTTCAGAATTGTCGAAAACCTTCTCCGTGAAGATATTGATAACTAGCACGCACTGTACAGTATGCCTCTGAACGTGCCCCAGGATTCTGATCTGCATGTCGCAGTAGGTCACGACCGGGAAGTTAGCCGACTCTTTCCAACCTTTGCCCATGATCAAGTCGTAGAATATACCGTATCCGTAGTAACGATGAGAGTCTAGTTCCAGGAATCTGCTCATGAAGTACATTTGGAGAAGGACATTGAACAGGAAGAGACACTTGATGGCCAGGTACAAGTAGGTAAGGTACGACTCGTAGTAACGGAGATTCAGGAACTTGAATACTCTGAATGGAATGTCTCAGGGTCAGTTGACTCTGTGAGGCTCACTTGTGATGGTACGGATGTCGTTCTCCGAATCTGAATCTGTGCCTGAACACCGATGACAAATGAGCTGCGAGTCCCCTGATGTTCGCTGTCCGTTGAGCCGGCACCACATTAGCCTTATCATTCGCAAAGCCCATGATATCTTTCAGCCGAATGCCCGACTTATCATAAGCAAGTCTCCAGATGAGACACGGCGAGTAGAACATGAAGGCGACGAAGACAAGAAAAAAGGGAACCCACTGGTAGTAGGACACCATCGTGTACTCCCGATTCACCACTTCCGGCAGGTTGTCCTCGTCGAAAGCCGTCACGTAGGTGTTCCTCGCCCAGCAGTACATCTCCGTGTAGTCCTCCCAACTGCTCTTGTACTCTGCAGGTAACCAGCATTCGATCGGTCTGCCACCGAACATTTTCAGAGAGATCAGTACCTGAAATGTTTATTTGATGAAGAAGAAAGTGCGCTCCAACTCACAGCTGTCAGGAGAAGAAAGGTAGTTGTGTAGTAGTAGTGTAACCTGTCGAATATGTCATCGTCTGCTTGTGGTTGGAGGAACGATAACGTTCCCACTATTTCAGCAAATACCATTCTGAAAGATGAAGCTTAAATTATATAAAACTTCTGGGAGAACGAGAGTAATTGTGCTCTATTGGACAGTTACTGTATTGTTCAATAGAGCGCACTTTCAATCTCAACGTCAAAGTCATTACGTCATTCATTCAGGAATATAACGAGAGAAGAAGAGATTCAGCAGATACCTGGGAACCCTCGAGGCCGTCGCTACACGTGAACCGCCCGCTTTATTGGAAGAAGCCGAGTGCTGGGGAAGTGTCTGCGAGTCCATACCCGCACAAGAGAGACACCCTCTTATGCCATAATAGGACCCGGAACACGGACAGTGGTATTCGGTTTCAAGACAGTAGCCGAGCGGAAAGAGACAGTAGTCGCGAGTTGGCGGGCTGTTTGACGGGAAGCGCCGTCAAAAAACTAGAGACTATTCCCACGGTTCGAGCGATTCCGTGCACAGTTTGACGTACGCTGCCATTTGAACAGTCCGTGATCCGGGTGGGAAACGCACTGTTTCTTTGATCCAACTGGATGGAAAGATGGGGGGAAGAGCGACTTTCAAAGATCACAGTGATGCAAGAAAGATTTGAAGAGGGCACAAGACTACAGTATCACTGGGACTATCACCTTGGAACACAGAAACATCTATATGAAGTGAAAGGCACAACTGGTGAGTCAGTTCTTCAAAGATTCCGAAGAAGTTCGGAGCGACGTCATCCAAATCAAACAATCGTTTTATTGGCCTGATCGTTCTATTTTGATTGTTTTGCACATATACGAAAGTATGAAAATAGTCAAGAAGGAACTGGACTCGATTCGAGGTTTTCAGAAAAACTGGTAGTTTTCATCAACAAATGAATATCCAAATCAGTGAGAAGCGCAGTAACAAATATAAATCTCCTATAGTTTTCACAATAGATTGACGCTTGATAACAGTCTTTTAAAAAAAGGAAAATGATTCCGAAAAACTTCCAAAACTGGCTCCAAAGGTGTTGCTATCTGAGTCAAAGGGCACTAATCCGCAGTGCCCACACCTTATGCAAACTGTTCGAATCATCGAATGATGGGGGCTCTCGAGTGGCTTGGGAAACGGTCGAATCTTCGTGCCAAAGGGGCGAGCGAGTCGAAAACGCATTTCCCACACCTTGTCAACTGTGCTCCTGGAGCCTCCAGGTGCTCAAACACCCACTTGATATATTTTTTGTTTCTGCGTGATCCATTTGGGGCTTGTGTCAACTTACGGTCTTGGTGGCGGCGGAGGCGGACGTGGCATCGGGGCTCTGAAACCGGGAAAAGCTGAAACCGCCTGCCCTTTGGGATGACTAACAGTCTTTAGTGTTTATTCTCCGCATCATACGAAATCTATAAAACTTTCTTCGCAAATAAAGAGGACTTAAATGACAGGAGAAACGTATCGGGAAAGGACTTTGGAATAGAGGCTTCAGGTTAAACAACTTTCAGAACAGCAGAAATCAATCAATAACTCAATCACAAGAAACGACGAGAGCCAGCCCGGATAATGAAATTGGTGGTGGTGGGGGTGATAATACGGACAACCTGATATGGATAAGAGATGGCCTAGACGGTCGGTGAGAAGCTATGCGGGCGGTATGTACAACTCTCTAGGCTGGGCTCTTGCTACGAGGAGTAACTGGAAAAATCATAGAGGATGGGAGGAGATGGAAGATCACAGATGTGGAATAGAACAGGAGATTGACGAGGAGAAAGAGATAAGTGAGGCTAGTCGAGCATCGTCGGCTTCTGATCGAGTAGTAAGTTGCCGTTGAGCAGCGATTCGGGCTTCTGGAGCGGGTGGATGGCGAGTGGGGCGGCGAGGGTGGCGGAGAGCATGCCTGTTGGAGTGATGCCCGAGACGACCGACGAGACACTGCCTACCGATCCGGCTGCGGTCAGTGGAGAGACCTACAAGAGCTTCAATTGCCTGTTGTGGCTTCATTTTATTCAGTAACACACCCCATTGGTGGGTAGAGTCGTCGGAGAGGACAGGTGCTGCTGCAGTGAGACTGGAGCCGCCGAATGGTCATTAATGTCGTCGAGAATGAACTCGGAGAGCAGCGAGTCTACCTGAAACTTTGATCTGCTGATATCATATTCGACCAGAAATGGATTACCTCTGCCAATCCGAAGAACTTCGTCAGTGTCATGTTCTCAATGAGCAACTGGGTCAACGCCTTCAGTGCCGGCGCCAGCAGCAGAATGTTTCCGTATCTCGTCGGCGCCTCGTCTGGCATCTGATCGAGAATGTAGGCGTAGAGGGCTTTGAGAACTCGATTTCGAGCGTCTCTGATCATGATTTGCGAGTCGGTCGTGAGTCCCTTGGCTTCTGGATGCAGGAAGGCAAGTGCCTTGAGACACACAAACTCTTGCTCTCGCATCTGAAGTTGTCGCATCGGCCAGACAATCTCATCGAGTACCCTCGGCGTGATGTTGCTCGTTTTGAAGGCGGCGAATCCGTTGAGATCCGTGCTGTTGTCACGTGTCATGTAGGTGTTATTGAAGAGACACACGCGGGTCGTGTCGGGACTTCGGAACGCTGGCATCAGAATCAGATGCTGTGGCGCATAGTTCTTCAGCAAAATGATCTTGTCTTCCATCGTCAGGTTCATGAAAGGCGAGATCGTCTTGGCCCATTCAACCATCAGAAGCAGCGTTGTCCTTGAGATCTCGTTCAGATCCTGGAAAACAGTTCGTGTGAACCCATCTCCTGCTCTCCCTCAAAACTCACTACCTCAGTTGTGCAGGGCCTGTTCGGCGGAGCGAATGCTGATCCGTTGGCATCTGCCGCCTGTATTCCGATGTCTACTTCTGCTCCGGGATTGTTTCCGTTCATGTTGAAAATCTGCGAGCGACGGTATCTGTTGCACATCTCCTGGTTCACTCGGGACTCCATCTCCATGAGGGCGTCAATGACACTGCTCGAGGAGCTCGTCGCGTTGCTCCGCATGTTCTCCTGTCCGCCGTTCGATCCGACACTGTTACCGTTTCCGTTCTCGTATCCGGGACTGCGATCCTTCTTGAATGGAGTTCCGTTGAGACTGGCGGTTGGAGAGCCGACTGGGTCACGTTCGAATTGGATGGCTGGAAATGGAATAATTGAGAAATGGGACGAATGGATAGAATGGGAAGGGTCAATCAAAGTAACAGTTCTTCCCGTGTTGACATGAATTTAGTAGAACAATTAGCATGTCATAAATAGTGCCGCAACTGTTCCTAAAGTCTACTCTGGTTAGCCATTATTCAGAATCCTGGGAAACAGAGGACTCCAAAACGAATCCGAATCATCAAAACTACAGAATCCTTGTTGCGAAAGCTTCTCCCCCTCCTCTACTCAACCCGTTCTCCCAGTTTTGAATCGTAATTTTTTCACCCGAGTCAGCGATATCTTGGAGATCTATTCGGGTCACTAGCCGCTCACCTTCTCGCTTCATTCCGACTTGTACGCACTTCTGGAAGCGGCAGTACCGGCAGGCGCATCTGAAGTTCTTGTCTATGACGCATCGTTTGTTGAATCGGCACGTGAACTTCTGGTCGCGGAGCACGGTTCGCCGGAAGAATCCCTGAAGGATGTGGACTTTGGTTTGAATCAGAATTCGAATAATTAGAGAGCAATTTGTTGATGCGGAAGTAAAGAAACAAGAGTCTAGTTATATTTCAGTGAATGCGTGTTTCGCTTCAAAACTCAAGTTTCCTAGGTGTAATTTAATTTCCAGAAGTGTCTCACCTTGCAGCCATTGCACGAGATCACTCCGTAATGTGTTCCGGTCGATTTGTCTCCGCATACAGCACAGGGCTCCGCAAGCGGGTCCACTAGGTCCATGATTGAAAGAAGCGAAAAATTGATTGTCGGGGAATTAGTCAACAGGGCCGAATGCAACAAAAACAAAAAGTTTTGAAAGAAAGAGAAAGCGAGGGAGCGTCATTTGTTCCTGCCAACGGAGAGTGACACTGGACGGAGAGAAGACAGAAGGTGTACTTTTACACATGACACATGGACCGACGGGCAGCAGCTTAACAAGATCACTAATCAGTTTTGATCAGGCTGCAGGAAGGTCCGAAAGCGGGGAGAGAGCAAGAATCGATCAGTCGGGAACTCCCCGTGACGTCACAAAGTGTTTCGATGATCACGGGGTGTCCAAATAAGGACCCCGGCCATACGGGCGGGAAGTACAACAATTGGGAGATGAATGCGCGGAACGTGGAGGATTTGGAAAGGAAACACGGGCGGAGAGAGGGTGCAGACACGAAGATGGTGTTGATGTGGGGTGCCGGGTGCCAGGTTTCAATAATTACAGAGAGGATACATCATCTAATGACAGGGTCGGGAACAAGAGCTTTTAGCAGATCGAAGAGCCCTCGACTCTGAACAATGAAGCCAGTATTCTAAGCGAGACCTAGCTATACACAAAATACGCGTCCGTTGCACTATAAAACTATCGAACACTTTTGTTTTTTCTTGTCCCTCACAGTACGAAACATCCTTACATCGTCATGACCTACTTTCCGAAGCGACACGGCTCGAAATGTTTCTTATCAGAGTTTTCGATCGGAGATCGACTCGCCGAAAAAGAACAACATCAGTGCATTCTCTGGAAATCTGAGCTGGCCTGACTTGGAGAGCAGGTGAAAAACGATAGCCGGAAAATGGGAAATCCGATTGGCTTTGAGTGAACTTTAAAAGTTGTGACAAGAAAGCGATGGGGAGAAAGGCGACTGTCCTGTCTTTCCGATAAACTGACCCGCTGTACAAAAATGGAAAAACGAGTGAGGAGAGAGAATCGGGAGGAGAGCGAGGAGGCGAAAAGAAACATTGTGCTTCCTATACAAGAGCAAATAAGAAGGTCGCGACGGAAGAGGAAAAGTTCAAAAACTTTCTGAAGGATATGAGGGGGTGTTTCTTGTGCAATAGAAGTTTCTGTACAGCAGAAGCGCTCTGCTTCGCAAAGTTTTAGCAGAGAGAATTGGAACTCGACTGAGATTAATGATAACGATTTAGCGGGATAAATCTTGGAAGCGTGCAAGGGGATTTAATTCCCTAATTTCCCAAAGTACTTTGCTGTGAACTTTGTTCCGCTTCCAATGAATTAACTACGAATCCTTCAGTCCTTTGCCTCATTCACAGTCTTCGTGATCTAGGAGGATAGCGGATCGCATAAAGAGAAGAGAACGAACATAATGTTTCGACACACAGAGGCATCGCCATCCGATCCGTATCCGTCGCCACGGAGTGAGGAGACGAGATCATTCAAAATCGGGTTGGTAGGAGATAAGAAGCGAGGGAACCTTCTCGTGTGTGTTGGACTATTGTACTCGCCCCACGAAATTATGATCAGAAGGCCTGACACACCTGAGAATTGAACTTTAATGTAATGAGGGGGTGTGAACTTTTTGGTCAGGCACGACAAGGCTTCTAGTCTGTTTTCTGCTCTGTTTGGCTAGCTCATCGGAGAGGATTTGCCGCCGGGGATGAACATATTTTTTATTATTGCAATCCGAATTAATTCCTGTTCGGAAATAAACGGGCGGCACGACGATTCATTTTTTGGCTATTTTGCTATGAAATATTCTCGATCTGGATGGGTACTTGATCGAAATACGATAATCTTTTGGAAATCGAGATGCGTTGATCAAAGCGATTTCAGAGAACGTGGAATACCGGGAATTTTCAGAAACTTCAGTATCAGAATAAAGTTCAGAGAGAACGAAAAGTATACACTGATATGATAAAGAAGCGTCTCTCAGAGATCTTTTGATCTCGAATAAATGACAGGAACGAAACAAGAAACAGGATGTGTTTTATGGCCATCGGGAATCGAGATCTTACGGCGCCTGACGCCTACTGAGCAATTCAAAGCTTGAATAACTCAAAATGTGCACGTTTCACGAATGGGGAATGAAGTGGTTTTGGAAGTGGAAGCTTCGGAAACAAAGACGTTGGCAGGAGATGGAAATGACAGAAATACGCAGTTCGAAATGTACGAGATGTTGTTGATCGGATTGAGATTCCAACGGAATTCATGAATTCATGACAGAAAAGGGACAGTCCGTTCTGAACTTTGCAACGAAAGTGTCGATTACACTTATCTTCAATAAGACTCACAGTCGTCAGTCTCGGCCGCTTCGTCGTCTTCTTCGTGCATCTGAGGCGCGTCGAGAAGTGCCATTTCGACGTCCATCCCGGAAGGGACACTCTCAGCTAACTGATTGCCGAATGGGGAAACAACTGACAGTTTAACGAAGCGGAAACGAGACACGAATCACCCCATAGCGGCTACATTCCGTAGTTGTGTTCGATGCCCCTCCGATGCACCGTACTTTGTACTCGCAAAGATAAGCTAACTGGAAGTGGGCGGGGAATGGAAGTTAACAGTAACGGACAGACAACAGCTATGATCTTCGAAGTGATGATGATGAAGCAGGCGGAGGGGAGGAGGAGAAGCAGAAGTTTGTAGGAGGGAGTCGTTGGTCAAACATGACGAGAAAAAGAAAGATGGGAATATATGGAGAAGGCCGAGACACGGAGAGAGCGCAGACCCAGGGCACCAGTTGACAATCGATAACGTGCGAGACGCAGACCGCCAGCGCGGATTCTCGACTCTCTCCCGCAGCTACACTCTACCCGTGCCCGAGGCGGCGGCCACGAGGCAAAGCGACACTTCACTACACGTAAATATGTTTCAGGTATACATACCGGTCAGGTGACAGTGACATAGAGAAAATGAGAAAAGCGGGGAGCAGGAGTCGATTGTAAATGCAGAAAACGTTTAATAACAAACAATCAGTACAACAAAAAGTTCAACAAGGTTGTGTGACCAGATATAAATATGAAAGAAAGAAACAAAGGGTTACTTATTCTTCTTCAGATTCCTCTGCTTCTCGGCAGACTCGACGATCAGATCCTCCGTGGGTAGCCCCTTCCGCCGCCTCACCGCATCCATGTATCCTCTCGCGTGGTTCGGACTGTCTCCTTTCAGACCGAACTCCTCGACCTCTTCGAGAGTCGTGGGTGTCCAGTACGGATCCTCATCGATGACTTGCCAGTGTGAGAACTGGAGCTGAGCAGAAGCCATTCCAGAGGTGAACTTGCGAAGTTGATCGCAGAACGAGAAGGACTCGACGACAGGCATCAGAGATACCACCTCGAACAGATTCGTCGCCTCGTTGATGTCTTCGGAGAGGACCTGCAAACCAAAATATACTCGTGAACACTACACATTTTTAGCATTCTTTCTGTTATTCCCAATTGTTTGAACAGACGACACCAACGCATTGGTGCTTGGTCGTTGTTAGCACTGTACAGTTACGGTGCTAGTAAATGTGCTCTAATGAGGAATGCTCACCTTGGATTTTCTCTGTGACAGAACTGCGTGAACCTTTCCTAGTGCCTGACTCGAAGTCGTCACCGTACACCGATACATCGCAGCCACCAGTCGGAGAGCCAGTTTCTTCGCAGCCGCCGAGCACGTCGCCTTCATCGCCGTCATCATCTGTCCTCCAATGGCTCCGTCCTCCTCATCGACCATCCAGTCCTCCACGATCACGGCGGTTCCGTGCATGATCTCGTTACAGAGCGGTCCTTGGTTGCAGAACAACTCGAATCCCGCGACAAGTCCCTGATCGTATCTTCGGATTCTTCCCAGCTCCGTCTTCTTCCACACCGAATCTCGGTCATAGTTCTCGACGTTGTTGAACAGAACATTGGATCTGGCGCGTTCCGGTCCGAATGCCCACAGTCTCTCGAGGAGTGTCTCAATCAACTCCTTCGGCTTCTTGTACCACCAGGATCCTTTCAACGCCGGCAGCGTTTCCGTGGCAACTGCAGTCAGTTTCTTCTGGAACTCGTTGACTTCCGTCTCGTCAGCTTCGCCTCGTCGCATCGCTGAGATGAGGGACGCATTTTTGTCAAGGACCTGAAAGAACCTGATGTTTCTAGTCTATCAATAATTCATATTCACCTCGACAACAGCCTCTCCTAACGGCACAACACGCAGCTTGATGTGTAGAGCTTCCCGAATTCGACACTCCGTTTCTTGTTCCTGAATCTGGGGACCCGAGAGAGTTCCGTCTTCGATGACAGTCTCCATGAACGGAACGATCGGCTCCGAGACATCCAGATCGACGAGTCCCAAGTCGTTGAGATCCTTGATGCACTTCTGCAAGTGCACTTCTCCAGCAGTCACCATTGCCAACTCTCCATTCTCCAGCTCCATGACTTTCAGACTCGTGTCCAGAAGAGCCAGCAGCTTCAGTTTCTCTCGCAACTCGTCCATATCCTCCAGTTGCTGCGTGCTGATAGACACTCTCACCAGAGCTTCTCCTGTTTGAGATCCGATTTTGAGGCACGGGAACTTGCCGTCTTGGCAGAGAGTCGTGTTCTGCAGCAGGATCGGAGCGTCGATGGCACAGACCATTCCAGCAGTGACCGCGTCGACAGGGATCGAGTCACGACCACGAAGGATCGAGATCCGGTTGATTGTTGTAGAGGTAACCTCATTGTTTCCCTGAAATTGAGATGTTTTGATAGAAATGATCTTTGAAAACCTACGTGTTGTTGCAAAACGAACAAAGTGTCTCCTTTCTTAACAGTTCCACTCAGAATCCTGCAGATTGCTCTCCGAGAAGTCAGACTTTTGTCTTCCGTCTGCAACAGCTTCACAACGAACACGACTTGCATCGCTGCAGCATCGCACTGCAGCACGAATGGTCTTAACGGATGATCCAACCGATGTCCCGTCAAATGGTCCAATCTGTGCTGTGTCTCGAACGTCGATCTCACATTCGGAGCTCTCGCAACTGCACGGAAACTCGCTTTCGGCAGTGGCAACCAGCTCCTCATCAACTCATCGAACGCCTCATTGGCTCTTCGCGATTTCAGTGTGAATCCAAGTTTCTTGGCCGCTTCCGACAGTTTCGCGGTGTCATTTTCCACTAATCCGAGGTCATGCAGCTTCCAGAGTGGCTCCAGCACAATCCTCTCGAACAGCGTCGCCTTGTTCCGCGAAGCAGCTCCGTCCTTGATCTCTCCGGTTGTGTTGATCCAGAAGTCTCCGAACATTGCCGGCAGGATCGCACTCTTCTCAATCTTCATCTTTTCAGCAGCTAATTGGGCAAAGTCTTCGCATCCGAAAGCGTACGAGTGGAGTGCCGACGAGAAAATCACGTTTCCCTTTGCAGGATCGAAATGCAGTTTGGCCTCTGCCTCCTCGATGTTTCCCCACGTGTCGTCCTCCAGCACGATGCCTCCGAGCACTTGACTGATGCAACTGTTGACTCCTTCGATGAGCCGAGCCATGTGCTGATAAGCTTCGCTCGACGACATCTTCAGCTCGACACGCAGTCGGTCTATCTTGTTGATGATCAGAATCATCGCCTGTCCGTTCCTAATCACTTGTCTAATAAGAGCTTCCGTCTGCGAGCAGATTCCTTCGATAACGTCAATTAGAAGCAGAGCAATGTCGGAGAGGATCAGTGCTGATGTGACTTCTCCCGAGAAATCCACGTGTCCCGGACTATCGATGAGATTGATAAGAAGCGGTTCGCAGAGAAGACTGATCCCGCTAGACTTCATCGTGATTCCACGTGTCTGCTCGTCTTCCCGACTGTCCATATAACGAAGCTTTCCGGCCATTCGACATGAAATAGAGGTGATAAGGGAAGATAAAAGAGAGTGGGACCTACTGGAAATGACAGCGTTGGCCGAGACGAGCGAGTCTGCGAAACTCGTCTTTCCGTGATCCACGTGGGCAACGAGGCACACATTTCGAATCTGTTCGGCGGGCTTCTGGAAAAATTGAGATGCTTGGATTCAGAAGTTCAAAGATTTTTATTCGAAAGTGTGATTTCTGCAGAATGTGGGAAAATACAACGATTCTAATGATATTCAGATGTTGTTCTGTGAGTTACTCGGAAAACTAAGATTTTGCAACTTTCCAATCTGCGTTCAAATTCTTTCAAACTTCTCAATTTCAATTCAACTCTCCACAACATGTTTCTAAAAATCCCTACTTCGAATAGACTGGAAATTGAGCCGAATTCGAAATTGGAGCTCTTTTTCCTGTGTGGAATGGATGTTTGATGTCACATTTCGGAATGACGTCTTCGAAAACACTGTTATTTTGTGTTTACAAGGTCATAACCGTGACCACTTGTGACCCGAACTTTTCAATGATTCTTACCGTTGCGCCCGCCTGTTTCAACGCCGTCTCCAGACTTTCCATTGTGTCTGAAACTCGAACATTCCCTTCTGGATTTCAGATTATTCTTGACAAAGTAGATGAGAAATCAAGAGACTCCAAAAGTCTAGACAAGAGAGACAATGACGTAAATTATGTGAATTTTTATTCATTTTCGGTCTATTTTTTTTAATGGAAGATCAATCCTTCGTGAGTGGATCTGATTGTCAGAAACCAATGCGAGGGCACATATCGAGATATATTATCATAATACAAAATAGGAAGTGGCGGCGGGGAGAAAATGTACATACATCGCGCGATTAGGGTACCCGATGCTTGAAAAGCCGTTAGTTACCGTACCAGCGTTGCCGGCACCGTAATAAATCGGGACGGGGTACAAGAGAAATTGGGGCTACTGGGAAAATGGGAGAGGACCTGAAGTGTGTGAGAAGTTGGAGAGACGGAGAGAGCGGGAGAAACAGTGATTGCGATTGGGGCGCGGTTCGCAATCGAGCATCTTTAAGCCCCAAGTTCGTAATCACTGCTTTTAAAAGCGTCCAATATGCATAAAAGAGATAAGAGGAGAGTGAGAACAGGTGTGGGGGTGATAAGTGAAACTGTGAGGGAGGGTATTGTCAGGAAGTCTGCGCATATAATACTACAACAAATCGGAGCCCGTGTCTTCTAGCGTTTTGTATACATAAATTGGGGATGAGAAGTGGTGAGAAAGAGAGAAGGAGACAAAATGAGGTAGATGGAGGGTCGGAGAGGATCGGACGGACAAGCGATTGCGAAATATTTCGCAGTCTTTTGACATGGTCCAGCTCTGCCAGAAATTATGGGAGGAAATACACAGTTTGAGGGAGAAATGAGAGGTATTTGGTGTGGGGAAACATGTGTACTCGATTAGGTCATCATTAGTTAACGGGTGCCCGCGATTCGGTTTAAAACGAGAGGTCCAGGTGCGTACAGAGTGAGAGGAAGATAACAGGAGATTGAAAGTAACATTGGGGACGGGGGAAGAGACAAAATAAAAAACACACAACAGAAAGGAAAAGCAAAAGAACTCAGGGAGGAAAAGTCAAAAAAGGGGAAAGGTATATACACAAAAGATAACGAGGGGAAAGATGGACGAGACGAGATTAGCGAGACTAAGTTTGTTGCCTAGACACAAATTTCCGAATCGACACATAGGAGGTGGTGCTGTGATCCGTTTCGGAGAGCAGGGCCACAGCGCTTAGCGTCATGCTTTTGGGTCGATGGGGTGGGTGGAGGAGGCTGAAGAGCTAGAAGAGGAGGAGCACGACGTGGAGGTCCTGAAAACACAAGGATGAGAATCTGATGGGTTCCAAGGTTCCAAAAGTTATTTTTTAACAAAAATCAGCTGGTATCTCAAACTCTAGCAGATCGCATCCAGCAACTTCCTGGGATAATCACTAGAAACTAAATCCGGCTCCCACCCTATGAATCATAGGAGATCAAGACCAAGAAGACCGAGTGATCAAAAATAGTGTTGTTCATGATAATCCTCGTGATTAAAGCTCTAGGGACTCCCAGTCACACTTGTTTTTCCAAATATCGTTTTCTAATTGGAACAGATCCGGCCAATTAGCGAGTTCCCCTCGTAAACACCCTGACTCACCCTTCGCCGTGATGATCATCTTCCGTGCTCTCTTCTACCGTATTCAGCGAGCCGTTGGGAACATGATGGTGATGATGGTGGTGGTGATGGTGCGAGTTATTGCTGATCATCTCGGGATGTCCCTTGCCGTTGCTTATCAGCTTTTCGTGATCGACCAGGGGCACTTAAAACTTTTAGAAACGGTTAAACAGGTACTGCAGGGCTACGGGTTACCTCTGGTCAGCTCGATCATATCCACGATGGCTTCTGACGAGACGAGCGGCATCTTCTCATGATCGTGGGAAGGCACAGCTTTCTTGATTCCCTCCTCGACGACGGCTTCATCGTCTTCGATGACGTCATCGTCCAGCTCGTCCTCCGTCTCGTAATCATCGTCGAGAAGCATGTCTCCGCGAATCTGTCGCCGCATTCTCATCAGATGATCCTTGAGGTCGACGAGATCCAGGTTGTTTTCGGTTCCTTTCTCGGCCATCGAGACGAGGTGAGCAGCAGTCCGGATGGTTACTAGATGGAGATTCATCTCGTTCAGCGGCTTGTTGAGCACTTCCTTGAAGCTGGCGTTGAGCAGGGTGTACGGTAGGTACAACGACCAGCACACTGTGCCCAGCGACGTTGTCCGAGCCTCCAGAAGCCGCATCTCGATGGGCTGAGCAGCGAGACTCTCGATGACATCGTCAAAGCGTGGGTAGATGTTGCGAAGGGCCATGTTGATTGCGTCATGGAAGGGAGAGGGAGAAGTCGGCAGCTGCGCACCGGACAGCTTGATGGTCATGCTCCGGGCAATGGTGAGCACGGCGACGACGTGCTGCATGATTCCACGAGCCTCGTACAGCCAGGGATTCTTGTCGAGGAGCTCTCCGAGAAGTCCCTCCAACTGCTCCATCGAATCGATCTCGTCGACACTGTCGTTGACGGGACGGGTGAATCTGGTGGGCGGAGCCTCGAACGGAACGAGCATCTGAAAGCAAATGAGGATGAGGTGGGGAGAGGGATAAGAAGCTTCTCACCTTCGACTTTGCGCGCTTATTGCGCCTCCGCTGGCATGTGATGACGAGGATGACCAGGGAGAGAAGGAAGACGAAGCCTAGCACAACTAGTGCTAATACCACTACTATGTCCATCTGAAAAGCGGAAATGTTGATAAGAGAATGAGATTTTCCTGCTATCAACAATGGGAAATTTGTAATGACTACTTTCGCTGTGAGCTTGCGACACACCGATATCCCTAATGTGGGCGGAGCCTGCTAATCAGCGCGAGTCCCAAGAGACCAGGAGAAGAGTAGAAATTATGACTACTCGAATCTACTCAAATGAGCCTTCTCCAGTTGTTTTGTCTCTTGACTCTCTGGCTCCGCGCGGGCTCACGCACACATCTCATGTGATTGTTGGCGGCGAGTGTGAGAAAATCAGAGAGCCCTTTTGGGGAAGTGCGAAAACAGGACTAGGCCGAGTGAAGAGTCAGAGTTGTTATGAAGAAGTGAGTGACATCAATGGAAGGCCTGAGGACCGGGTGTTCGGCACCTGCTATAGTCCCGTCGGGGGTGGAGTCTTAGAGTGCACACGATGCCGGGAGGAAAAGTGCGCATTGGTGTCTTCACTGACTTGTAGTTTGAGCAAGTTATTAGGTTCTCACCTCTGCACACTTGCAGAAGAACGCGTTTGGCTTGGAAGGGCTTGGCAGGGAATACTGTAGGCAGGAAGAGCAGGCGCTCTCTCAACGTTTGGCGGAAGGAATGAAGAATATCCACGATGGGAATAGAGCGTCGGCTCAGATAAAGAAGATTTGAGTGCCAGTTACGACAGGATCGCAGCCGGATAATCGTGGATCAGCCTCAAACGGTAGTTCTTGGGGAAAGTGCGTGACAAACTAGTGATAAGAGACAGGAAATTCGGTTCTGCACATCAAACCTTTCGGATCTGTGGACTAACCTTTCTAAATCATCGTCCCACTAAATTACACATTGAGCTAACCTACAATTAGTCACGCAGTTAGATTCAAAATGCACTTTCCATCTGGTTTTCAAACACCTCCCCCGCAGTTTTGGGTTTGAAAGTTTCGGAAAAAGTATAAAACCGGGAGATTCGTTTCGGTTTACAAGACCCTAACTTCGTGCAGATGGTCGTGTACTCTCTGTGTTGTGTTGGTTTTGCCCTTTGGCTGAGCGAGTGACAAAAAACTCGTTTTCCCATTCATTCCACAGTTGACCATCACCTCTTTGAGATGTTTCATGGGGTCTCCATTTCGAGTTGTTCTGGTCGTCAAGACCGATACGATCCCACGGACTCACCTCGAAAGTTCAACCAATTTCACCGAGTTTTGGACAATAATGGCGCATAGGCGACAGCGTATTTGTTATTGGTGATTCTGAATCAACTAGATCGACGCCTGATTTATAGGTTTATGCGAAAAAAAAGGAAGGAAGCGAGAAAAGAGAGAAAGGGATAAAAAAGAGAGAAAAGAGTCACAGATAAGAGAGAACGGAAGGGAAAAAAGTTAAGAGAACTTAGAACTAAGAACTCGGAGCGGGGATGGATCGTGAGAAAAGAAATACGAGAGAAAAAAGAGAGGAGAAGCGGATAAGTTGGCGGAGTAACCAGAAGATTTACTTCTTCATCCACTCCTTTATTCCACCTCTTGGTCAGCGACAGCGATGACGACGGTGTATAACAACTTCAAGGACATTTCAGGTTATCGACACCACCCCCTGGCGCGACGCCGACCCCCGTGCCGGCAAGGAGCGACACCAGAAGAAGACGACGGGAAGCGAAGACGGTAACGGTCGGTGGCAGTGGGAAGCGAGGAAGGCAAGTGGGCGCGGAGAGAAGGAGATAAGGAATACGAGTAAGTAGTGGACGGTCAAAATAATCGAGTCAGTGGGCAGCGAGGGACAGATGCGATATATTCGGAATGGCAGCGCCGATCAATCGGACATCTTGGCAACATTTGAGGGTGGCGGTGAGATGGTATTGGAAGGGAGGGGGATCAGAAAGTTCACCTAGATGCTCGGATGATAAAAGTGCTCTGGCTCTTTCATGTTCCCGACACCTTCCGACGATCAACATCAAAACCACCGAAAGCCTGATCGATTTTGTGCTCTCACGTTTCGGAACACACTCGCACATGCCCGCATCTGCTCTCATCTGTTTGGCAGCTCCGGCAGAGCAAGAAGAGCAAGTGTGATGCGCCATGAAGTCGAACAAAGCGTGGTGGCCCTCTCTCTCGTCGACGGGGTCATGCAAAAAGAGCAACAATCAAGCACAATCAGCAGTGGACCCCGGGTTTCGACGGACGCCTGGCTCCTCTTCGGACCCTTGCTTTTCTTATTTCTTTTATTGGGAACATGGGAAATATGATGAAGATGATAGGCAAGGGCGCAACGAAAAGCGGGCGAAGAAGAGGAGAAACGGGGAAAAAAGGGCACCAAAGATTGCAAGTAAATATGAAGAGCGGATCAAATCGAGGCCTATAGTAGCCTTCAATTAGAGCTTTCGTACGTAAATTCGTGGGAGGTGGAGAGAAACCGCAGAGCTAGATCTAATCTGTCAAAGGTGTGGAGGCAGAAAAAAAGAGCAGGAGAGCTGCTCCATGAGCTAATTGATAGTGGAGCCGCCGGAAGGAGAGACGCGGTGGGCTTCGGGCGACAGAACAAGAAAACGAGAAGGAATCAAGAAACAGGTGTAAAAAGGACGAACGAAAGGGGGCGTACACTCTTGTTTTTATTGCTGTTTCGACCTTTTTTCGAGGGTGAACCCGCTCATTTCGAATACGAAAGACAACGATGGATCTAATTATCTAGAAATTGATTCTAACTTTCTAGATTGACAGTCATCAGTGACTTCTGCAAAGTGCAACTACCCTTTTACCATTTTTTTCGTTTCAAAATCGGGTCGCGGAAATGCACTCGACTAGAGAAAAAAGGGAATGTTTTCCTTTCATCGATGAAGGCATCCGTCAATATTTGCGCCCGGTTTCGAAGAAGTTTCCCCACCCAAAAAATGCTTTTCCTGCTTTTTCTTTTTCTTCGCCACCCGTCGTCCGGATGACCTCTCTCATGGGTTCTCTCCCTTGGCGATCCATTAATCGGATGAGATGTGTGTGTGTGTGCGTTCTAACGACGAAGACTACGACGCCACGCGCCAGCCTACTCGATGTGTTTTTCGAAACTCGGCGAAGGATCCGAGGCCACCGTGCTGGCACAGTGCACTTTAGCATATTACGAAACACGAGGGGACAAGCCTGTGTGATTGGTCACACACACAAAAAAGGGCAGAATAAGAAAAGAGAGTGAAAGAGACATGCGTAGGCATGCTCATATGCTCGCATTACCTGCCGACTGGGTCCCGATATTTGTCTCCCCATACTCGGGGGCTCTATTCCCCTATTCAGCTCGTGATATGCATATGCTTTCACTTTCAATGGGTACACGTCGCTGTGTCAGACCGAAAGTGCAAAAGTACAGTATCTCGGGCGGGCGCCAGATGTTTTCTCGACGGCCGACAGGAAATGAGAAGCAAGAAAGGCACCAGATGTTTCGAGGGGTGACGCTGGTGTTGGGATAAGGACAAAAAAGGCGGGAAAGTGACACGAAAGGGCGCGCGTTTTTTAATGGAGAAAAGGACGAATCGAATGGATAGGGGTAGGGAATGGCCCCGATGGAGGAGCGGAGGGACACAAAAGCGACTGGGGGAAGAGACGGACGATGAGGAGGGGACGGCGGACGACATGCAAATTTCGGCAGCAGCCACCAACCATTGTCATAAATATTGAAGTAAGTGGTCATTGTGGCTGGCGAACAAGAAGAAGAAGGCGAAGGAGGCGCCGATGGATGAGGTGGGGAGCGGAAAACCGAATGAAATTCATTATGATCAGGCGGGAAATTCCAGATATTTGTGGTGTCGCTTCATGTTTACCGCCGGGACTTTTTATGGGAGCGCCGGGGACCCCCGCGGCCCTCCCCTATCGAAATAAATTAGGGGACCGACACAGAAACATGGCGCAGAGGCAGGAAGAGGGCGCGAGAGGAAGAGCAACAGCAGAAGGACGAGGAGGACACATCAAACTATTTACATGTGGATTAGAGAAAAGAGCAGTGGGGGCAGAAGGAAAGAGAAGACGTCGTCGAAATGGAATCCGTCACGAGGAGCGGAGCCCGAGAGCCGATTGGAGCGGAAAGCAGCAGAAACAGAAGAAGAAGTAGAAGAAGCCAAAGGATGTGCTCTTAGAAAGTTTACAGGGCGGAGGAGGGGAGAGAACAAACAAAACAAACGAAAAATGAATTGATGATCCATTCGGAAGTTCATCGGAATCAAAGCACAACTCAATGGTATAACACACTTTTGTAGTTTTTGGGAAATGAAGAAGAACTGTGAAAACAGACTGCTGAATTCAGGAAAAGCGTCAAGTTTGATGAAAATGAGCATTCTAAACAACGGGGGAACAAATCTTTGACCGGAGCCATGTGGTCAAAAAGGCAGGAAGAGAAAGACTACGGTACTATGATAAATGAGCCGGGGAAGAGAAGAAGAAGAAAGAAGAAGAGAAAAAGAGAAGAAAGAAAAAGAAGAAGAAGAAGAATTCTTCCACCTGATTAGCTAACGGGTGGCAACACACGGCGAGCTGTCCGCAATCAGCTGGAGTGGGTGAACTGCGGCGATGAACCCACGGAGCAACAAGTTGCTCTCGGTTCGGTATTGGTGGCATGCGAAAAGCACACGCACAGAAGACATTGTGTGTGCCTATGGGGCTTGGGGCAGTATATGTGTATATTGGTGACTGAGTGTGGTGTGGAGAGTGCAGCATCGTGGCTGCGCAAGAGCGCAAGCCGGCAAGGACACACAGTCAGACAGACACGTCCCATACCAACCAGCCAATACAGGAGGAAAACCCGATGGGAAGGAAACGAAGGAAGGATGGAAGACCGAAGGAAATCGGAGGGCGGGTCGGGGGGCGCGCGAGTGAGCGCCGGGCGCCCGTCGTCGGCGAAAAAACTGCCGCGATGTTGCGCAACTTGAAGGAAAAACACACAGGCAAGAGGTCGGTAGCCTCCCGGGGCAGTCATACCGTCACTCCTCTCCTTCCGAGTTTGTTTCGAAGAGGGCAATGAATGCAGCTGATGCGTTGCCACCGCTGTGTAAACCGGTGACGAGAAAAACGGAGAATGAAAAACGAGAAAGGACAGCTTGGGGGGCGGAGCGAACAGACAACGTCTAATTTGGTGGCATTTGACAGGCGAAACAGCTGAGCGCAAGGGTACTGTAATCGTAATCCGACGAGAATCTAGTTTCAACTGGAACACGTGACTGCGGGAATCTATTGAAGCGGAAAGGGCAAAGTCGGTTCTTGATGTTTGTGATTGAAGAATGCAACTCTTTCGTGAAGAAATAGAGCCAATAAAAGAAGTAGAGCCAATCATTGGTTTATAAACAAGTGTTGCGAACGGCAAATGCTCATTTTCAGCTGCCAGAGTGCATGCGAGCGTTGGTAAGTGTCTGATTGTCATGACGACCGACGCGGGCACGTGCCCTCTTGACCACACACGGAAACTTCGAAGGCGTAGAGAAGATAAGCGGGAGTAAACGTAAATAGGCGTGAATCTCATTCGGAAATCCGTCCCCACCACCCGTAATGCCGTGGGAGTGGTATCTTTTATGGATACGTAATTCATGCCATCATTGGTCAACGGAGACTAATGGGCGAATAAAAACAAACTTATGAAGGTCATATTGGGTGGGAATAGATTGCGTAGCAGAAAGAGTAACAAGCCGCAAATAAGGGATCACCTAGTCAGAGGAGAGCAAAAAGTGCATTTTGGATACTTTTGTGAACCGTTTCGTTCCTAACTCCTTGGCACGCTCGATCAATAGATAAAACAACAGAGAGAAGAAGGAGAAGCAGAAGATGCGGAAAGTTGGGGAGCGCGAGAAAAAGGGAATCAAAGTGCAACACAAGGAAAAATTAGAAGCGCCGCAGCACCGAAAACTCACTGGTGTTGGATAGAGGCACAGAGGCGGCCTGGGAGGCTGATGGGCAGCGAGGGAAGCGAAGCAGTGCGGAGACTCAAAGAGAGAGAGCAATTGCAATGACACTCACACAAAAAACGCAAAAACGAAGGGGAGGGCCTCCGGCCGGCCGGTGCGAGACACGAGGCGCGGAGAAGAATTTCAGTGTATTTGTGTTGTCTCTGTGCCTCTCCTCGTCCTCCTCCTCGCGCCGGGGGCCGGGTGGCCGCCGGACGGTCGCTTGACGGCCATCGCGCCACTCCTTTCCCTCGGGCCTCCGCCGTTCATTCAGTGTCTTTCGGAGAGGGGCAAGCATGTCTGCGCATGTTTCAAAGTTAACGCTTTGTATCTATCCGGGTGTTCTCTCTCGCTCGGCGTCTCCTCGCTCCCTCACGCAATGCCTCGAACCGATGCTGGGGGAGGACGGAGTGCCTGCGCCATGCCGTTCGATACAAGACACGACACGTCGAATCGATACTTTTTACTTGTTCAAGGATGATGAGCGCCACTCACTATTCATACTTTTCTTACTGGCAAAGTCTTATAATCTCTATTATCTCTTTTTTGCCATTTTTCCCAAACAATCACCTTTTCTCCTTTCACTGTGCTTTTCGTTGTGGTATCCGCGTAGTCCATGTTAAACGGTGAGAATTCTTCGTCTTCATTATCCATTTTTGCCTGAAAAATGCAAAATTCAACTT
Organism: Caenorhabditis becei; assembly: GCA_900536315.3. Lineage (NCBI taxonomy): Eukaryota > Metazoa > Nematoda > Chromadorea > Rhabditida > Rhabditidae > Caenorhabditis > Caenorhabditis becei. The sequence continues at coordinate 101,103 of LR539019.1, read as the reverse complement.
TTAGAATCTTATGAAAATAGACAAAAATACTGCGTTTACGAATTTTGAAAAAGTTGTTTTCGATTGTTGTTTTCGTAAATAACTTCGAATTTAAAGGCACACAGTTAAATACCGTAACTTCGTAAGTGAAGCTGGTCAATCGTTTCGAGACCAATCATGTTTTCTTGATTTTGTACTCCGAGTGGAATCCATTTGATGTTGCGCGGTCTTCTTTTTTGCAATTCTTTTTTGCCCAGTTTCATTGATCATATTGTACTTTTGAACAATTTCCTTAATTATTCAGCACCTGTCTGTCCCTGAATTCTATTCCGCTTCTGACATTTTTCTCCAGCTTTTATTGATTGGTTAACCGCTGCTTCTCCGATCTATTCGCAGTTCCCCCACGTGCCCGAACCGAAGAACCCTTGAGGCATCAAGTGCAAACAACTGCGCTCTTCCCTCCGATATCCTATTTATTTATCAGCGCGTCAGACTGAAGACTAGACCTATTTATCATTTTCCGTCCCACTCATCAGTCGTTCCCCTTTATGGTATTGGCAGTACTGCTCTTTCTCATTCGAATATATGCGAAAATAGCGATGTATTGGTCTAGCTGGTCGGCGAAAAGAATGCCAATTCGATTGCGATGACTCAGGCTTTTTCTCGGTTTCCTCGTGTTTTCCCTGTTTTGAGTGGATCCGAACAAGATTATCGTGGAGCACGTCGCCGACGGAATAATCCCCTGGCTAAGTATCCAGACGTGACGATCGCCTCTGAAAAGAAAGCGACCCGTGCTGGTCGACTTCAAAAGTCGTCGCCCCCTGACTTGCTGCTCCAGGCTCATTTGCTCGTGCTCCTCATTATCGAGCCGGAGAAGGCGCCGTCGCGCACGCGCATGTCCACACATGCTCTGAGCCCGCCTTCTCTGGCTCCCTACTCTCGTCCAGAGCAACACAACCTTCTTCGTCGCCGTCTTCTTATTCCATAGAAAAGTGTGGCTGCTTGCCACTTCATGTGGATTTATCCTTTGCTTCCCCTCTCTTTTCCCATTGACGTCAATGGGCGGATTAGGTGCTATGGAAACGGTCTTGATCCTCGGCATAGCTTCGCTCGCTCTTCTTCCTTTCCGCCCATTTCAACACAATAATATAAGTATCGCATGACAGCCCCAGGCGACCCTCCTCTTCAGTTTTTTTGGAGAGAATGTGTCATGTCTGCACGATACACCACCAGTCTTATCACCGTTGGAGAAAGTTGTGCATTCATTCATTCGGTCGACAGACGTACTGACTCTGACCGAACTGTACAGTGTTTTCGTTTTCCTTTCCCCTGCTTTATTGATTTTGCATCGTTCCATCCATGTGTTTTGTTTTCTAGTCGGAAAAGAAGGAAAAAAGCAGCTTGGAATTATTAATAGGTTCCTTCTCCTCCGCCTTCTCATTCTCCCCTTCGTCCGCTTCCGAGAGTGTTGTGTTTGGTTGTCACATGATGATGAAAAGTGGCATTATTGCGAATGAAATCTGAAGAGTAGAGAAAGAGAGCTCGTCCAAATCTGTCTCTAATTCCGACGGCGCCGGGCGTCGACGTCGACGACGGGTCGAACAAAATTGCGTTTCCTGCTGACACGATGATTCGTCCCCTCTGACACCATGTTTTTTTGTTTTCAATTCTCTATTCTCCCGCTGACAGCCTTTTCTCCTCTACTACAGACCCATGATCGACATGAATTCACTGTCGTTCGTTCTTCCCGCGTCACTTTTTTGTCATCTGCAAGTCGTTTTCAATCAGATTTCCTCGTTTTCAGTTGCGAAACGGAACAAACCAAAAGGTTTGGTCGTAGCCGCTCAGAACCAGAATAGCACTCTGTTTATCAGATATCGATTTCACTTCCTTTTCCCTTTCCTTCCACTCTCGTTTCCGGCTGGCATTTTCCCATTTTCTCTCAATGACATCATGCATTGTCCTCATTATTCCTGTTTCAGAACTCGGGTATATCAACAACACGCGCTCTTACGCTTACTCGTCGTTTCCAGTCGGAAGAGACTAGCAGAGAAAGACAAAAATGCGCGGAGAAGCAGGAGAGTTGGCGGTGAGCAGTGGTGAGATCTCAAACGGAGCTATGTCCCCGGAAAAGCAGCAAGAGCAAGAACTGATGGGCAAATTGGCGGCGACTGGCAAGTTGCCTGCCCGACCAGCTAGCTCATTTCTCCAGAAGAAATTGCAGCAGAGGGTGAGTGGTTCACTTCCGAAGTGATCAATGAGTCATTTCCCAGCATGTTAGGAATTGATGAACAGTGATTCACTGATCAGAAGCCTATTAGCTACCTTTCTAGTGATTCATTTGACTGACGCAACCATCATAACAATAGTCTGTTTACAGAAATTCTTCGACTCGGGAGATTACGCAATGGACAAGTCGAAAGCTGGAACTGGACTTGGATCGAAACCACATCCGCTCGCTGGGGGACCACCACCAGCCTCAGCCGTTGCTGCCGCTTCTGCAGCTCAGAAGAGCCCGGCACCGGCCACGTCACCATCTCCGTCCGCTTCCCCGATTTCGCAGCAGACGAGCCGTCCAAGCGCCGAGAGAGGCAACGATGACGATAATCTCCAGGTGAATCACATTTCCTGTTTCATCGACTGAAATCATTTTCCTTGTCAGATTCCTCGCCCAGACACTGTCCCACAGCGAAAAGCGTCGATTATCAACCCAAGTGTGCATTGCAAGTTGAGCCCGGCGCCGCATGTTCAGGTGAGCACTGAGAAAAATTGAGAACCCTGGTTTCATGGCAAACAAAAGAACGACGGATTCACGCTTTTTGCACTTTTTTGGTCGTCGAGCTTGAGCTGACTGTCAAACATAGACGACGACGAGACCAATTAGACTATTTGGCGTCGCACGAATGAACCGTAATCAGTTTGGCGCGAGAGAAAAAAAGCAAGCGAACAAAAAATGGCTTCGGTATGAGTGTGAGCAGAGCTGACTTCTCTTCTGTGTGCTCAATGGCAAAAAGGGCATCCTGGGGCTGATGGTGGGCGCGAGAATGTCAACATTGACACGGCAAAAGCTGATAATTTGCCGAAACCATCACATGACCTTTGGGCATTGTTGAGAGGGATTTTGATCATTTCAGCACCACGACGCCGTTTCGCCGAGTGCAACAAACGAATAGAAGACATGGGCGGATGATGTGCGAAGAAACGAAAACTACTGTATACAACACGATTCACATCATTATTCGCTCACTGTTCTTTTCTCCATGTTTTTATCCTCTATATAATGATCACAGTATTTTTACATTCTAGGGAACGAAGAGCGATCTTCTGAACTCCCTAATCTCTTTTATACCTTTTTATCCACTCCCCCGTTTTATCCTCTATACCATCCCAGAAAGCCGTCTTCCCTTTCCCTCATCATAATCATTGTCACGAAATAATCCCCCATCCTAAAAGGCTGTTTCTTGCTGAAAATCCGCCCAAAAGTCACACACGCACATTTTCCACCTTCCCTCTCCTATCAGTTGCTGTCTGCTATCGTTACCAAACAGGTTGCTCACAACTACCGTTCTGTCGATCCGCACAACAGTTCTTCTCTTCTTTCCGTCCCAGTTTCGCAACACCTACACGTTCTGAACACTCTGAAAATGTTGCTCGGTCTGTAGATCATAGCCTCCTTTCTTTCGTTTCTCAACTTTTCTCTTTCCCGATTTCTCTCTCTCTTTTCCTCTCTCTTTCTGGTCTGTCCTTTCCCATCCTCCTCCTTAAAAAAACAATCGAACAATCCCAGCGATCAAAACGTTTGTCTCCTTTCTTTATTGTATTTACTTCAAACTCCAAACAGAAAAAATAAAAATGCAGAACGAAGAGGCAAATAAGGCGTTTTGAGGTAATAATAAAATGGAAAAAATAATAAATTGCATTACAAAACTGGGAAAATGCGAATAGAATAGCACGACTACTTGGGCATGGGAAGACTGTATTTACACCGTAAGAAGGGGTGAACAGAAGAGTGTGAGCAAGACTTTGAGGCCTAGAATTGGTCCACGGGCGGTCGGATGCGAAGTGGATTCTGGAGATGGACTCAGACTTTCGAGGCCGCTTTCTTCTTTCGCCATTCACAAGTTACGATGATGAGAACGAGAAGAACGAGAATGATGATGATGACGGCGAGGGGGTAGACCCATTGGAACTCGCCTGGAAATCGGGGATGGTCTCGCCACGAAAAAGGAAACATAGGTACTGTAGTTAAGAACAACAAGACTAGTTTTGTTGCGAGACTCCCATTCAGGTAGGTCTCTCTCTTTTCTTTTCGTGTTGAGACCTGATGTTCTAGAAAACTTACTAAAAAGTATGGAAATCTTCTGAAAGGCTAATTTCAGAACTCGGGCACTTAGCTTTTACTGTTCAAATTTAGTCAGAAAACTATAACTTGAGTTATAAGTCTTCTCGAAAACTCACTTCTCACATCGACCATTTTATCGACAACCAGCAGCATCTTGCTCGTTTTTCCATTGACCGTGTACTCGTTGACAGCTTCGCACGAGTAGGTTCCAGCATCAGTGTAGTTGGCATTGTTCACAATGACAGTGCTGCCCTCCATGGTCACAGAACTGCTCAGAGCCAGTGGAGAACCGTCTTTGGTCCACTTGACCACTGGCTTCGGGTATCCGGAAACTGGACATGTCAGGGTCACGGATTCGCCTTTCTGGAAGAAGATCTGATGAGAGAGAGTTCAGGGAATGGCGTGGATACCTCGATGGTTGTTCCGGTGCTCTCCAGATGGAATTCATGTCCTTGGTGCTCGGTAAAGTGTTCGTGGGTGTGCACGACCGGACGAGCTGTAATGAACACCTGACCTCTCTGCGTATCTCTCCCTCCACTCACAATAAATGAAGAGTTTGTGGATGATCTTGCCGTGCGGTGTGTCCAACTCGCATTTGTACTCGCCGGCATCTGCAAAACAACCGATGGCAAAAAGAAGATAGACACATGTGGTGAATTGGCGATTGATCGCTTTATCGATTGCCAGATGAAGCCTAACCTTTCACAGATGGCGATCCGAATGTATACGTCGCGTTGGTTTTCGTTGGGTTCAGCGTCGCCTCGAGTTTCTCGTTGTCGGCGACTCGGGTGAACACTGCCGTTTTGATCGTCACCTGGAACTGGTTCGGTAGAGCACAATTGCAAGAAAATGAATCTTGAAGTATTGGGAATGGGCCCTACACAGGTAAAGGAGGTGCTGTTTTAGCAGAAACTACGAGAGGTCAAGAAACTCAACATTGCCAAAAGTCCCTTGACAAACATCTCAAGTATGTCATACCACCAAATAAGAACTATACTCTGATTCTCAAAGCTCAAACTTCTCTTGTTTTCAAAAACTCTCTGCACAACTGATGCTGGCAGATAAACTCACTTTCGGATTATCAGGAGCGCACCAGATAGTGATCGGATCAGTAGCGTGGAGCGGATGATTCTCGGAAGATCGGGCGGCGACGAGGACGAGAGCCGACTTGGAGCCCCTTCCTGCGAGAGATTCTGCACTGCCGAACAGGCACAAAGCCAGGAGCAACAGGTTTTTCATACTGAAAGGGAGGAATTGGAGAGGGAGAATAGGTGAATGAGGAAGAGAAAGAGAGGTCAAGCAGGGGACAAACAAGTTAATCTCGCAGACAAAGTGCTCTTTAGAGCCGAGAAATGGCGACGTGATTCAAATTAGGCGAGAAGAAATGGATGGAATATGAGGGGAAGAGACGACGAAAGGTTCTTCTCTCTCTCACTCTCTCTCTCGGTTTCTCTCTGTCGCCGCGGGGCGAAAATTGGTGGAAAATGTGAGAGTAAAAGGAGGGGGTGAGTGAGAGATTAGAAGAGCCAGAGAGCGAGAGAAGGGGATCTCGAAGACGGAGCAGGCGAAGCAGCTTGACTTCTGGGAGCAATTAGAGAGCACGAGGCACAGAGGAGACGCAGACACGGTCTTTCCCCGGGGGAACTATTCTCATTTTCCATTCTCATCTTCTCAAGTTTTTCCGCTTTACTCGTTTTTCTTTCGTTTCTCAAATTGAGCAAGATGCTCAAATTGAGTGGTTCAGTGACTTGGAAAAGAAGGAGAGAAACAAAAGGTATAGGCAAGTTTTCAGGAAGTTTTTCTTTGCGAACTGACTGGTTTTGAGGTTCCCACGTTTGTTATCAGCTCGGGGAGGTGATCGAATGTGTGGGAATCATATCCACTGATCAGATTATGGTTTGTTATCACTGAGGATTCAGAAGACTGCTGGAGTAGAAGCTTTGGTTCAAGGTGGTCCACTAACTGAACTTTGTAGTCCGAGTAGTGCAAACCCGGAATTTCTAATGATCTTACCCTTTCTTTGCTCCGGGGACCTTTTCGAGAATCTTGGAGAGCTTTACGCAGCAAATGAACGCTTTGACTATCAGATGACGTTGTAAGATTCTGGTGACAGGGACTTCAAACGTACTCCAGAAATATAATTGGGTCTCGCCACGAAAACGACTTGGTGTGTGCGAAACCAAAAAGGGTTGTGAAATCTGAATATTGGGGGCAAACTGAGCAGAACATTCGCTACTCAATCGCAGCTCCAAATCGCTAAGAACCTATGAATGAAACAAACGGCGCGAAGGGAACCTTTCCGTCCCGCCCATTTCGCTCCCTCATTCCCAATTCGACGTTTCCTTTCTCTGCGTCTCTCCGTCCTGCACACTCTCTCTCACCACATCAAGTATGCAAACCAAAGACAGCAACATGTCACACAGAAGCGAAAAAACTCGACAAATTGGGGGCAGAAAGTCAAAACGGACACACGAAAAGAGCAAGAAAAGGGGAGGGAAATGGAAGAAAAAGCTGGAGAAAGAGAAGGCCAGTTGGGGCGAAGGAAGGGTTCTTCCGGTTGAGCAGAGGGGATTCTGATGGAGGAATGTCATGACAACTCGGGAAAAGAAGCGAGCGAGAGCTGTTCGATCCGTCTCCTTCCATTGCTAAGTGGTTGTATTCATTCACGTGTTTTTTGTTGACATTCCTCGTTCAAGATGGCCGTATTCTCGAGATGACATTCGAATGCGAGCAGCAAAACAAGAGAAGTGGTCTAATCGCAGCGAATTTCAGATCTTGTGTACAAATGCTGGTTCCGTCGGGACGTTTCATTCTTTTCTACTTTACGCTGAACAACATGCAAATTTCTTTGTTGTCTTGTGGCCACATCTGAAATGGGGTAGGTGGCCTAGGAATCCGTTCGGCCGCCGGGTCTCGAAGCGTGCTGCGCCTTTAAAAAAAGTTACAGTTTTTCCCGCAATCTAATGCTTTCAATCAATTTTTTCTTCCATATTTCAGACGACGAACTACGCGACACCGATTCGACTTCGTCGAGGCGCCAGAGAGACTGCCAGTGAATACTTGACGGTTAGTTATCTTAGAACATAACGATACTCTCCGCCTAAAATGTTTCAAATTGCATGAGAGTCATTCGGCATGAGACGTCTGGCAACAAGAAAGTCTCCGACTGGCACCAAGCGGACGGAACAGTAAAAACAAGTGAAATTATTAAGGTAATTTTTTATAAAATGTAGTAATCTTTGGAAATTAAACAGAAAAAATCGGAAACGTATTTTCGGAGGGAAAAACAAGGAAAAATGAGAAAAAATTGAGAAAGGAAATGCCAAATATATTAAAAAGAGACGAATACATTACTTTACTATGTTGCGACGCCCGACACGGTGGCTCATCACAAATCTGCCTTGCTTGTTGAACAGCTGTAACAACTCAAATGATTATCTGATTGGCTGAAATCTGAGCATACTTTCTCGGCACGATCCACGAGTTTGCTGTCTTTCCACACAGACTCGATCGTGACATAAACTGAGTGTCCATTCAGTGTCGGGTGTTGGTGGGAGATTCCGGTACCGTCGTATCGAAGTTTCAGACGGATTGAAAAGGGCAGAGAAGGAGTGATGGCTCTGAAAGTTGCTATTAACAATTTTTCTTCATCATATTCTTACTCGGCCGCGATTCGAAGCATTTCAAAATCGACGATGTCGTCTTGGCTCATTTTTTTCCCAACGATGTATGTGTTGTCCTGAAAAGGAAGAGAACCGTAATGAAATTAGAAACCGATATCAGTACCAATACGTCTGAATCGTTGAGTCGGTTCTCAAACAGCACTTTTTTCTCATTAAAAACTTGTAATAGCTGGGTGGTGATGTGGGGCGGGAGCGACGCCGTCACAAAGAATCTATCTTCGTTGAGTCGGGGCATCCGGCCACGTGGAGAGAGCTGGGTGATGTCGTTGTCGGCACAGCGAATACTAGAAGACATGAACATATTTTTCAAAAAAAAAAACGCAATGTTTCCTAACCCTTCTCGTTGCAGCATTCGAAGCAGAACCAGCTTGGCTTGCGAAGGATAACGAGTGTCACCGAAGTTCAGAAGAGTGACAGATATGTTTCGGGTCGGCTCCGTCGAGGTGAGTCCTTGGCCTTGGTGAAGTACGCTCGATACGGTTTCCAGAGTCCGGATCGTTTGTTGGACAAAGAGTCTTGAAGCCGCCAACGTCTTCTCGTCCTCACGAAGCTTCTGGAGCACACCTTCTTCGATCTTCTTCTTCTCTTCATTCACTTGCTTCAGCTTCTCCGCCTCATCAGCCTGCCGTCTCAACTCCTTCCTCCGCACCTCTTCCGCCTCCTTCGCCTTCTGCCGCTCCTCTTTTTCCTGCCGCTTCTGCTCCGCCATCAATCTCAGCCGTTCCGCTTCATCCGCCTTCCGCTTCTGCACCTCCTTCCGCGCCTCTTCCCTTCTCTTCTCATCCTCCTTCTTCCGATTCGCCAACTCCTTCTCAGCCTTCAACTTCTTGTGCTCCTCATCCTTCACCATCTGGACAGCCGCCTTCTTCACCACTTCCTCCGCCTTCTCCATCCCAATGTCCTGCAAAACATCCTCTCAGAACATCTTTTTTCTAATCATTTCATTTTCCAGACACTACAAACTGTATCGACGTCAACTACAAACAATATCTTCATCAATGAATTTGAAGGTTCGTCGCTCACAGAGCTACTGCTATACTCTCCGCCTAATGTTTTAACTTTCAGGGGAAGCGGCGAGAACCAAGGGAATCAGTGGGAAACCGGGATAACCGAACCGATATGCCTCCAACTATCAACTTTTTGGATGAAAGGATTGAATCAAGATAAGGCATCCGGATTGCCAGCAAGCATATGGGTCTCGCCACCTATCATCAACACGTTTTGCACAAAAAAAGCTAAGCAAATCCTTTTCCGTGTGTCTCGACAATATCGTGGCGAGACCCAACGGGTCAGCTGACATTAGAAGCCTTCGATTGGAAAACAACTCACCAGCCAGTCGAGGTTTCCGTCCCCTTACACCTCGTCGTCATCGTCCTCGTCGAACATGGCCCAGTAGTCGTCGTCGAGCTCGACTTCCTCTCCATGATCGGCGCTGGACTTGACGACAGCGGACTTCGACTTCTTCTGGCTCTCCGGTCCCTCCTGCTCCTCACCGCGCCTCTTTCCACTTTCCTTCGCCATCTTATCACTCATTGCTGATAACAAAACCCTGAAAAACTAGAAGTTCAAGAAATCTGGCGAAGAAAGAGTACGGTAGCACTACAATTTGATGGGATTGAATTCAAAAAGAGGAATTAGAACTAGATAACATGGTAAAAGGTAAATATCCGACTAGAAACGGATGATCAGAAAAAAAGACAGAAAGCAGACAAATCATAATCACTGATAAGCTTTATTCGGATTCGATAAATCAATTATCACTATTCCCATGCTCTCCAGGTTTTTCCCGTCCTTCTTTCTTGACATCGCCACGTCTTCCACATTCATTTTTGACTCTTTGGCGTCGTCCGTGATCTGAATAGAATTTGATAAGGACAATGATAAGCCATCTTCTCAATTTTGCTTTTACTAATTCCTTATCACTACTTGTTTCATCTAACCAATCTTTCCATTTTCAGTCTGATTCCAGACCCTTGAAGAGACAACTTCATTGGCAGCCCCGAGACCTCAACTTCTGATCTACAATGCTAAGCCTGACGGTAAAATTACGACGGACATTGGGATACTCTCCGCCAACAATTTCTCGTTTTGGGTTCTTCTCGAAACTCAACGAATGAAGCATTGGGATGGAGGATGCCAGCGAGACGACAAGCGAAACCAACGAAACGAACGGCTTCTGGAGTGTTCGAATTGTGTCGAATCACCTCCGCTCCACTGATAGTCTCTCTTTTCTAAATTCGACTTTGCTTCCTTTTTTAACATTGATAATCACTTTCCAAATATAGAAAAGAAGCGAAAAATCTAGGCCATGAAGCAGTTTTTCGATTAGTATCAATGGAGCGCAACTGCGAAATCGAGATTGAGGAGTGATAAGTTTTGAACTATTCAGCGCACTGCTCATCTCGTGTCCTCTTCATTCACATTCATGTTTTGTTGCAACTAGTAGTGTCTCTAGATCCCTATTTTCCTTTTACCCTCAATTTCCTTCCGCCAAAAGGGATGTGGAAATGGTTGAAGACATGAAAGAGGACGTGAAAAGGCTAAAAGGGGAACGAAGAGCCGGAGCCGGTCAGAATTGTCAAGGGTCCAAAGTAAATCAATTTGAGAGACATGAAGCAACAACTACAAAAGACACCACCACTCCGACTGAACTCGATCGAGCTCGAAGGTATTTACTATCCGCCAATGATTTTCTTTTTCCGGCTCTGACAACTGGACAAGGACGGCTTGTTACAACTATGTCGAACTAACAGAGATTCATTCACTTCGTTCTTCAAAGGGAGCGTGCTCTACTGAGAATTTGACCAATCGAACACTCTTCCTCTCTTTGTTCACAGTCCATCTTTCGAAAGATGAAACGAGTGATGAACATTTGGTTCGTAACCATCAAAAAACGGTTCCACGAAAGTTCTGGAGCGCGCTCCCTTTGGAACGAAATGAAGAATAATGAACTAACTGTTGAATGTTTCAAATAAACAACTCACTAACATTTTCGCCTTATCGTTCATTCTCCATTCACTTTGTTCATTCGTTGTTTTCCTTCCACCAATTCTCATCTTCCTGTCGCTGGCTCCTTTCAAACGAATATCCGAGATCATGTCGACGTCGATGAAGAGTACGGTGCCAGTCTCAAGAACATAAAACCGAGCTAGAATCGACAGGAACCGACAGAAAATCGTGAAAAAATACATCGGAAAAATATTTCCTCGAAACTTTCGACAAAATGATGCGAATTCAAAACACCAGGTGTAAATACAAATCTTGGTTTTTCATGCAAAATTTCACGATTTTCCATGTTTTCAACAAAAACTCACAGTATACGGAGGTGGACGAATGGAAAGAACCTGAAATACACTGAAACGTGTCTTATTTCCTGAAAGGGTTTGTTTTCGACAAGGGGAGGTGGCGGCGAATCGTTTTTGTAATTTGTTGAGGGGACGGGTGGAAGTGATG
>LR539019.1:21309-89580 GCA_900536315.3 Caenorhabditis becei | reverse complement strand
TCTGCGTTAAAATTGCAAAGAGAATTTCAATTTTTTTCGTAAAGAGCTAATGTTTCTAAAGCATGCGAGACTCGGGGTGCGGCTTGGGGTCTACTGTGGAAAGACACTTCTACAGTGTTCAAAGTGGAAAAGGAAACAAATACGTCGCAAAGGATACAAAATATTATTATTGCATCACAAAACTGCAGCTCGTCGATTTACAAACAGTTGCAACGTGGAACTGGTCTCGCATGGAATCCACGTATTTGTTCACGCGAAAAAAGAACTCGAAGCCCGTTCAAAATAGTTTTCGCGTGACCTGACACGTGGATTCGGCTCGCTCTCGCTGAAGATATCTCGCTGACCCGTAAATCTACAAGCGGAGACGCAGAGAGTGACGGAGAAACCAAGGACACGTGGCATTTACTGACAGTCGAGAGCTGATGTCCTGAGCTCTCCCGAGTGGAAAAACCAAATAGGAAACAAGTTCGGAACGGCTAACACAGTCGGAGAGGAGGCACTTGTTTTGGTACTGGCACAGCTGTCTGTTGTCGTCAAGGAACCGGTCGCTCAGACGCTTCTGCTCCTGTACGCTTCCCTTGGCTACTTTCCTCGCAATCTCGGCGACCGTATCATATTCTCAAAGTTGTTCAAAACTCAACAAGCATGGGAGGAGAAGCCTCAGGATCAGTGCAATGAAAACGGGATTCCCCAAGGACTGTTTCTGAATTCTGTCGGTTGCGCTCTACGCTGTGTGATAACAAAATCACGTTTCTTTTCTGATGAAAAACTGAGAACTCGGGGCACGCTCTGGCCTTTAGTGTGACCTTCCCCATGACCTTTTAGATCTGGGGCACTGATAACGCAAGTTATTTTCAGATAAAAAAAGATCATGGCAATCTCTCGTCATTACACAAGTATCTTCCTGATGCGAACAACATTGCCCCGACTGGATACTCAACACTTCGAATCCCATCGATGGATTTCTGCATTTCACAGTGTAAGCTGATTTTACTGATTCTGGGTGTCTGTGCCAGGGGTACCGTGTACCAACTCACAGATGCCCTCCCCACCGCCCCAGGCATCTGTATTCGGGTACCGTGTACTTGAATGCAGATGCCACGGGCGGTATTCTGATAAGAACTTCAAATTCTAATAATTTTCTATTACATCTCAACTGACATCACTCCACTGGATCTTCTCACCAGCACACCTGCACGACGGACCACCACCTTCCTCCAAATGGATCTCCATTTCCACTCCAAATCTCAAAATGTAAGCTGCTCTTTGCAATTCTAGGTGTCTGTGCCAGGGGTACCGTGTACCAACTCACAGATGCCCTCCTCACCGCCCCAGGCATCTGTACTCTGGTACCGTGTACTTGTCTGCAGATGCCACGGGCGGTATTCTGATAATAACTTCAAAATCCTAATCATTTCCTTTTCCATCTCAACTGACATCACTCCGACACTCCACTGGATCTTCCCAACTCAAAAGCACGAGGGACCACCAGCTTCTCCACCGAATTCATCTCCATTGCACTCCTCGTCGAATTTTCTTATCGGTTCATAAATCGAATGATAACCTTTTTACAAATGTTCATATCATCGAAAAGTAGGAAAGTTTTCATAGAAAGCATCATAAATATCTCGGAACATACACTGAGAATGCAGCAGATATCGACCCGTTATCACCTTCGCGATTCATAGGAAACTCTACAGGTCATCAGTTGGTCAATACGTAGAAAACAGGAAAGAGAAAGAAAGATCAAGGCGTTTCATAAGAGTCGTGGATGAGTTGGACTTCGTGGCAGAGGTATTCACTCGGAACCACGTGCAGCACTTCCATCAGCTGGATGTTGTCGGAGGTCAGGTAGACGAGGTTCTGAAACAAGTCTTTGACTGATGGGAGAATGCTGAAACTGGCTTACTGTAGTTGCGGACAGCAGGATCATCATTTTGGCGATTCGGACAGCTGCTTGACTCTCGCTGACGTTCTGAGCATCGTCTCCAGGAGTCATCGAAGGCTCGCCGTAGTCCTTGGAGTTGACGTGGTGGTGGAGCATCTTGACGAACTTGTTTCCGACAACTCTGACGTGTTCTTTGCCGGCTGGCGACAGATCGGCGAGTTCTGTAACCTCTGCAATAGACACTTGACATGCGACTAACTACCGACTAGCCACTACGAGCTATTGATCTACACCTACCGTCGCTGAACAGAATCACAGCCAGCATCAGCACGACTTCTGTCTCGTCTAGCTGCAACTCGCTGATTGGAAGGCTCAACGAGTCAAACATCCGACTGCTGGATCCCTTGACATCGGGTACGCACTGAGCATCTGGATGACGGGGGAAGTAGGCTCCATTGGAGTAACAGACCCCGTCGCAACCCGCTTGGACTGTCCAATTGGCACATAACCACCAGTGGAACGGACCGTATCTGTTCTTGGCAAGCACTATCTGATCCTCGATTGCGAGCTGGTTGAACTCGGGAAGAGCTCGGAGCCAGTCGGAGAAGAGCACAAAGTTTCTTCTCCACTCGTCCATCACATCCTGCACCGTGGCGACCCTCTCTCCAGTGATAAGCAGTGGAGTCCTCGGAGACATCATTCCGGGGTTGAAGAATGCATTCATGAAGGCAACCTTGGTCGCCGCGACCTCCGTCTCCATCTTGATACTCTCCCTTTTGACAACCGGATCCACGTAGGAGCACACTGCTCTGTGCATCTCGACGAGTTGCTCCGAGAACTTTGCCATCTCCGCTTCCATACTCGGCAGCGGGATCTGGACATCGGAAGACTTGTGCTCATCGACATCCGTCTGAATCTCAACGGAGCACGTGTCAGGGGAAGACATCTCCTTGTAGTCGTCCTCTTCTACGTCTTGAACTTGATCAGTTGATCCCCGCTGCTCCCGTTCGGACTGGACAGCTCGCGGGTTCATTCCAGCGACGAAGCACTGCTTCAGACGACATGCTCGGCACACGTTGCGGTGTTCTGGAAACAGGAAACTATGACATTGCGAAATGCTCATGTGCGTTGGCAAACTACAAGATCTACGTGCTCTGTGTCAACTATACAACATTGTGAACTCCTTCTCTGCGTGTTTACAAACCAAAGTAAAAAGTGGAAAGATTCAAAAAGTTATCACTTTGTGCGTCTTCTCGTAAACACGCGATCACAATATTCTGTGGTCTGGCTGTTTGCTCTCTTCCCCCCGTCATGACCCCCCGTTTGTTTCAATGTTCTTTGCCGTCCCATTCATACCTTTGGCTATTGCGCATCGTCCCTCGAATCGGCACAAGTACTGTCGGTTGTTCCAAACACTGCAATTACAATGTCTTATGCCGTGTAAATCTCTTCTCTCTAACGCCTTCTCGGCCTACAGGAACATCAGAATTACAAAAGATCATATGATCGTCTCTGACGAATACGGGCGGAACATAAACTTTTCGGACTTTCCCAGAGTCACGTAGTCACTGATAAGGGGTATCATGAGTGATAAAGCGGATGCGATCAAGGAGAGAGAGAGAAATGAACTTTGGGAGGATGTAGTCAATGATTTGTGATTTGGAGGCATATTCTGTAGGCGATTGGTGACGTGGGTAGTGTCTGTGGAATTCGACAGATGATGGCTATCACTGATAAGAGATTGGAAATTTGCTGGCTGATCAACTAAATGATCTAGATTTGATTGGCATCTCATTGATAGGACACGATGAGAGATGTACAAGATTTCATTCAGACGAAGCACGTTTTTTTGAAAGAGTTCCCCAGAAGACCCTTCAGAATTCTAAACCGTCGCTTCATGAGAAGCCTCCAGAAGCATCAAGTTCCCCGATACGATCATTTTCTGATTTTTCCACGAGATACACAGAAAACACGATTTTCTTTCGTGCGGCCGTGGTTTGTAGCGTGAGTTACAAAATGATACCGGAAATAAAATGTTGGCTATCAAATTCGAAATTTCGATGTGTTGCAAAACGAGGCGCCCATCATCACACAAAAGTGCAAAAGACCGTTCTGTGTTCCGTTGCTCGCGAGAGTACTGTAGAACGAACATGTAGCCTCGAAATGCTACACTGTGGCTTCTCGAAAAGATCAAAAGACCAGTTGCTCATTCGACTAATCCAGCGTTTGATTGCGTGATCTCTCGAAGAACAGTCTCTCATCATTTGATCGTTTAACCTTCATGAATATATATGTACAGCGCCCAGAGTCTTTTGTTTCTCTCTCTCGGTTTCTCTTTTAAAAGTCAGTCCAGAAATCAAACGATCGGAAGATCAACACGTACCTCCGACGGAAGAACCCCTTGCATCCGTTGCACGCGTTCACTCCGTAGTGCTTCCCAAAGGCTTGGTCCCCGCACACGACGCACGTCAAGTTGATCGTCGAGTTCTTGCGACGACCTCTTCCGTGACCTGGAATCAGAACTCGAAATGATCGATTGATTGATTGAACTTTTGTTAATTTGATCTTCTCGCCCTTTCCTAGATTATAGTTTGTTCGGTTTATTTGCCCTTCCCTCACTTTATTGATATGATAGTTGTCAAAACGGTTTTTTAATAAAGAATGGTCATTGAAAAGAAACCAAACTTTTAGAAGCTATGAGCTCTAGAAATCAGGCAACAACTAGTTTCAGTTAACGGTATTCTGCATTTTCTTATTTTCTAATTTTCGTGCCTCTGCAACGCTCTCTATTCCAACAAAAGCTTCCAGTTTGTCTCACGAACCCCTAAACTTTTGGTTTCATCGTCAAAAATCACAACTTTCAAATGCCGTCATGGTTTTCGGCTACAAAACATGTCCGTGACACGGAAAACGATTTCTGTGCCAAAAAGTGACGATGACACACTTCGGCTTATACAGAACTGGTTCCAGTTTTCAGAAGTTCACGGCACTTTGTTCTTCTTAACTTTAGACGCTGTCCGAGTAGGAACGGAATCGGAACTGATGTGTGAACTCCCAGGAGATCCCCTTAAACCCGCCGGGACTTGAACCCTGAACCCCGTACCTGTACTAGTCGTCGTTCCACTGCTACTGCTCGCCATTGACGTTGTCTGCAGCGGCAGTGAGTAGTGGTGGAGGGCCTGATCGAAGACGGCAGGGTACGCGGCTCCCGGCTGCTGGACACTGATGAAGCTGACGGGACTCGGCGCGACGGCTGCGGTGCCCTGGCTGAAGTGGACGGCGTGCCGCAGAATATCGTCGATGGCGCTCGGCGTGAGCGTCGAGAACATCCCGAGACCTGAGAGAGTTCAGAGAAGTCAAGACATTGGGCGGAGTTTTGGGAGGAAGGTAACGATACGGAAAAGGAAGGAGGAGCGGAGGAACGAGACGCTGGTGATGACAATGAGAGCAACTTTTTGATCGGTCTGGGACTGATGACAGCATGACACGAAAACCCTTTCGATTCAACTACCAAGATCAGTGTTGTGTGACCAGAGTTCTATTCCTGTTTTGCTTTGTGCGCCTGCGTCTCGTCTCTTTGTAGCCCTTCAAACTATGCAAATAGGTCGAGAAGCGAAAGAGTGGAGAGTGGAAGAGACGCAGACACGCAAACGAAACGATCGGAAGGAGGTGGAACAATACTTTGTGCTCTCGCGAGTTGTGCTCTTTTGGGCGTGAAGTGTATCATGCATACTGTTTCGATGGTCTCGTGGGGGAAGCAGATCGTGGGAATAATAATAATAATAGAAGAGGAAGAGAGTGTAGTCAGATGACTTGTGACGTGGAAGCTAGTAACGTCTTCTGACGCACGTCTTCTTCAGATTCCACATCCTAGCCTAATTAACGTGTAGCCTAGACTCGAAGCATAAACATCAACAAGCAGAATATTCGTTTCTTTCCCCCTGACTGGTCTGTGGCGGATGGCAGATGCATGCGAGAAACTTCCGTGATTTATGCCTCTGAACTTTGAGAAAAGTGATCTTGATCTTGCTTCTTATCGAAAATAGAACATTGTGTTTTGCATCAAGGTTCAGAAGACGAAGGTCTTCAGAAGACTCACGTTCCTATCGCTTCAAGACCCAAATCTCAGAAGGTCAAGTTCAGAAGCTAAACGGATAAAGGTAGCATACAAGAAAATCTATTCAAAAAAAGGTGAGGCAGGTGAATTTCGGAAACTGACCACCTCAGACTCAAACTTTTGAACTCGAGCCGAGCCTATAAATGGATGACAACTCCCACTTTTCGTCACTTTCTTGAGTAATTCAACCTTATGTTATCATGGTTTATCAGAGAAACGATACTAGAAACAGTCGTCATTATCATCGTGATTGTGCACCTCGGTGGCCTTTTGGAGTTTCAAAAATCACCGGAAACAGTTACGAGTCAGTGTGAGCTCTGGCAGGAAAGGTGTACTGTATCACTGGTAAGCAAAGGTCACAAGATCTTCAGATACAGAAGACTTCACTGATAGCCAAGTCCTTCTTCGCTAATAGGTTCAAAAACTAATTCGTCCCCCAGTTTGTAGTTTTCCAGTAGTCTTACTGTAGGACCTACACTTGATGACTTCAAATCCTCTGATCATAAACCTCCTCTACAAATGATGACAAAAGTGCGCGGGGGACACAATTCGTAGTGGAAGTATTCTGTGCCGGGTACAGACAAGGATCATAACGCCACGTCACAGTTGTGCAAGTTCACGAAACACGAGAGAAAGCTACAAACAACAGAGTACGGACACGCAAACACAAATCATAAGCATCGGAGGGGGATCGGAGAGGATCGGAAAGGATCGGTGACACGGTGGATGAGGGTGACTGGACGGGGGGAACTAGTTGGTGAAGAACTTTATGCAAATGTTGCGAAATCGGGAGGGCAAGGGATTCACATTTTGATCTAAAATGACGGGGCGGACACGTGTATTTTGTAGTCTCTGTTACCGTTTTCTTGCGGGTTCCCGGGCGGCGAAAGTCAACAATTAAAGGGGGAAAACGAGGAAGAAGGGCTTGTAGTTTGTGGCGCAGAGACACAGGCGGATTGGTGTAGCCGAACGGTAGACTGATAAGGAGTGATAAGGAGAGATATATGATGACAGGAGGGGAAACGGGATCGGAAGAAGAGACACTGTACTTTTTGACTGGGTGGGCTTGGAAAATTGTATGATGGGAATGAGCTAAGTTTTCAGGTTTTTGAGACATTAACGGAATGACCAGTTGCGAACCTTTGCACCGAAACGTTGCGGACTGCGAAAGTCTTCTGATCTAGTCCGTCTTTTCAAAATTTGACCCGCCTTTTAGGGACAAGATTGTCTCGAAGATAGACACGAAATCCGACGGGACTCGAGGACTTTTCTCTATTCTGACACGGATTCTTCGATTCAGGAGATCGGGGATAGCCCTCCAGACGTTTCCAGATCTCCGTCTCGATCTGAGAATCGGAAAAACGGGAATCCGTTTCGGGAAAGGTTTCATAGTTTGTAGGTGATGTTTTACAAAGAGATGAAAATACTAAAAGATCTGAATTTCAGAAGATCTTCTTAAGACTTCCGAAAGATGAAAAAGAATGAGAAACAGTCTCGAAAAGTGCATGTTTTCGCTGAGAATCGTATAAATGCGAAACTGGACAAATTGGCTAATAAAACGTTTTGCAGGCGAGGAATGTTTCGGTGATCTGATCTGATTCAGCCGATTATCCCAACGGATCGACCCGCAAAAAACAGGACAAAACACAGATGTTTGGTTCGGTGAAGTGTACAGTTAAAAAGGGCTAATGAGTCAGTGAAACTGATGTTGTTTTGGCGGGGATCTAGGAGGGAAGGCAAACATTTTGGAATGAGATCAATATCATTCGGAACGAAGAAGTCGGGTGAGGAGAGGAATGATCTCTGTCGTAGACTGGCCGGGGAATCCATTACGGTATTCTTTCGATCTCTATCGGAGAAGAGGCCGACGGGATATCAGGACAGGGGTGATGTGAAATTTGAAGACGGGTCTCGCCACGAAAAGGAGCCGAGACTGCTCTCCGAGGATATTTTCAGTGAGGTCGAATGAACAAGTTCGAGATGTTACCTCTTGAATTTCAGATTACGTGCCTTTGCAGAATTCGAAGATATGACATCAGGAAAACAAAAAGTGTATTCCTAAATGTCTCGGTAGACATATTTTCCATTTTTCAGAGCTCAAAACGGAGCAAGTCATGAGAAAAACGAGTTCTGAAAACTCTCCGATCAGAATCATTGCTACAAAACAAGTTGAGCTTCAGAAGTCACGGAGTAATGAGGCGGACCCGAGAAGTTCTCATGTTAACCTCGTAAATTGAGCCTCCGTGTCTCCTCGGGTGTGTTTCCTTGCTCATTCTACTAAGGGATTCTCTCCGATTCGGTGCACTACATCCTCAATAACCGAACACAAAAACAGACGAACGGATCGTCGCAAAAGTGAGAAAAACAAAAGAAAAAGAGACTTCTGACTTGATAAATTCCGAGAAAATTGCACGCCTCGATTATACATTTCTCACTTGGCGTTCGCCATTTCAATTGCTGTTGATGTTCAAGTGTTTTTCGTTTTTTCCCGAACTTTTGCACTTTTTGCTACTTTTTACTACAATCATCACAGATTAGACAACCAACAAAACAGTTGTTGAAATGGATAAGGCTAGAACGGAGTTTGCTGCAAAGTGGTGGTCAGGAACAGAATAATAGGAAGTTGGGAAGGGCACTCGAATGGAACAGGAAAACAGATGAGGAGGGGAGAAAAAATGAAGAGGAGACAAGATCGGGGACACGGATCTTCTTTTGGAAAAAATGTGCGATTGGGAGGGAGAAGGATGCAGCGAAGTGAAAACTCGAATTGTATCTCGAACGAATGAAGTCTGATCAGTGCTATGTCAGAACTTTCTTGTCTATAGCTTCCGAAAGACACAAACATCGTCCAGACAGTGTACTAAAACCAATAAGGAAGAAGAAGAAGAAGTGAGAGAAGGACGACGACAACTTTCGGATTATGCATTCTAAAATAATCAGACAAAAACTTTGTTTAGAACGAATACATGAGAACAAATGGGTCAACGTCAAGAAGCAGTTGCAGATCTAATCGTGTCTCTTATGCCTTTTCCCCTTAACTTGCAGTAATTTCTGCTTGATGTTTCTCAAAGGTTCAACGTCACTACAGTATCTCGTTTCGAAATCTCCGAATCATTTTTCGTCACTCAGAGAACTTCCAGATGATCGGTATCTAGTGCAGACATGTCACGAGACATCTGCTTCCGAAATCAGAAGACCTTGAAGACGTGGAGACACTACTCCGACTACAAAACGTGTCTACGTTTTCTAACTGAATTCGTATGCCACCAGAAACCGAGAATGTTTCAGATGTTTGACGTGCGCGATAATTTGCTCTCGGAATAGGCCATGGCATAATTTGATAGACGGGATTAGAAAGAGAGCAGAGGGTTGAATGATCAAGTGCAGAAGGGGGAAATGGAAAACAAATTGAAGAGGAAATGGAATGTGTGGATGGGTGCGGACAACAAAGTGTTCCGATACGGTAGGGACAAGTTGGAATACAGTAACCCCTTCAGGGCGTTCAAACTTCAAACATTTGCATCGAAGATGACCGATCCGATCCGATCCGTCGACTACCGTAATCCAGATATCGATCGGTTCTTGATTCTTGGAAAAGGGGTCGCCGCAAAGAAAAAGTTGCCAAATGACGTATTCCGACGGGATTTTATCTTGAATGAATGAGGCCAGCTCAGATGAGAATTTGCACATTTGATGTTTGAAAATGCGGTGCGCAGCTCATCAGAAGACGTGCAGGCCGGTGTGTTCGTCTCCGGAAATTCGCCACCTACGTGATCAGAGCCTCGAAAACGAAACACTTCCTCGACATTAGCAACGCAAAGACTTCCGTTTTCCATCTATTCCCGTCCCCTAATCCACTCCTTCCAACGAACTTTTCGGGAATCCTTTCAGTCCCAAATGTCAGCTCCTCCCCCCAATCTAATATTATTAATCCGTTTGTGACGTGGCTACCCTCTTGGACTCTTCCGAAATCTCATCAAAGCACAAAATGTCGTATTTGATATAATCTCGGTCGGCGATGCATTGGGACGAATTCAGAAGAGAGACACGAAGAGATGATCCGGTATTTTATGAGATTGGGATGAAGGAGGGCAAACATCACGGATTCCGACTACAATATGGTATGATCCGGACAGCAGATCGTGCTCTCTTGTGTAGGAGTGGGAGGATCGGAATAGAAGAGAAGAGGTCTCTTGACAGGAGTCATCAAGTACTGTATGTCAGGGTTACGGTATTTAGAATTTGAGAGAAAAGAAGGTTTTGGGTTACTGTAGATCTTTGAGCAGGTCAAATATCACGATGCTCTTGGAAAAGGGAAAGAACTCTGAGAGTGATGTCTAGAAGGGAACGAAGAGGAAAGGCTTCGGAACATGTCGAAGAAGGCAAGAGAAGAGATCAAATAACAACTCGCAGATTCGCCCATTCTCGTCTTCTCGATCTGTTTTCTGTTCGAGGGCGAAACTAACCAAAGACCGCCCTCTTCTCTCTTCTCACGTCAGTCTGCTGCTCCACTGCTCGATCCAATTGAACGGGTCCGTAGAGGAACAAGAAAACAACGGGGGTAAAGGGAAAAGATGGAAAAAAAGAAGAAGAAAAAAACATGGACGGAAGATTTTTCTGCTCCCCCATCGTCTTCTGGAGAGGCCGGGAGACGGCGAGACACAGACAGATGCGCGACGCGGTGCACGGATTCTTCAGAGGGACCGGGGCCCGCCAAAACAAGTAGAGGGCTGGAAAAGGAGCACACGATGTTTTCGACACGCTTTCAGAGCTTTCAGCGGTCCGGAAGAGGCGAAGTAGGCATGGAGGGGGAAGGGTGCGAACTGGAAAAGTTGGGGCAAGGAGGAGAAGAAGAAGCTGGGGGTACTGTAGGTGATGAGAGGGTAATCTCTGTGACTCTTTGATAATCCTAATCCTAATCTCGAAAGTTTCAGACTGATAGTGACATTTAGACAAGAATAGGGATTACTTGGGCTGACATTTCGGCTCGAAATAGATTGATGACTTGTTGTTTTGAGCTCGGATGAGCATTAATAGGAAGTGCGCTCTACTGGACAAGTTTGGAACATAATTCGAGAACCACTCTAGTCGTTTCAAGACCCAAACTACAACAGAAGTTCCTTGGCTCAATGGAATTGGTCTGAACCTTCAAAAAAACGAAACACCAGACACCGATACACTTATTCCTTGCCTTTCCCCACCCAGAAACCCATTGGAAAACGAATAAAACAAGGAGTAAAACGAGGAGAAAAGTGGCCGGGAGAACTCGTAAAAAGAGCAGAAAGTGCACTTCTCCTTGAATCGAAATTCAGGTTATCTGCTCTGGGTGCCTGACCTCATTACGTGGAATGGAAGAAGCACAATTTTCCAAATTTCGAAGACATTTGTGTTCAGTCCAACGGAACATGGGAACGAGTGACTGGTTCGTTTCCGGGACACACACACATCCGGAATGAACTGATGCTTGATCTCCTGGAGAATTACAGAATAAGGAATCAGGGGGAGAGGGCTCATTCTGGGAAAGTCTCTGAAAATCAGTGAATTCAGCTCAAAGTAATAACGAGTGTTTCCCAGGGAAATTCTTCTCTTCTGAACCCATAATTACCATCGTTATTCGTATTCCCAGGATCACGAGAGGCCAACTTTGAGTGTGACTTTTCTAAAAATGGAATGTACTTCGGACAGGCCTCTGGTGCTCATTACACTCGGAATCAAAGAACTTGGGATCATTGGATTCGTGGGAATCGGTCCAACTCAAAATTCCACTTGGCACATCAAATTTCCGTTGTCTTTTTCGACAATAAAGTGAGGAAAAACAGAAAAGCGAAAAAGTTCCTCTCGGAGCTCATGGACCAGAAAATAAAAGTCAGGTTGTTCCGGGAAATCGGGGCAAGAACCACTCAGTTATGCGATATAGGTCGGTCCGTTTTTCCAGAGAACACCTTCTCGAAAGGACAGAGCTCGATTCGAAGGGGCGGGGCCTGGAGAAGTGGGTTGAAGCTCACTTGTTGATCTATTTCAAGACCAGCTGCCAAGCAGTGTTATTGACCTAGAACGCTTCAGAATCTATTGAAGCTCTTCTGAATTCATCAAGAAGTGTGCATATTGTGCACTGACGAAGAAAACAGAAAGCCTAAGCTGAATCTGGAAAAGTGCGAGCCGTCTCGGAACTCTGCCGTGTTTTTGCAGGATTCGGCTGCAGAACGAAGCGGGACCGAAAACAAGTGTCTCTTCGTTGCGTTCGCACCAAAAACTTTGGAACGGAGAATATATAGGGGAAGAGGAGGAAAGAGAGATAAACAAGTCTACGGTAGAGTGATCTGCACTTTGACCACGGGTCGATTGGCTCGGAAAAACAAGTGGAAGAGGAGGTTCTTTGGAGGCAGGTGGACGGATCGGAATGGGGGTACGGTACGGGAAGGCATGTGGACAAGTTGTGAAGAGCATGCGGATTACGGGGAACAAAATGAAAAGAGAGAGATTTGGGAATGAATGAGAACAGGTTCGGAGAAAACGAAAGACAACTTGAAAATATCTGAATTGAGAACGAAGTGTGCTGAAGATTTGAGAAACGTAGAGCTGTTCAAACAAGATTTGCTGATACAGTTGTGCTCCGTGACAGGACTCGGAGGTCTTCAGGGCAGCTGACCCATTAGATGAAGCGGTGGATTTTGGAATCTATCAGGACGTGGTAAGATCTGAAGCAACTCGGAAAGCAGATCCATGTGACTACTATAAAACTTTTAGTGGGGGTACTGCGTAAGAGTGCTGAATTCTGAATAAGAATTTCAAGTAGCAGCAAGGTGTCTAGAGGAAACGTTTGAATGTGGAATGAGCAATGTTGATATTCAGCAAATGACGTTGGTCTTCGAGGAATGTTGTTTCAATTCGAAGAAAAGTTGTGAGGGGAAAAGTCATGAGTAAACGGTCCTGAGCTGTTACGAAAGCAGAGTTCTGATCAGAAACGATTGGGAAATTTGAGTGATGCATCAAGAAAAATACCTGGGAGACTGTTTGTTCAAGAGTCCCATCGAGTAAAATGTTGTTTTCGAAAATAGTTTTGAGCAAAATGTAGAGTAAATAAGAGAGATCAGTCAGAAATTGGTAAGGATTGGATTGGGCGAAGGACTGGGCTTATGACACGTTGTGATAACCAGGAAACAAGAGAATCCAGGATGGAAATGGCACTCGGAAAAAGTAACAAGACGTAAACTAGGACTTGGGAATCCAGGAGCGAGTAGAAGAAACGTAGTAAACAATCAGGTCGAATTTCAGAGGAATCATCAACAAATGGACGAGAGGAGGCGGGGTTCCGTAGAGCGTAGATACTGAAAAGCGGTTCGGGAGTTTATAGGTTATGAGTTGAGAAATCAGAAGGAAGATGGTTGTGAAGTACTGTCAAAGTCTCGAATTGATCTGCGAGTTCAGTCTTTAGACGCTGCTAGCCAAAGCTACAGAACATTTGCGCGCACTTTCTGGATCGTCCCGAACCGTATCTCAAAATCTAAGCGATCTTCCGGTTTGGATCCAGAACTTCAGATGATCCTATGGATAAGGAACTGAACATCACTTCCAGATGTCGGGTGCGCAGCGACTCGCCACTGTACAAGTCAGCATTACTGTTGAGAAAACAAGGAAAAACGGAAAACATTCTTGAAGGTCTGAATCAGCAGTTGTATGTCTTGCGAAATGAAAAGAAACAACTCGTGATCTGGAAGAAAGGGAGAGAAAGAGACCCTGGGTCCCGGGGACTAACGAACATCTCCATCATCGTATGCAAAACAGGAGTAAGGATGCGAGGAATGGAAATGAGAAAGGGGGAAGAGTGGCCTCGGCGTGCCAATTGGGCGAAAAAGACAAAAGGCGAACGAACTGAAAGTGCATCGGGTCGGCGCCGAGTCGAAAGATGCTCCCTCGGAGCCAATGAGCAAGACGACACGGAGGGGCCACTGATGAGTTGGGACATGATGTGCGCGAGACGCAGAGAGAGACCGGTGCACTGTGACTGAAAGTGGAAAACACAAAGGACATGTAAACTGAACGCGCCGGACGAAAACATAGAACGCTCCCGCTCGGCGCCTGCGTCTCTCACTCCTAGGCACTCTCTCGGCACTCGGTGTCTGCAATTTTCGGTCGTAGTGTGTCTCTCTTTTTTCGTTTTTTCAGCAGTGGGGAACCACCCCCGAAATAATGACGTCTCTGTCTTTTTCTTTTGCTTCCAGCTGCTCCGTCGGATCTTATTTATTTGTGAGAAGGACCTCCTGAAACATCATTGTACTCGGCGGAAGGACGGTGGACGAGAAGACGTCGGAGATGAAGTTGAACTCGATTCTGGAATAGATGAGATGGAAAGGAAAAGGACGTTTCGGGGAGGGAAGGAGCAATGTTCAGTTGGCAGGACGGAATATTTCATTCAGGCGGGAGATTGGGAAGAGGGAAATAAGAAAGATGGCTGCAAATGCAAATGACAGCAGAGCAGGAGAAAGACTGGGATGATTGGGACTGGGGTTCAGGAATTGGGTCTCGCAGCGATAACGATTTGTTTCAAGAATATGAAAATCGTTTTGAAGACAAGACTCTCATCTTCCAGAAGATGTTATTCCTGAAGCATTAGCTAGATGTGCTAGAAGTTTGGTTCTGATCTCTTCGAACAAATAGTTCTGTAACTGGATTCAAGACACTTTCTCCCTTCTTTGCCTATTTCAGACATCCACTTCCAGTTCACTCTGGTTTGCACCGTGCACAGCAATGATCACGTGATCTTTTCGGGGGTTGGATTTATTTACCCTTTCCTTTTCCTCTCTCGTTTTTCCATATGCTATCACTTTTTCAGTGGGAGTTCTTTGTTGTGATGAGGGTGACTAACTGGGAATTGATGCGGAAGAGGTCGAATTGTGTTGAGTGCAACCTGGAAGAGACGAGTGTTTAGTATCAGCTGTTTTGGATAGAAATGGTTTTCTAGCCAAAGACTTGATGTTTATCAACTTTTTTTGTGGATCAACTTGTGGATTGGGAACATTGGAACTGTCGGTAAGATTGTACGAACCAAAGCCTGCTTTTTCCGATTCTGGAACCTTGTTGGCAAGTTCTTCCTGAATGTTCGAACTGTGATCCTTGGGAAGTGCAAGTACATGCTATCAAGAGAAACAGTCCGTCGAAAACATCTTATTCGAAGAGGTGTCTCGTGTCAGACCACTATACTACACGACTACATGACGGACTCTGCGGACAACAATCCCAAGTGCATCAGACGATCCGAACTGTTCAACGGTCCTTCCCGGAAACATTACGAAACACTTTCGGGACCTCACACATCATTTTTTGATCAATCGTCTTCACGTGCAGCCGACGGCCGCGAACCGGTCTGTTTTCTCCCTCAATTCTCTCTATTTTGTTCCACTTTGCGCTACATTGAACATTTTCGTGGAAGAATTGAAGACCGGTGGCTGGGATGATAACAATAGGTCAACGAGATGAAACAGATGCATTTGGACGTGTGGGAGGTCTAGGGCTTCGAGGTTCAGATGACTGCGAGAGATCGGAAGTTCAGGCAACGAGTTGGGGAGGATCGGCACGTGCATCGATGTGTCATGATCTGGAATGCTGAGGTGAACTTAGGATCTCGAAAAACCATAAGATTGAAGTATCAGCAAGTTAGAGCAAATAGATCAATTGTTTCAAATTGAAGCTTACAGTAGGAAATATGGTCTTGATGTTGGACAAGCATGATGTTCAGAAGACGCACGTTTTCTGTAAATTGTTGCGTTCAGGTGTTACGGTAACCTCTTCTGAAGTTCCTAGGTTGAATCCTCTGTAACTGGTATCCGTATGACGTGGCAGACCCCGCAAAAACCTGGCCACTCTCACGCAGACAGATGATCATTAGCCGCTCACAACACGATCCGCTTCTTCTCGCTTCTGCTTCCCTTTCGCTATTCTTCTCTCCTCCTTTCTTTCCCGGTCTCGCATCTGAATGATCAAAGTATTCTTCTGATCGCTATCAGCATCTTACTCTGGTATAATGTATTATGGAGTCGAAGCTGTCCTCCTCCCTCCTAATTCTACTCCTCCTCACTGTTCCTGTTGACTGTCTACGACCACGTGGCATCGGATTGATTCGACTTCCGTTCGGTGAGTAAACAAGTCAACTCTGCACTTGGTTTGTTGTGATCACGTCATGTCCCGAAGTGCACACGATTTGTGGTAGGTTGACTGGAAATTGTTGCGAGGAACAAAACAAGAGAAGGGACTGTTCGGTTTTTCGATGCCCTCCGCGACGCGTTGATAGCGACGGTAAACACTGAAACACGTGCACTTCCGTGTCTGGACACTGAATTGTTGTGGTACTTTGATGAACACGACTGTATGGGGGTTCTACATGCCGAATCGCCTCCAGAATCCAATGTCCCCGTCTTCCAGGCGTGTCCGATCATCGTTCCGGACCCTACCTTCCCAACCTCTACATCGCCGGAAACAAGCTCTACCACAAGACCCAACCAGTGCCCGATGTCTCCCTTCCCGGACAAGAAAAGCATTTCTCCGGACACGCCCAACTCAATCCGTTCACTCACATGGCTGCCGTCGCCACGAATAATGACTTTGGTGACTCCTGGGGAGCCGGATACGCACTTCAAGGAGTCAACTTTCTCGATCTGAACTTGAGGAAGAACTACCGACAGTACGCGAACATGCCGCATCTTTTCACTGACGGACAGCATCAGCCGTTCCAGAATTCGTTCATAGTTGGCGCTGAAATCGATTCTTCCAAGTTCACAAGTCACGCAGTTGCTGTCGATATCCCGCTTCCTGGAATCAATGAAGTAGGTTGTGAACCTCTCAACGACTGATCCATTGATGTTTCAGATGTTTGACTTTCAAGAAGAGACTCTGGAGAAGCACGACGAAGAGCTGACAGACATCTACCACACCCGAATGAACTTTCCAATCCCCACGACGAACCAGCGATTCCCGTTCAAAGCGCACTTCTTCGAACGAATCAACGACATTGATCTCAACTTTGCACACATTATTCCTAATCTTAATGTACATGGAATTGATCGGGATAAGGTAAGAGAAAGTGATAAGAACTATGATAAGAGGGGAATGTTCAGATTGTCGACCAACTTGTCGAAAACAAAGCAAATCCAACACTTGTCGGGTAGCCAGATCAGTCAGAATTCAGCAGAGGAACGAGGATTTTGATAACGTCACTGAGTTAATAATTGGGTTAATAATACGTATGTAATAAAGTCATGTGAACCATTTATTCAAACCAGACAACTGCAAACAATGTTGAACTTGATAACAATTTCAAATTAGCTCACAGATTATCTCCTCCACCGACATATTTTCTCGTTTTCTTCGATCCCTTCAACTTTCCCATATTCTTGTTTCTGTAACGGCTGACAGTGATGAATTCGGTGCACGGATTGGAGAATGTCAGTGGATCGGAGAGTGTTCCGCCTTGATAGAGTTGGTAAATGCTCAGCTCTGGAACGTACTTTTTGCCAGTGACCAGCGGGATCTGAAAAGTCTTGTTTGGATGAAAGAAGCACTGCGATAAAAGCTTACAGTATAAGTGGGTTCCAAAGTTTGAATGTTAGTCACGTAGATCTTCTCAAACTTGATCGGTTTCCTCATCAACTCGGACCCCAGTTTCCATTTCTCGCTGTATGGGACTGTTTGATAAGTGCTCGGAGTTTTCATGCTTCCATACAAGTTCTCCGCCTTTGCCCATCGATCATTGCTGTAGTTGTACCTGAAAATTAAAAGTTTTGTGAAAATGCGCTCCACTGAACTTACATGTCATTGCCAACCTGCTTGAAACCAATGCAGATCCAGTAATAAGACATCGGGTCAAGACCGGAAATCTTGAAAATAGGTAGAGGTTTCACGAGACGACCCACGGCGGATATTCTCATTTCGAGAGGCTCCAAGGAGAATTTCTCGAATATTCCAGAATTGACGAGTTGGACGGAGATGGAGGACATTCTGAAGAATGAATGAGGCGACCGAGGGAACGGAGAGAAGAATCAGAGGGTCCAGAAGACGTCCGAATGGGTGGAGACTCATTACGGTATCCAGTATACTTCTGGTTGTCCCCTGTTGACCGGTCACGGGAATAGATACTTGCCACGTGAACAGAGGGAAATCGATGACTGTCCCAGCTGGTTCTGTATAGTTTCAGTCTTCCTGATTCTTCTGCAAGTCTCAACAAAAGTTTCAAAGTTTTATGAGTTCAGTAGCCTAAATTCGTTATCAGTTGTCATTATCATATCTCTAAGTGTTCATCAGTCGACTGCTTCGACGTCTTCTTTCCATCGGCGTATGTGGCTCCAGAAGTGGCTGAGACTCTCGTTTCTTGGCTGCTTGAGTGAACATTCCACTGTCTGCTGGGGGTTTCTTTCCTGAAGACGTAAGAATTATCGAAGTTCAGAAGACGTTGCCTAGTTACCAAAGTTCTCGGCGTCTTCGATGGTCATTGGAAGTGGTGCTCCGAGGGTTTCTGGCAGGAAGAACGTCAGGATTCCAGCTGACAACGCCATGAGACCCATGATGAGGAGAGGAAGGATCTTGACGATTTGGCCCTGAACTCACACAGATAAGAGGTGCGAGAGCCTGGGTTACTCACCAATTTGACAATATGCGGAGCCAACAAGAGCCCCGACCCCGCAACCATACTGCTCATTCCCATTCCAATGGCTCTCACAACAGTCGGATACAGCTCTCCAGCGAATATGTAAATCACTGCGAACCCTGACCCCACTCCGAATTTTCCGATGAAAGAGGCACTTGCCACGAGCCACGGATATCCATCCGGGACGAACATGGCAGAGACACATCCGATTCCACAGACGATCATCGTCGCAGCAAGGGTCCATCGACGGCCGGCGCACTGTAAGAGGGGCCAGACGACGAAGTAGCCGGGAAGTTCGACGGCTCCGTTGATGATGAAGCTCCAGTAGTCGTCGACGGGAAGGTTCGAGACGTTCAGGGTGAGGCCGTTGTAGATGATCGCATTCATCACCCTGAAACATAGACTCTTGTCACAGAAACTCACAACTCGTCTCACCAAATGTATGTCACAATGATAGTCTTCTTTCTCAAATTCGGCGTCTTGAACAGATCCGTCACGTTGTGACTTCTCTTCGTCTCCTCTTCTTCTGCAGCATTCTGATGACTTTTCATCTGAATCTCTTCTCAGAATGCTCCTTTTATTCTGAATGCACTTACACTGTCCACCAGCTCATCCACATCCACATCCGTCTTCCCGTTCATCCTCGCAATCTTCTTCAACTGCGCCTTGGCTTCTGCCCACTTCCCCACTGAAACTGACCATCTGGGTGACTCTGGCAGGAAGAAGTAATAGCAGAAGAGCACGGCAAATGGAGCATTGCAGAAGAATGTCAGTTGTCGCCATCTTCGGATGAACATCGCCACAACTCCGAGAAGGGCCATAGCTGCTCCGAAGAACAGAGAGATCATGAGTCCGGAGAAGATCCTTCCCGAGTTTCCCATGAATTCCATGCCTGGAACAGAACATCTCTTATCACAATCAGTTCCCTTATCACTCACAAATGATAAACGGAATCTGGAAGAGTGCAGGGAACGCGAGGCCAGTGAAGAAACGAAGAATTATGAAGGATTCGATGTCTTTTGCAAAGGCGTTCGCAGTCCCACACACCACCAGAACGATCAGAATCACGAAAAAGGAACGTCTTCTTCCGAATTTGTCAGCGATATAGCCGAAGAGACAGTTTCCGATAAAGCTGCCGACGTAGAAGGATGTCGTCGAGATCTCCACCCATGACTGTTGATCGCAGACCAGGTTGAACTGGAAAGGATCCATAGACAGCAATCAGAATGAGCTCACCTCCGTGACCAAACTGTCCAAGTACGTGGAATTGTCATAATCCCATCCGTTTTGACATCCAATCAGGTCGACTCGGTCACTGAAACAAAGTGTCATGGGACCACTGATACTCCTCTTCTCAGTACCTGTAAGTCTCGACCGGAGCTGATGTGAATGCCCGGAACACGTCGATTTGTGTTTCGTTGTATTGCTTGCATGAAATGATTTCCTGAACAGATACTTTGTTTCTGATCAATCGGATCCATCGGGAGCTCACAGAATCATTAGACAGTGGTCTCAAGTACTCTTTTCCAACTGGGATGTGACACGTGTGAGGAGGATTTCCGACGACGAATGGGATGTTGAATGCTGGAAAACAAGAAGAAACTAGGGAATTGAATTAGAGGAGAACCTGAAAATGCAGACGGAAGACTGGCTGGGAGACAGATTATGAAGAAGAAAACGAGTTGGTAGGTGCCGTAGTCACCGACCTGAACACGGATCTGATAAGCTTCGGAAGATCGGACTGACCTGTGACAACACGAAATCGAAATCCGGCGGTTTCGTCGCGGACATCAGAATCTGCTGGCTGATCTCGGCGAAAGTGTCCTAAAATTGAAAAAGACGGAAGGTCAGCAGACATCATCATTAGACATGCCAATTATGTCCTCCCACCTACGGAATACGATTCGCCGAGACGGGCAATTTTTAAAAAAGGCAAACATTTCGGGAAAGGAAAACGTTTCTATGGAAAGTGAAATCGTCGTCTTCTCTTCCTTTGTCAAGTTCAAATCGAACGAAAAACGAAAAGAAAAAGTCAAAGTTTCGGGGGTCTAATTTGATAAGGATCCGATATCAACTTTATCAACTTACCATCGCCTGGAACGACATTTTGTGAAGACCGACGGAATGGAAAAAAGGAGAAAAGAATGGGAAGAAGAAGAAGGTGAAGTGCTCCAGGAGAAATGAGATTTCGAGTGAAGGAGGAGGTGAAGAGGTCGGCGGATGATTTGAAATGTCAAGAGGTGGCATGGCACTTTTTGATGTGTTTTTGGAGAAGACGATGCAAGAAAAAGAAGAAGAAGTCAGAATCAGAATCACAGAAGCATCAAGAAAACGAAATCATTGCTACAGAACATTCCGGAGATGTTGAAAAAGCCCCAGATTCTCGAAAATTTGGGATTCTGGAGTGAGAATCCTTCAAATGAAATGCTCCGAGAAGAGTTCCAAGGGTTCAATGAAACACCACAGCTGTCTTTTTCTCTCTTTTATACTTAACACCTGGCATGTTTTGATCAATCCCCCAATCACAAGATATCGATTGCTCATCTAGTAGGAACTCTTTATTCAATCTATCAACTCTCTTATCATTATCAATGCTTCTTCAAGAACAACTTCCTTGAGTATCCCGCCTCTCCGAGACTCGCCGAGTTCACAAAGTCTCCAGAATCGGGACTTTCGCTATCGGAAACGACAGTCGGAGTGACCTGTTGAGGAGGTTCCGTTCGGGATTTTGGAGCACGAGTTGGGAGGAGAGTCGGAGGAGATGGAGACGGAGATGGTGGGGGTGGAGAAGTGGAGGCAGGTGGAGGTGGAGGTGGGGAGTGGAAGGATGGAGATGGGATGAACGTGTCGGTGAGCGGAGGACCGCCTTGAGGGGAGATCTTCGAGTAGGAACGACGAGGACACGGACAGTAACCTGGAAAATTGGAGAAGTTTAAATGAAAGTTCATTTTCTCTCACCTGAATCGAATCCAGGAACTCCTTGCTCTCCAGGGATGCCATCTGGTCCCTCTTCCGCCCTGTCTCCAGCTTTTCCAGGTGGTCCCTCGGGTCCTTCCTCTCCATCTTGTCCTTCTTCTCCAGTCTCCCCCGTGATTCCCGGCATTCCAGGTTCTCCTTGTTCTCCCGGTGGTCCAGCTGGTCCTGGAATCCCGACACCTCGAGTTCCGTTGTTTCCAGCCGGTCCGTCTTCTCCCGGGTTTCCAGGGAATCCGATGAATCCTGCTTCTCCCGGTTCCCCGTCAGCTCCTTGTTCTCCGTCCTCTCCGGGTTTCCCCTGACTTCCCGGCTCTCCATCGACTCCTCGCTCTCCGGGCGGTCCGTCTTCTCCCGGTGGTCCCGGTTCTCCAGCAGTACACGGAATGCACTCCACCGGTCCGATCATCTCCCTGAACACCTCCAATCCGTCGGGACCCTTCCGACCTTGTCCTCCGTGTGGCCCATCGGATCCCCTTCTTCCAGGTCTTCCACGTGGTCCCGGGGGTCCTGCCGGACAGCTTGTCGGTCCGTTCGTAGTGCAGTCACAAGGTTCTTTCTTAGAATCGGAAGGAGCTTCACGAGGGATACGGGCGGCCGGAAGCATGTCTTCCCAAGCACCGTTTGCGTAGAGCTGAAACAAGAACAATGCAAATGCGCCCCACCGAACGTTCCTACCTTGAACTCGTCCATTCCGTCCATCGCACTCATGTGCATCTGAGCCACTTCGTAGAACAATCCGACAGTACACGTCAGCATCGGAATCAGAAAGGCGGCGCAGACGACAGTGACACCGGATGCCACCTGGGTACCGTAACCCATGTTGGCAGAGTGAGGATGAGAATGGCAGCGGCGCGTCTTTTTATATTCGTCGTTTCGCAGAAGTTGGCATGAAACGATTCTGTCACCGGCCCGAACATTCTTGTCATCATCGTAATCATATAACGCATAACTATCATCGTCTTATTCCTCATTTGCTGTCTCTAGACACTAAATACACAGATAATAACAATAAAAATGAAGTGGGAGGAAAGGAAGAGAAGAATCTGAATCGAGGGCAGAAAAGGGAATCAACCAGTGCTTTGGAAAGAGGGAAGGAAAGTTTACAAGATGGGAAATGAACAGAGATGAGTAAATGTTAATAGGCAAAGATTCGAGAGTTAGTGGTTCACAGATCACAGTCTCTCGGTCACGATGGCGTACTCGTCGTCCGTCGACACACTGTTCCGTTCGATTTTGGCGATCGCCTGTTTCAGATAGTGCATCCGTTCGAGCAACTCCGCGTGTCGCTCGTGTTTCTTCCATTGGCTCAGCGCTTTGTGTCTGAGAAATCAATCGGTTAACTTCAGGACTCGGAAAAAATCAAAACTGACTTGGCAACCATCATTTGCTTTTTCAAATCGATGACGTCTACAAACTCCTTGCATTCCTGACAGTGCTCGTGGAAGATCTTCATGGACACGTCGTCACGGACATCCGGATCGACGGGCTGCAAAGAAGCCGTTCCAATTGAATCTGACTCTGTTACTCACCCTCAAGTTCGGATCATCCATCACCGACATGAACTTCAGATGTCGCTCTTCGCTGTTCTTTCGGCTATCCGGTGGCGGCGGCGCATCTCGGTGCGGTCTGCAAAAAGCTCGTGACTATTTCGTAACATGCCATGCCCATTGAGGGATTTCGCAACGAGACCCGCTATTTCTCCTCTTTCGCTGCTTACCTGTGCCCGTTTATTGCTGAATTGTGCAGATCCGCAGCAACACTCTTTGACCGTGATCCTTTCATCGCTGGAGTAGTGACAGATGGAGTTGGTATGTTCTGAAACGGATCGAATTATAGGTCTCATTGCATACATTTTGTATTCAACTCACCAAACTAATCATCGTCGTCTGATCGCTCCCAGTCCTTTTGTGACTTCTTGTGGGTACCGGCGGATTCAGCTGATTCACGGGAGTCGGCGTGTGTCCATGACCTCGTGACCCACTTCCAGATGCGGATCCGGACGGAACGGACGGTCGGAGAGCACGTGGCTGCGGAGTCTGAGCTGGTTCATTCGTCGTCGAGTCGGAGAGCGGTTCGTTGCCATTTGGAAACTCTTCACGAAGACATTCGAAGTATTCTACGCATTGTGCAGAAGTCGGTCGGATTTCCGGATCGTTGTGCCAGCATCTTCTGTAAAACCCGGAAAGGATAGGATTGCAGGTGAGCTCCGGGGGACGAAGGTTGGCAGTGGCGACGTTGTAGAGGAGTCCGGGCACCGAGAGGTTCTGGTTGTACGGGTGGGTCCTTGCTATCACCTGCCACATGATGATACCGATGCTGTAGATGTCGGACTTTGTGTTGTACGGCTCGCAGCGGAAGATCTCGGGGGCCATGGTGATAGGGGTGCCTCGGTTGGAAGTCATCGACTGATGCATGTTGGTGAACGTGCCGAAGTCGCACAGCTTCATGGTCCTGTAGCGGTCCGAGAGCAGCATGTTCTGCAGCTTCAAGTCCCTGTGCACCTGGTCGTTCGAGTGGAAGAAGTCGACGGCGCTGGCGAGTTGGTACATCCAGGAGGCAAAGTGGTGTATCGTGTATTCGATGTGTTTCCTGGTGTAGATCAGGTCAGCCATGCTGCCGCAATCCATGTATTCCATGACGACTCCACGGCCGTGACGAGGACAGTTGAAGAGACCGTAGATCCTAAAATGAATGTGTTGAAAGAGGATTTGAAGAGGAAAGGCTTACTTGATGACATTAGAGTGTGCTCGTAGAGACATCATCACTTTCGCCTCGCGGATCAGGACGGAGAGGTGGCTGGGAGAGTCGTTGGCGTACTTGATAGCTGCTGGTCTGGAAAAATGAAAAGTTTTAGGTCATTTCCCCTAATTTTATGAAACATTACTAAACGCCAATGTAGAAACATCAGCCGCGAATGTTAATTGTTTCATGATTTTAAATTACTTCCAAAAAAAAATTATAAAACGAACCGAAACTCATGATTCCTGGACTTCCGGTATCGGGTTTTTTCGACGACTCCGTACGTTCCTCTTCCCAGCCGAATACTATTCAGATTGTCGATGCAAAATGACGGAATCTCTGGAATCTCACTCGTCTGGCACAGCCCCGAGTCTCGTGTTCGTCGCTCTTCTGCATTCTGAAGAAATTCGATTTTTAGTGGGCTTGCCGCATTGATAATTGGTTTTCCCAACCAAATCTTACTGGCACTCGCACATTTTGTGAGTATTTTTACGAGAAATGGGTTGGTTTTGCTTTTTTTTTTCTTTTCGGGCGAGAAAAGATGAGTCTTTTGACATTTAGAGCCGTCACTGCACATTTATCAGACGGAGGACGTGCACAATTGCAAATAACAGCTTTTTCTAGCTTCGTTTCTCTGTTTTTCAGTAATTTATGTGGAAAAATACTTACAATCGGTCCGGGACTTGGCGAATGGCTCGACGAACTTGACGGTTTGCTCCGAGAAGTGTCCATTTTAGAGCCGAAACAGTTAAAAAGCGGTGTAGGACGGCCGGCGACCGACGAATGGCATGTGTTGTGTGTACTCTCTCTCGTCGTTTCGCAGTGAGATAGCGGTCGAGAGAGCGTACGGAACAGGGAGACGACTGACACGGCGGCAGGGGACGAAGCGAGAGAAAAACGACGAGCGACGGATCAGCAAGTGGCGAGAGCGGATCGGACGGACGTTCCGTGACCGAGATACCGTATCTGGAATGATCAGTTTTGGGAAATTGGGAAGATTTGGAACGATTCGAGTGACACGACACACTGAAACGCGATGAATGCAAACAGATTTTATAAAGCCAAGCTATCATGTACTTTTGGGATATAGTTCGAAAGTTTAAGAATGAAGCGACGAGGAACTACAGCTTTTTTAAAATAAAATTTGCAGAAAACCACAGAAGTTTAGAAGAAAAAAAAAGTAAATTTGCAAGGAAAGAGGATGTTTGAAAAAAAGAGATATGGAAATGTTCAAAGACTATAGTTATGACTGCAAAATTTTTAGAAATACATAAACTATCACCGAAAATCAATAATATCATGTAATTCACATAAAAACTGATAAAAATGAGAAAAATAGAGCAGGAAATCAGGTGAAAAAGTACAAAAGTGCTACCGTATCAAAGGCGCAGCGACTTTTTAAGCTCGAAGGTCTCGCAGCGATCCCGTTTTTATCACAGTAATCCTAAAATTTTGCTGCTATTTTCAGTGTTATTGTCAGTTTTCAGCTGTTTTTTGCTATTTTTTCTTATTTTTTTGGAAAATAGAACTTATGGTCTATTACCCGATTTGAATTCAGTCTAATCTTACACAGATGTCTCTCCTAGAGGACTCTCAAGAGCAGGACTATCAAGAAGACGAAGAGGAGGATGAATACTCCGAAGAGATGGATGTTGATGTAAGAAAAGAGTGCTATCCGTACAGTGAGGAGTTCGAGGAAGAAATGCCTCCAGTCGCTGTTCATCAGTGTAATGTGTGTAATAAGATTTTTATGAGCTACAAAGGTAAAAACAGTGATTTTTGAGAAATGTTCATGTTCATTGAATTTCAGGTCTCCAACAGCACGCGGTCATTCACACCGACACGAAGCCGTTCATCTGTGATGTGTGCGGGCGCGGATTCCGATTCAAGTCGAACATGTTCGAGCATCGGACCGTCCACACTGGCTACACTCCGCACCTGTGTCCGTTTTGCGGAAAGCAGTTCCGTCTGAAAGGCAACATGAAGAAGCACATGCGGGTGCACGTGACCACCAAGGAGGAGCTGGAAGCAGCCTATCGTCCCTATTCGAGCAACCGGAGGACCACAACCATCGTTCCAGACAACGCACTCGTTATCCGAGGATCTCCAATGCCCTATTACAGTGGCGAGAAACGACGCGGAGCTACAAAGCTTCAGTTGGGGAAGGATTCATCGAGATGGGTGCACATGATCTGTCATAACGAGCTGCTTCCGAGCACTCCGTTCAGCGAGAAAGTCGTCCGGGCGAATATGAGACTCTTGGGCGAGCAAACCTGCAGCAGCATGTTCGATATGGCAAAGTCGCTCGAGTTCGAAATGTAAGGAGTCTGATATTTCAATTCCTCAACTGCCTTTCAGCTACTGGTGTCCACTCTGCAAGGGCGAATGCAGCGGTCGAGATGAATGTGACGAGCACCTGCTCGCAGTCCACGGAAAGAAACCCGAGGATATGAGTGACGAGCCAAACTACTGCGTGGTTAGGGAATTTCTTAACCAATGTAATGTCTTTTTTTCCAGAAGTGCATGCGCGTATTCTCCAACGAAAACATGTTCATCCAGCATCTCAGCTACCATACTCGAGTTCAGATGATGATAAGAGATCGAGAGATCGACTATGTTAGTTGCTACCTCAACTTACAACTATATTTCAGTATCCGATTGCAGGCCGTTCCGGATATCGACTTTTCCGAAATCTGCTACAGTCTGTTCAGCAACCGTGACAATCCTCTTCCAGTGGAGCCAGATACTCTTTCGAGACAAAAAACTTACGAAGACGAAGATTCTCTTCCAGTTCCGACGAACGATTCGAGCTTGGGCAATCCAGGAGGTAGTCCATCGAAACAAACGTACTTTCAAAATCGAATTCCTTTTCAGACATAAGCTTGGTCAGCGGAGATCTGAACAACAACGCTTCCTCGGAGACCGTAGAAGTCTTTTCCGATTTCTCATCGGTCGTCACCAAGCAAGAACAAGTAGAGGAATAAGGAAGATACTGTGCCATCACGTCTAACGTTATCTGAATGTCCGAAACCCTCCGCCACTGCTCATTCCATCTAATAGTTCCCAATTTGACCCATTTTGACATCAATTTATCATTATCAACTTGACATTCATGTTTTTTTAGTTTCTTAGAAAACCCAGTTTTCCCCGATATGTTCAGATAGACTCATATACTTTGTTTCCCCTGTAGTTTCTCGACGTTTTATCCTATAAACTTTATTTATGGGAAGAGAACGAAATGTAAAAACCTTTTGGAATGTATTACAAAATAGAAAATTAGATTAGGGAGCCCCCAAATTAGGAGTCCAATAAATGGCTGAATACAACGGGAAATGGGGATTGGGAAATAATTTAAAGAGAAGTAAAACAGTTAAAGCACAACCAAAGCGAAGAGAAAGAAGTTGGGAAAAGTGGGGTGGAATGCACGAGGGTAAAGCTGAAATAGGTCATAAGAATGGAGGGAGGAACAATGAAAAGAGACACACACACGGGCTTCGGTGGGGGAGGAGAGAGTTCTGGAAGGTGCGCTCCAAAAGTTTCGGGAATGGGGCAGCTGACACGTTTTGAATGGTGCAATCGGTCCCTTCAGTCAAGGCCACACGAGCAGATGTTTTGTGTCCGGAATGGACAGAGCATGTACAGTGATTCGCGAGAGAGAGAGAGTGTGCGGGCGCCGGAGACGCAGACATGGCGCAGGTGGCTCGTTAGTGTCAAAACGATTGCATATTGATACTTGGCTTCAAGATTATAGGCTTTTGCGAGATGGCGTCACGGCATTGAAATTCGAATTTTCCCCAGTTTTTTGGGTCTCGCAGCGAAAGTCTATAATCTAAATTTTGTGCAAATTCTCGCCAAGTTCAACATCGTTTTCAGTTGCTTGCAATGAAAAGGAACTGAAAAACGATTAGTACAGGTCTCGCCACGAAAGACCCCCCGAGTCGTAACTCTTTACCATTCGGCCACCATATTGTCCAATTCACTTGATGAAAAGGTCAATGACCGAAAAGTAACTGGGAGAGAAGGGGGAAACTCGACGACGGACGGTGCAATCTGGCGACATCTGCCACTTCTTAGCACACTCTCTCGCGTACCGTGCCCCCGTACAAGGCTTGATTGATGACCACCGGGCTTGCTAGGAGACACTGGACTGAAGGGGAGACGACGACACGAAGAGATATTTGAATGGGGGAATGGAGGGGCAGAAACGAGGAGAGAAGCGGAGATTACGAAATCAGAATCCCTGCTGCTGACTCTGGAGTTGAGCAAGCATAATCTGAGCGATCAGAGCATTCGGGCTGTTGAACATGTTCTGCGGGTACTGGACGGCTGGCATGACTGGGGCCGCCGGCATGGAAGCCATTTTCAGAAGATCCGAGAATCCTGGCATCTGGAGAAGCATCGAAGCCGGCGAGGTCTTCTCCTCGAATGCTGGAGCTGGTTTCGTCGGAGTCGAGAGGAAGGGAACTGGAACTGGAGCGACCTGGACTGGCTCCTCCTTGGCGATTGGCTCCTCGACTGTAGCCTCTTCCTTTTCGAGAGTCGGGCACCCTTCCGAAGTGGTCTCCACGTCGATGTCCATCTCATTCTCCTTCTTTGACTCTTCCTCCAACTTGGCGAGTGGCTGTTGCTGGGATAATTGCAGAATGGCATCCATGACGTGGTTGGTTGGCAGAAGTCCAGCCTGAGCAGCGGCGAGCAACTGCTGAGCCGACAGACCGCCCGGAAGACCAGTGAGGGTCAGATCAAGCGGCGACTCCTCTCCGAGCGAGAAGCCCTTCGGTGGGGTCTTCGTCCGTTGCGGCGTCACTTTGAGTCCCTTTCGGGCGAGCTTCTCTTGGTGAGCAATGGGGCATCCGGAGAGACTGCGATGCGAGGTACGGTTTCCGTTGACGTGTCCCTTGCCGGAACATCCTGGTGTTGTGCATCGGAGGACAGTGTCCTGGCGGAGAGCGAGCACTGAAAATGGAGAAGGTTTGTTGGAAGTCCCCTTTCAAAAAGTAGTGTTTCTAAACGGCAAAGTCGAAGCGACACCTAATAAATCTCTTTCTTCCTGACTACTTCTTCCAGACACAAGTATGAAATGCATGGCGCTCATTCGTCATGTGTTCGCGGCTCGCGGCTTAGATGTGCAGGTTCACTTACTCTGAATGACCGTCTTGTCTGGTCGGCGAGGGCATCCCGAGAGGCTTCGATGATGGGTGTAGAGGCCGGTCTGATGTCCGGATCCGTCGCATCCTGGTGTCGGACACGCCAGTTTTCCTTCTGAAAGTTGGGACTCAGAATTGGATTTGTGTGTGGGGTGAGGTGCGAGTGATTCGGTGTGTTTGAGGGAAGGTGTTAGTAAAAGTGTTAGGAGGATTAGTCGTTTTCAATTGCGAGTGCTGCCCCCGGATTCGAAACGAAGCAAGAAACTCCATTCATTCTTCTCTCCGGGAGGGATTATTCCAGAGAACTTAATGGAATTAGAAACGGAGAAATGTGATTAGGCACACTACACCACCACTTCAACTCCAGATTATTATAACGGGTTAGTTGGTATGTTATTGGGGAGGAAACTGAAAAATGCACACAACACTTTCTGAGTCTCGGAGCGGTCCCAACTTTCAAGAGAAACATACCACGTCTGATGCTCCACGAGTAGCCGGTTCCTGGCGACGGAATGGATCCGTTCGGTGTGAAGGCGATGGTCGGAGTGGTCGAGATGGAGAGCTCGTCGCTGACGTTCACTGGCGACATGACTCGTGGCGAGCCGGGCTCAGAGCCAGAGTGTGGAGGGCTCGCTGATGACGTGGCAGTGAGGATCATTTGAAGTGGGCTCTGAAAGAAAGTAACTTTGCGAATGTGGAAGGCATTTTTTGGAACGGGGAGTGAGCAGATGAAAAACAATAATAGTAATCCATCAAAGTTGGCCCCTCTGGCATCATCTAACAATCGGGATCATCGGGGTGTCATTGGTCACGCAATGCCGGGAGAAAGGGGGTACAAGGTGGGCTGCGGACTCCATAATTAAAGTTGGCGAATGGGTCTAAGAGACACTACGGTACCTAGTGAATCAGAACACTCAGACTTCATTCAATCCCTTCCAACTTCGACTTTTCGAAATTTGAAATTGCACAAAACAAGTTGAGAGGTGGCTCACGACACCTCATAAATATGCAAGATGAGCCTTTCTACCGTCGACACACACAATGTCTTTTCACTCAAAATGCAAATTCCCCATTGACATCCGCATCTTTTGACACTTGCAACTCACCTTCGACGACGTTTGGACTCCTTCAGAAGACGTCATCGAGTCGGCGTCCGACGGCGAAGTCTCCGAGTGCGCCATCACATTGTTGCCAGACGTGAGAATCTCGAGCTGCTTCTGGAAAGCCTGATCCATGAACTGCGAGTAGAGGAACGGCGCGACGGGCGGCACGAG
The DNA here is from genome assembly GCA_900536315.3 of Caenorhabditis becei. Taxonomy (NCBI): domain Eukaryota; kingdom Metazoa; phylum Nematoda; class Chromadorea; order Rhabditida; family Rhabditidae; genus Caenorhabditis; species Caenorhabditis becei. The sequence goes on along the minus strand of LR539019.1, from coordinate 58,802 downwards.
AGCCGGTGTGGACTGCGACGAGGAGGTGACGACGTCTGTGGCGTTCTGCAATGAAGATCGTTATCTCAAAGGTTCGGAATCACGCGCAGATGTCTGTGTACACATGTCCGAACACGTTCATAAAAAGTTGGGTAATAGTTCCGAAAAGAACAGGTGGCTCGCCATGTCTCAGCTGTCCGGACCGGTCTCAAGGCAAGGTTGCGCATGCCAATTTAATTGTTGATTCTGATTTCGAAGCGACGGGACGCTGAAGACGTTCTCTCACTCACCTGCTCCATGTTCTTCTCGCTGACAATCTTCTCGACGGCTGCGGTCGTCGTCGTCGTGTCGCACGTCATCGTGGCAACGTCTTCAATGTTTTCAGCGTCCGAATGAACAGATTCTGAGGAGGAGGCGACTGTCGAAGAGCACGAGATGGTGTCTGGGACACGGACAATGTCTTTGGCTGAAATGAGGAAGAGGATTAGTTGGATGGGAACATAATCACTGAGCGGGGGAGTGAGGAACTAATGGTGGGGTGCACAATACGGTACGAACATCTGCCCGGCGAGGTGAGACATTCGAGAAGAAAGTCGTCCAGAGTCGTCACTCAGCCAATTCGACCCGCTACCATATGCGCTACCTTGTAAATCATAAGACTTCGGTTCCAGAGCGGTGCGCTCAAAAAAGGCAGATGAATGCATAATTAATGAGGCAGGCAGGGGAAGCGACTTGCGGTAAAAAACTACAATAGAGAGAGGAAGGAAGCTTGATTGTGGAGGAAGCGACCAATGAGCCGAGTCGCGGGCCTTGCAAGTCACCGCTCCGGGAGTGATGTAATCGGGCAATTAGGCACCGGAAAACATGGTACAGGGGCCGCCGAAAAGGACACAGAAGAAGAGGAAGAAGGAAGGTTTGGTGGTGGTAGAGAAACTGTGTAAAGTGATAAAACGTATCATTTGACAGAGTGATAAAGGGGGGATGAACTGATACAAAAACTTTGTAGTGGAAGGTGGAGGAGAACACTCGAATGATATATGATAAGGTCAGAGGAATGGAGCGTTTTTGCAGGAGACCTCACGGCCAAAGTGCGCTGTGTGCAGGCAATTGGCACGAATTACTCCGAAATTCGGGGCAATTGGACTCGGAGCATGAAGGTCTCAGCAGAGGAACTTATTTGAAAACGCACTCAAAACATCTGTACGGGCGGCCGTCAAAGACGAACAGCTGGCGACAGATGGGGGAAGCCACGGAGACCTCCAAACTTGGCGAATGAAAGGTCACGAATTGGAAAGAACTGGAGAGAGAGGAAGGACAAGCTGATCAAACTTTGGACGGGGCTCATCATGGTGAACATATATTTGGGTGGTCATGCGAGGACCTGACCAGCGAAAAGTACTACTCACGGACTGTTTGAGCAGCTGTCGCAGTCGCCACTGTGGGCCTCTCTATTTTTGACCACTAGCACTTTTGTCAATAGTAGTACGGGGTAAAATCAGAAGGAATCGGAGATATCTCGTCGCTCGGTTTCACTTCTTTCTGACTTCGAAACGCAACGAATTTTCGAGGATTCGAGTCAAAACGCGCTACATTCTAATGTGAGTTGACGTGAAGTAGATCAGATGGGGTTGTAGTTTTTTGGATTTGAAGACTCACTCTGGCGAGGAGTCAGATGATGACGACGCGACAGGTGTCAGAGTCAGACAAGTTTCAGTGGATAGATGGGGGACAAAGGACAAAGAGATTAGGGGTCAGAAGACAAAGACAGTCGGTGAGTGTTTCCCTGGAGCAGAGGACGGGTGATAATGGACTTACTTTCTGGCTTCCGACGTCTCTTTGATGTGGGCTCTCCGTTGTCCGAGCAGTTGGACGCCGTCGAATCCGGGGACTCGGAGCCGTCGGTGTGGGTGTCTGGAGGAGTGTGCAGCGAGTTGGTCTGCGAGTTCATCAGCAACGACATCAGGAGCATCGGGTCGAAAGTCTCAGGTACGGTGGACATTCTGTTTAGTTACAAGGAGGGTATGTAGATGGATATTAGATGCTGAAAGAGGAGAGAATGAGTTGAAGAGATGGAAACGGGAAGAAGAGCAAGAAAGTAGTAAGGAAAAGTGAGGGACGATCCTAAGATTGCGGATGGGCGGTCTGGGACACCATCTGCTTGGCGGTGCACCTGGCATCATGCGCGTCGCTTCGACTCCGCCCCTCGCTTCGGACCGTAATGGGCTGTGTTCTCAAGTTGGACCTGGAGGGGCAGGTGGGGAATGAGTAATGGCCAGATTAGAGGAAAGTTATTCTTGCGAGGAGGGCTCTAATAACTGTGGAGATGGATCAAGATTAGATCGCGTAATTTGACACCTGTCCCGCTGGTAAGAATAACTATGGTATCAAGATTCTTAAGTGTGTGCCAAGGGACAATTTTCAGAAGTATGGGTCTTGACACGAAAAGTTAAGTGAGTGGGAGATCTGATTACTAAAGGCGCTTTTGAAACGGAAAAGTTGGAATCTAGAAACTTATTGGAAGGTGCTAGGAAATTTGAAGTTTTGATGGGGAAGTTTTAAAGTAGAACCCAGAAAGCTTGAGTTGTCCAAAGACAACGGAGAAATTTGAATTTGCAGAAAGAGAAGGCAAGAGTGCATTAGACAACGATGGAAACAAAAACAAAACAGGCGAGGAGGTCACCCCTTGTGGCGATACAAGGAGGTACGACTGGCAGGGGGGAGTTACTGGAAGGGGCGTCTCCAGAAGTGTTCGCGCGCAACCGATACAAGGAATCTGACGATAGGGTTAGACGATCGGCTAGGACCGATCGATATGTTACGTACCATTACGGCTGCTCAACGCAAAAACTTTCCCACGATGTCCATTGTCACTTATCTGACAACTTCCGGTAGAAGAAACAAAAAGAGTAATCCTAGAGTGACAACTTCACGTTGCCTAACTGTAGAAAAAGAGCAGATGGTGTTAGCTGGAAAGTTGCGGATTACAAGTTGGTGTCGAGTACACACTTAATAGCCACTAATAAATGATGGATTGACGGGTTAGACAAACAGATTGAGGCGTTTTTTAGGAGGGACAGTAGGTGAGGGGCAAGTTCGCTCTAGGGAGAATATCTGGCGAAGGGTTCTTAACGAGAGATGGAGAATGGCGTTGGGGGAAGTTTGCTCTGTTGAGAATTTGAAAGCGAGGTGGAAAAATGATCAATCTTGAAAATAAATGGAAGAAGATGAGGAAAAGGAGAAGTTGGTGATGTTTGACTCTGGAAGCCGTCGACTCAGAAGACACACTAGCTGCAGCCAATAGTTGGAAAAGGGGGCGTGGCCTAGATGGGCGGCCGCGCAGCCGGTTGCAATCCGTGCGAGATGCACCGGCTTCACGGTTTTGATGGGTTCTTGGAAGAGGAGTTTTTGAAAAAAGGGAACGGAAATGAAAAGGGCATCGCCATAAAGTTGTTCGTTTTGTTCCATCAGCTGTGCTCTTTCACTCGTTTCGTTTCCCCCTTTGTGCACTTTGAAAACGGAGAAAAAGTTAAGGAGAAGCGATAGAATCTGGTGGAGACCCGAAGAGGGGTTATGTGAAAAGTAGAATAAAACAAAGAGAAACCGAGCGAGTATACGATGAAAATTGAATTAATAAGGAGAAGAGGAGGGGACCGGCGATGAAAAGGGGCGAGAGCCAAGATGGATGACGAGATGGATGGAGCACCACAACTTAGAGCAAGTTTTTTGGGGCGGAAAGAGGGAAATTGGAAAGTTTGGAAGGGGAATGAACTTTGAGAAGGGGAAGTTGGATGAAGAGGTAAGCGAAGAGGTAGATCAAATTACAAATTCAAGTTGGTTACAGGAAGGAAGTAGGTCTGAAGGGGTCTGGAGAGGGAAAGTTGAGAAGGTAGGGATCGGGGCAAGTTTGAATTTGAGTTGGGGCAAAAGGGTGTAGAGTGCAAATGCGATATGATAACGAGGGAATGATAAGTAAGTTAGGTAGGGCACGATTGGCAGGCTCTGAACTTTTGATAAGTTTTTGAAATAGTTCAGATTTGAGTTGGCAAAGTTTGAAAAAGAAATTGTTTTATAGAAAAGTAATTAAAACCCTTTTAAACTGTTATTAAGTGCTGAAGACTGTCATAACTGTTCTGAGTGACCTGACCCAAGAACCCTACGAGACGGTTTTGGATACATAAGTGTTGCAGTGAACAATGCGTGTATGTGTATCGTCCTCATATCCCCACTCACACCTGCTGACAAGTCACCACTTCGTCCTGCCACGTCTTCCAATCCGTCACGTCGTCACCCCCACTTGACTCTCTTCCAGCTGAGCAGGTGTCGGTTCTTGCCCCCCTCGTCGTGCCCAGAAATCCATTCAAATCCCTTCTGGCGCCCTGGCCAAATCAAGCGAACATCTGTCCTTTGGACATTTGTTGCAACTGCGAGACACTTTGCCTTGTCCTTCCGAATTTGCATTTTAATGCGATTCACAAGGCGCGAAATGCGTGTCTCTCTTTATGAGGTGACCAATTGTCCCCCCGGAGTACAGTTTCAAAAACAACTTGGACCTACCGTAGACGACGTGCTCCAGAAGTGTTTTCGGCCGGGAGAAGCTGAGGTTGAGTAGTCGAGTCGAAGTGAGTCTCTCCTAAAGGAACCTCTAGGCCACGCCCCTTTCTGTGGGCTGGGCTCCGAATGAAAGGGGCGCCCCATAAATTGGAAAACAACAATGAGACACACACACACCCAGATATCAATATCTCGGCGTCTCGACACGGGACCCTAGTGTCTCAGGGCTCCGCGAGCTCCAAGACGAATGTGCATGTAACGAGTAGGTGTCGACGTGTTTGATGTACACCGCCCGACGACAAGTCTTCGAGAAGTCGACGATTTATGCGAATCCGATACCTTTGAATTCGGCAAAATTGGAAGAAGGGAAGGGGGCGAAGGAGCATGACACATCAATCTTTATCGCCTTTTTTATGGAATTGCACGCCGCGAAAAAGGGGAAGTTTGATGTGCGATATGGGACTTTTTGGGGGCAAAGATTTTAATAAAAAGTGGGAAAATGTATTTAGAGGTACGGTAGGGACACAGTTGTCTGTGTCTCTATGCTCTAACTAATAGGCAAATAGAAGCCAGTCTGAACTGATTCTGAACTTTTCCAAAATCAACATATATTTTGTAGAAAGAACGTTCGAGAAGGAGCGTTTCGTCGACTCTCGATAGAGACCTAAACTTTCAATAACATGTTTTTTCTTTCATTTCCCTTTCTTTTCTTCCATCTAATTCCTCCCATTTCGACCCTTTCCTACTCAAAAATTCCCTCCATTTCAATATGTCCCCATCCATTCCTTTATCGACCACCCCTCCCCCGGACCCTCTAAAACTTTCTCTCCGCCTGCCAGCCAATCCCAAACTTTTCCCTCCTCCCCGTGAGAAGGCGGAGCTCTAAGTTTGCTCTACGGTGCTTCGAGCAGATGGTTATCAGAACGGGACATCCGGAATCGCGCGAAGGGGCGCCTGATTGATGGTCATTTTTGAGTGATTTGGTGAAAAATGACGTTGGTTGCGACAACAGATTTGTGGGTATGGAAAGTGTGCGTGTGTATGGTTATGAAGATGAATGAGCGAAACGATGAAGATGCCAACTAGGTCAGAATGACTTGGAGTTGGGTTACTGTAGGGAAGAGTTCATTGAATCAGTTCTAATGGATTCAGAGTCTTGGTGAAGCTTCTGCTCGCTGATTCAGACTGGTTTTGCTAGATTTTCAGCTGATAACTTTTGTTTATGACAAGCTTGAGCCACAGTTTGTTCTAAGGATAAGTCCGGAACTTCTGCAGAAGATCCGCTGTCAAGACTGGTTCCCAACTCCTCATGTGCTTCCCAAATTCAAATGTTGTCCCGAAACAGTGCTGCGTGACGTGCTTCGTCGGACACATGGTCATGCACACATTCCTCCGAATACTCGCGCCATACGCACCACTTGGCCACAGCCCTGCCACCAACTTAATCGTCTAAATGCGTGTTTAATTGAGTAGACACAGACACAAAATGAACAAAACACGGTTGCGTGCCTCGCCTCTTCGCTCGCCTTCTCACTCCGTCACCCCACAACTTACTCACTTTTATCGCTTTTATTATTCGATTCCCCCTCCTCTTCCGAATACGCACACCAGACAAATTGAACAACAACTCTCACTAACTAACTAACAGATCGAACTACGGTAGAGCAGATACGGGGAGGAAGAGAAGAGACAAGGGAAGAAGAAGTTGGAAACCTGATCTGCCGCCACTTAAAGACGCCAAAAGCCTCGATACTTCGCCTTGAAAGTCACTGCCAAGACATACATAGTTATCAAGTTTCTCGCTCCCGAGCCACTACTTTTAGTGGTCCCAATGAAACATTGCTGTTTGAAACGAATGATCAGAGATGGGGAGCTCTTGTCCAGAAAGTAGAGGGGTGGTACTGTTCAGAAGATTAAATTTGCTGGTTGATGATCACAACTGTCAGAGTTGTGGTTTCCAGAAGCTGGCCGACATTGAAGAGTTGATCGGGAAGATTCAGAGGTGCTCACTGAAATAGTTCTAAGCTGAGGATTCCACAGATCTAAATCTTGCTGTCTCAGATGACGTGTTTTTTCTGAATCCCAGAAATGTTTTCCATCTAGACACCATGAAACAGCAGTTCCGCGTCATGGATTAAGAGACCAAGCTTCACCTAGCTACTCTGTTGCTTTTGATAGTATCAACTGTTCAGTATCAGGTCCTTTGATTCCTAGCTGCAAGCTCCCAGCTCACAACGTAATCCCAGAATTGTGAACATTATGATCAATCATTCGTAATGTATATTTAGTAAACGTCGTTTCAACAATCGTTTCGAACAAATCGCCTTCTCAGGGATACGGTAATTTTAAATGAGAGACAAAGGAGCGGCTCGGGTTGAAAGGCGCGCGACGACGACTACATAATTACGAGTCGATTCGCAGTGATCATTCATGAGAAGCGGCAACAAATGTTTCCATATGGCTGCAAGGTCTCGAGCATTGCGTATTGTGTGTGTTCAAATGGTACAGTAACCACCGGAAAGTCTAATCCGATCGAAAACATCTGCTCTTTTTGAAGTTGCGCAACCGAACATCCAATCAAGATGAGCAGATGAGACGGAGGGGCAGAGTAGTAAACCGATTGTGTTCTTTTGATGGATGCACAAAAACTAATGGAAAGAAGAGGAAGGGGCAGGATTAGGTGGAAGGGAACGAGAAGCCGACGGAATTGGATTTCAGACCGGGAGCAGCCGGGATTAGCTAGTTGCTGCTTCTGCTTCGCGTAATCTTTGTTTGTACAACATGACGGAACGAATGATGAGGGAACGAAAGCATATGTTGAGAAGAGACGGGAAGTTTGAGTTCCTCATGATCAAGAAGGAACAGGTCTTTGAGTATGATGCTGCCCGGACACTGAACGGAAACGACTCTGAAGTTTATTTCGTCCTCCTTGCAAATGCTTTTTTCCCACGAATTGGCTACAGTCAGTGTATTCCCGACTTTCGCTGCGAGACCCATAATTCGAAAAAGAAACGAATTATACCCATTTTTGACAATCATCGACTTATAGTGCACCTGCAAACTAAGCTTCCTCCGCGAGAAGCCGCATACCAATTATGCTTCTTCTTTTTGCGTAGAGGTCAACAAATAAGTATCGGCTTACCGTGTTCACCCCTATCAGCCGCACCGGGAGGCAGGTGTTCCGTCCTCAACTCATTCGGTCAATCCGCCCATAAAAGTGCCATAAATCCCGAGACTCTTCGAGGCGGCAAAGTCGAAAGGACACGTCCTTAATCGGCATCCTCTCGCCTCTTGTTGCCAGGTGTCTTCTTCTTCTGACTACCGTATCGAGTGAGACAGTGTGGCGAGGGAGGAGAAGCAGACCGGGTGGCAGATGCTCGAGTGGCTTTTTGATGGTTGCGGGGCGAGTGAGATTGGAGAAGAATGGGACGAGAGCAAGCACGTAATGTTGGATACTATTGCTTATTTGGACGGACGGCAAAAAGCGAATGGGGGATCGGACGAAGCTCCAGATCAGACTGTTCAAAACTATTCCTTCTGGAAGTTGACGGCTACAGTAACCCTGCAAGTTGGCTTCTTATCTTGCCACGTCATCTGCTCACTTCCTCTCTCTTCGTTTCAATTTCCCATTTCCCACTTACTTTCCTCAACTTTCACGCCTCGATTTATTTCGCGACACGGCCGCTCAACTAATTGAGCTTCTGCCCCCGGGGACACGTCTGCGTCTCTCGTCCCGACACACTGTCTCGCTCACCGACGTCTAACTTTTAGTGTCAAAGACTGCGCGAGGGGATTTATAAGTAAATTGAAACTCGACTGAAAGTTATTTAGACTAAATGAATGGGAAGACAAGGAAAAGGAGGAGGAAGGGAGAAGGGACGAGGATCGGAAATGCTGATGGGAACGGAACACTTCGAGGCACCGGAAAGTGACAAATGGGACACTTGATGAGAGGAAATTGCGGATCGAATTGGGAGAAAGAGAGTGTGACAAGGAAACAACTACCGTATTCGGTTGAGGATCCTTGAATTTAGAGGAGAAGGCGTCTGATAGGGGACGAACTGAGTGGAGGACTCTGAAGGGAAAGAGAGTAAACAATTAGAATCTAGAAGATTGGCGTCATCTGAAATCAGGTGATTGTTGTTGATTCGAGTCATCTCAGCTCATCAGGAACACAGATCAACTAGATTGTTTCAGAGAAAATCTGGAGACCCAATTGTTCATAGATCAGTCCAGAATTTCAACGTTGTTCAGGATCTTCCATTTTCACGTGACTCTGACACGTTCCCACAACCCCGATCCGTCGTTCTTTTGTTTCTTTTCCATTCATCCAAATCAGTCTGAACATTGTTGAAAGGTAACTTTTCGGATCCCATTCAGGTCAACATTCTCCCATTTTCAGTTCGCTAAAAACGATAAGATGGCGACTGCAGTGGTGCAGCGAAAAGGCTACGATAATGTGGAACTGAGTCTGAGTGAAGACGACGATCCGAAGAAGGGGAAGCCGAAGAATCAGAAGAAGAGCAGCACGGAGAGCAAGGAGATGAGCAAAGAGGAGGATGATAAGAAGAAGCTGGTGACTCAGCAGACACAGACGATTGAAGAGGAGAAGAAGGAAGAAAAGAAAGAAGAGAAGAAGGATGAGAAGAAGGATGAGAAGAAGGAGGAAGTGAAACAGAAGACTGACAGTCAGGAGAAGAAGAACAGTGCCGAGGAGAGCAAGAAGGCGAAGAAGGAGCCGTCGGTGAAGGGAAGCAAGGAGGAGAAGGCAGCACCTGTGGCTGAAGTCGCGAAGAGCAAGACCGAGAGCAAACCGGTGGGAGGGGCGAAGAGCAGCAAGACCGGTTGCTGTGCGATCTTGTAGCCGAACTCGAACTAATCGAAAAATAAATGATATCTTATTTGTATACCTGTTTCTTTATAAAAGCTTGATGCGTTCGGGGGGAATCGAACCCCCGTCGAATGCTTGGAAGGCATCCATGCTGACCATTACACCACGAACGCGCTGATAAAACTGCCTTCTCGGGTTGGAGACAAGAAATCTCTCCGATATGCATCCCTTATCAGATTATCACTGCTGCTGCGGAATCACCCAAGTTGTCTTCGGCCCGAGAAGGCTGTTTTATCAGCGCGTTCGTGGTGTAATGGTCAGCATGGATGCCTTCCAAGCATTCGACGGGGGTTCGATTCCCCCCGAACGCACAGAACTTTTTGGTTTCGCTGATAGAAACTCAAGTTGAAGCTTGCCACAGTACCCATATCCCTACAGTAACCCATGTCCAAGTGTCCCACTTCTTTCTTCTCGGCTCTTCAACTTATCCATCGTCTTCCACCGCTTCCGCTACTCCTCCAACGCAATATGCGACCCGACCACACACCCGAAGTACCACTTTCCGGCTCATCGATATTGCCTTTCGAGGCGTCGTCCGCCGGAAACAAACACACTTCTATTCTTCTTCTTCTTGGCAGCCATCTTTGACGCAATTGGTGTCACGGCTGGCAGGGGCCCATCTCACGTAATTATGCCAACTATCCATCCGTATGGTGTTGGTTTTTGTGACAGAGACAAAAGAACAACAGGATCGCATTTCGACGAGGAAGATCTTATCTCATCGGTATACGCAACACGTATTGCGTGGCTAATTGGATTACTGTAGACGGGAACATCGAGGAAACGGGGGACCTGTTTTTAGGGATCAGGGCTCGAAAACAAACAGTTGATATCAATTTCGACGTGGCAACCACTTGGCTTCTTATTGATTTTTAATCATTATCGAAACCAATCAGTACTCGAAATCTCTCAATTCGTCTCGACTAAAACACTCACTCGATTCAGAAAATGGCTGAGAAAAAACAATACATTTCCACAGAGCCATCTGACAAGGTATGCAACTGCGCTCCACTGATAACTCATTGAATGTCTTCAGATCAAGTTCCGTGCTGAACCTCACGAGGAGCAGAAGACGTACATGAAGATCACGAACAAGAGCGAGATGAAGCAGGCGTTCAAGGTGAAATGCACCCGCAACGACCTGTTCCGCATCAAACCCGCCACCGGAATCCTCGACTACAACCAGACGCTCACCGTCATGCTCATCTACCGTGGCGGCCAGGAAAAGGTGCCTTCCGACGAGAGACACCACTTCGGAGTCTACCACATCCCGGCTCCAGAGGGATGTACCTGCGAGGGAGCCTGGGCGGAGCACTACGGACCACCTCAGGGAGAGCACAAGCTCAGAGTCGTCTGGAACGAGTAGAGCACTTATGATAACACGCGAATCAATAAATCACATTCCTTTTGTTTCTTTATTTTTCACAACATATCGGCAAAACAGACAAAAACGATGATGCGTTCGGGGGAATCGAAACCCCGTCGAATGCTTGGAAGGCATCCATGCTGACCATTACACCACGAACGCGCTGATAAAACGGCATCATCGGGCCAGAGACAAGAAATCTCTCCGATATGCATCCCTTATCACATTATCACTGGTGCTGTGTAATAACCAAGTTCTCATCGGCCCGAGAAAGCTGTTTTATCAGCGCGTTCGTGGTGTAATGGTCAGCATGGATGCCTTCCAAGCATTCGACGGGGGTTCGATTCCCCCCGAACGCATCAATGTTTTTAATTTTGGAGTTGAGAGTCCATTTTCAGCATGCCAGCAGGCAACACTTGAATTATAGTTCTTTCAGAGAAAACAAGTCAAGATCTCCATTTTGGTGCTAACCACTAGCCACAGTTCACTTTGAATCCTCTGAAATGCGTTTATCAGACCGAGATGTGCTTATCAATTACATGTTCTCATTAGAGCGCACATGCCCAAGAATCAGATTCTCCATGCGAACTACCGTATTCCTTCCCCTGTTCAAACATTCCCAGAGGAGCTGCTCGCCTATCAAGTGAGCGTGGTGATAAAATCGTAAATATGCAAGAGAGATGGGAAATAAAAGAAAATTGAATAAAACGGGCGGAATGGGAAGAGAAGGACAGTCAGTTCTCCTTGCTTCTTTCTGCCAAAATGTTCCAGTTGAGACAGTTACGAAATTGGAGAAAAGTGAGTCAGTTTGCGAGTTTGTACTTGATCCGTGCCACGTGAAAAGGTGTTCCACGTGAGTGTTTGAACTCTCGGATCCAAGGATAAGACAGTTTTCACTGATAAGAAGAAGCTGCGGATTGTCATCAAAAATGCGATATTTCCAGAGAAAAACTATGATCAGAATCGGTTCGCTTCTGTTTTCCCTGTTTTTGGTGAGCGTTTTTAATGTGTTCTAATCGAAATAAAAGAGTTTCCAGGTCATCCAGGCCTCTAAATTCTGCACTCGAGAACCCGAACTCACTGATAATCAGTTCTACGATCTCATCGAAGATCTTCACTTCATGAACTCTCCGTTCAAAGTCATGTAAGTGCGCTCCACTGATAATTGCATTTGACGATTGTTATAGAGCCACCGAATGCCCGGATCCACGTGACAACTCTTCGTGTCTGTACATCATCGACAAGTTCGGATACGATGAAGCCAGTAACTGGTTCGTCGGCCGATTCATCACCCCCGCGCCCAATCTGAATCAGGGATTCCTTTCGCTTTCGAAACTCATAAAACCTGTGTTCAAGTGTAGAAGTGCCATTGACACTGCCACGTGGCTCGTCGACACTGGGATCATGGATCCGTTGACACCGAATGGAGTGGAGTTCGGTAAGCAAAACGATTATGCGTTCGGGGGGAATCGAACCCCCGTCGAATGCTTGGAAGGCATCCATGCTGACCATTACACCACGAACGCGCTGATAAAACAGCCTCATCGGGCCAGAGACAAGAAATCTCTCCGATATGCATCTCTTTTCAAATTATCACTGACGCTGCGGTATCACCCAAGTAGTCTTCGGCCCGATGATGCGGTTTTATCAGCGCGTTCGTGGTGTAATGGTCAGCATGGATGCCTTCCAAGCATTCGACGGGGGTTCGATTCCCCCCGAACGCATCAAACTTTTGTCTATTCAACTCTTCGATTCAGCGACTCTCTTCACAACTGGACACTTCTCCCCGAGCCAGTCCATCACTGGAAACCTTCACTTCATCGGTGTTGCCACAGGGGGACTGATGTCCTTCATGGCTCATCATTTCAAAAATGTGAGCGAGATTTACTATAGTGATTACTAGTGCCTGATTGACCCCTTTTTCAGCTGAACCTTGTCGGTGTTGATATCGATCCGCACTCTGAATACCTCGCGAAGAAATGGTTCGGATACGTTGACATTAGCAGATCGAAGATTCTGATCGGCGACGGAGCTGACTACATCAAGAAGATGGCGGAGAGAGGAGAGACTTCTGATGCGGTCCTCGTGGATGCTTGTCACAACAACATGCCGGACGATGGGATCTACTGCCCGGTTGAGGCGATTCGAACTCCGGAATTCCTTGAGAATCTGTCGAAAGTCATTGGCAAGAATGGTAATTTTATCAATGGAGTGCACTTTCTGAACTTGGTTTTCCAGGGATAACGGCATTCAATGTGTACAGCATGAATCACAGCCAAAACGAGTACGAGAATCTCAAAGAATCTTTCCTGAAGCACTTCGAGACGTGTCGGCTGATCAACACTGCCAAGATGATCAGCAATGTTTTTCTGATCTGTTCTAATGGAGATTTACAAGGGAAACGAGTGAATCGAGAGGAAGTTTCAGAATTTTTCAAGAAGATGAGATTGGAGAAGTTCATGGTGAGTGTCCGGGAAGTTCTCGTGACCCGAAAGATCACATTCCAGCAATATCTGGTCTGAAACGGAGCACGCAGCTGTCCTGTCATCCTCCGGTGCCAATCTCATTAATCAAAAACATCGGGAACCAGCTGTCGGTCTTTCGGTCGGTCAACTCATCCCCATTCTCTGATGCACCACTCACCGCTGCAAGTCTTCCTCCTTTCCCTCACAAAATGATTTCTCCCCGTTCCCTTAACACTATTTTATTATTGTCACTATTTTTCTCGGGTCTTGGTAAGTTTTCGGTTGATTTTTCGCAAGAAAATAAACGATTTTATCGCTATCAAACGGCCAGTTTCGCTGATAACAACGACGTTCTTTCCCTATTTCTTTTTCCATTTTTTTTGTTTTCCGTTGGATTCTGCAAACACTGCAACGCGCATTCACGGACTCGCTACTAGTTATTTTCGCCATTGTTTTTGTGGATTTTTGATATTTATTTTTGGGGGTGGCGCTGGATGATTTTTCAGCTGCGTCTAGAAAAATGTCATCTGATTGAACAGCCAAGTGAAGAAAAACAGGTGAAATTTAGTTGACACACTTGGTTTTTTGCAGTGATGAGTGACAAGACCAGTTTGACACTCCACGACGTCACCGATAGGCTAGGAAAGGATGATGAGAAAGTGAGTCGCTTCTTTGGTTTCTGAACGTGTTCATCGTTTGTTTCAGTACGTAGATGCTCTCCAAATTTCCGGAGAAGTCTTCAATGAGGTAGAAGCTCTGTTCAACGACGAGAACTACGCGAGTCGGAACGGATGGTTCAAGGATGAGTCGAACGACGAAGGAGACGTTGTCTACGCAAAGGATACCCCTCACGGAAGAATGGTCACGATCTCGACGGAACTGCCGATGCCAGCGGACGACGTGATGCGGGAGACCTGGGACGGAATGGAGACGTTGCCGCAGTGGAATCAGAATATCAACTTCGCAGCTAGAATTGCAGCTCCCACTGAAAATTTCGATGTTGTTACAGTAAGTGTTCTTCACATGAGAAAAGGTACAAAGTTCGCAGTGCTCTGCTACAAAGCTACAATGTAGCCGCAGTAGTCACCTCTGCCTCTAGCTCATAACAAATCAAAAGTTGATGATGTTTGGTTCTTCAAAAACTAATTCAATTTCAAAGATCAATTTTTGTTTTTCAGTACGGCAATAACGACGTGCTGGTGGTCAGTGGTCGGGAGTTCGTGTCGGCGAGAATCTGGAGAAAAGTCGACGATGGGTACATTCTGGCTTCGCGGAGTGTGACGGTCCCGTCGTACAAATCGAAGCAGAGAGGCAAAGTTCGGTAAGTTCCATTTCAGCTGTTCCTATAAGAATTCCTTTTTTTTCCAGTGCTCACCTGCACCTTGCCGGTGCCCGCTTCCGTCCGAATCCGAAGAACCCGGAGACTACACTGACTGACGTTGTGATGCTCGCCGATCTGAAGGGATTCCTGCCGAAACTCATCGTGAACCAAGTCATCGGACGAGTCATGCTCATGGACACTGTCACGAATCGCCGCCATTTCACCGACCTGAAAGCCAAACGGGACCAGAACAAAGCCTAATAACACCCCCAAAACTGAATACGGTTGTCTAGTCACACGTGCCTTATAATAATGGGATTGCATGAATTCACTAAACTAAGTAAATGATAATAACGTCAGATCCTCTCTTCATTTCAAGTTTCTTGCATTTCGCAGGAAAGGTTTTCAATAAATGTCGTCGGCTAGATCGAAACGATCGGCGAGATCCACGAGATCCAAAAGACAGAAGGGCAACAGATGGATCAAGTTGGCAGCTGACACTGAAAACCATAAATGATATGTTTATCAGGAATAATCGTGACGGAATCGACCAGGAGGTACTGCAGATGGCCGACGACGGCAGTATTCTGTACGACAGTGCGCTCGACATGCTCAAGGGCTTCCAGAGCTTCACGAAATCGAACGGAGAGGATGAGAAGAAGCATCCGTACTCGAGAGCCGCGAAGGCGTCGAAGGAGTACGCGAGAGAGGTAGGAAGTGCGCTCCAGCGAACTTTTCAGTAGAGCGCGTTTCCTTTTTCGGAACACCGAAGCAGTAAAACAAATTTCAGATGAGAAACGAAAAAGTGTCATTCGAAGCGGGAGCGACCCAACTGGAAGGCATGATGAAGACGTGTCACGGGCTGAAAGAGTACCTCGGAACGCACGTGATGTCCAAGTTGATCAGCTTCAAAGACACCGACTGCAAGATCGTCGACAACCAGATGCAGATGTTCAAGAAGCTGCACGCCGACCTGACGAAGAAGAAGAAGGCCAACGCCGACAAAGTGCTTCTGGAGGCCGCGGAGACGTCGTTCAAGAAGGCGTTGGACGAGGCGAGGGACACGTTGACCAAGTTCAACAAGGCCGGATTCGAGCTGATGACGACGGTGGCGACGGAGGCGAGAGCGGCGTTCGATGCGTACACCGAACAGGGCTCTAATTTGTAGTTTACGGCACTTGAAATCAATAAACATTTTCGAATTAACGTGTAGACTTTGCTTCAAAAAAACCAAACTCTGTGTTTAATCAGTGGCTTTCTTCTCATTCCGTGCAATTCCACACGAACCAAATCGAATTCCGAGTGCAAGTTAAACCATGGGTCTCATGGGAAAGTCAAAGTCGAGCGAGGGCAACCGGTGGCTCAAGGATCGCAACGGATTCGAAGAGGACCTGCTGGCGATGGCAGACGACGCCAGTGTGCTGTACGAGTCGGCGCTGGACCTGCTCAAAGGACTGCAGAACTTCACGAAGGCCGTTGGCGAGGATGAGAAGAAGCATCCGTACGCTAAGGCGTCGACTGCCGCGAAGGGTTATGGAACCAAGGTGAGTTCTCGGTGGGGCGCACTTCCTCAAAAACCCGTTTTGCAGATGAAAAACCCGAGTGCCTCGTTCTCGAAGGCCGGTGAACAGTTGGACGGCTTTCTTGCCGCGTGTCACGGACTCAGGGATCACATCAACTCGGCGATCCTCGCGAAGATGATCAGTTTCAAGGACATTGACTGCAAAGAGACCGATCAGATTATGACGATGCTGAAGAAGGCGAACAACGAATACGTGAAGAAGAAGAAGGCGAACGCCGATCAGGTGCAGATTGACGCCGCCGAGGCGAGTCTGAAGAAGCTGCTGGAGGACTCGAAGAACGTGCTGACCAAGTTCAACAAGGCGGGCTACGAGCTGATGAATCAGCTGGCGACCGAGATGAAGACTGGATTCGATCACTACTGCGAGGCGGGATCCTCCTGATCTTTAGATTTTATGTCATAAAAACGCGTGAATAAATCTGGTTCTGAGGTTTCTGTATTAGAGTTGACATACACGTGAAAATGCGAAAAGAGTGGTTGGGGAAAGGCGAAATGCAGTAGATGTGAAGTGGGTCAGCACGAAACAAAAATGATACGATAGGCTGGTAGATACAGATGATACAAGTGTACAGGTGGATTAGTCCACGAAGATCCACGACTCGTCGACGTCGTCCTTCTTCTGCGAGTCGTCGGGGCGCTGGGCGGCGATCAGAGCGTGAAGTTCGGAGAGATCACACATTGGACGGCTCTGAAAGTATAGATTTAGTATGGAAGGAATACGTTCTATTGATAAATCCGAACTTACCCCGATTTTCTGAATCTTGTCTTGATTCTCAAAGACGAATTGCGAGAGAGCGATCAGATTGTGATGGGGCTTCAGGACCTTGAGTTCCGAGATGGGCATTCCGACGAAGGCGCAGAGATAGACGACGTGCTGGCACAAAATCGCCCAGTCCCGATCCAACGAATCCTTGGTCCATCGCTCCCGAATGCACAGTTCGTGATGAGAGAGGCTCTGTGGCGGTCGGAAGTTGAAGATGCTGCTGAGCAAGTGGACGAGTTGCAGGGTGTTCGTGAAGGCGGCGAAGCACGGATGAAGGTCCTGCGGCAGGCTGATCGTGCCGTTCGAGAGGTGGTTAGCCAGCTTCGCTCGCAGTTTATCGTTGATGTAGGAATTCCGAATGGCGATTCGCAAACCCTGCTGCAGCTCGGAGTCGTTGACAACTGCCCAGTTCTGCGAGGCCTTCTGTGGAATGCTGACGACGTCGACATCGAGGATTCGGACCGGGAAGATCCGACACGCGGCGATGAAGTGCTGGTAGCGAAGCTTGGCAAGCTTTGACTCCAACACTGCCAGCTTCGCCGCATAGTCCTTCTTCAGCTCAGCGGACCGTTCGTTATGTCTTTGATGAGAAGCGAAGACGGTGGCGAACTGGGCAGCAGTCGTCGGCTTTGTCGCATCTAGCTGATTGACTTCTTTCTGCTTCGCTCCGATCCTCAACTTGGCATTCTCGAGAGCCTTCCTCAATGCAATCATTTTCTCTTCTTTTCCACAGATCTGCACTTTGATCGATTCCGGAACACTGACGACTTCGAGAACTTGCGCTTGGAGACTTTCGTTTTCATTGTATCGCAGAGTGATGTTCTCTCGTCGGGCGTACGGTTTGACCTTCTCCAGCGAGCACTTCTTGCAGAAGCAATTGCACTTCTTGGTACAGTTCTTGCACATCATCCTGACCGGCGGTCCAGTGACTGTCAAGCTGAAAACAAAGAGAATTAGAGATTTTAAGAAAATGTTTCATGCAATTCAGAGCGGGGGACTTGGTCTACAAACTAGTTTTCTACGAAAATAAGAAATCGCACCTTGCCGGCGCGGCCGACGTCTTTCTCGTCTGAATCGTATCGATTTTAGTCACGACGCCGTCCGGAAGTTGTGCGGTTTCGGTCGGAGAGCCGATTCCATCCGCAGCGTATCCTGTTATGAGATTGTACGCTTTCTCAGCAAAATCCATATTTTAGGGGCAGTTTCAAATAGTTAGAGGCAGTGAATAAGGAGCTCAGTCACCGGGAGAAACGAAGAACTGCGAGACTATTTCAAGATGTTCTGCGACTAGGCCGACCTCAGACGACGCGTCCTCCCGACGACTGAGTGGTCCGGCGGCGCAGATGGGCCTCTCGGGACCGCAACGTGTCTCACCTGGGATCGGTGCACCGGTCACCGTGTGCGAATGTCTGCGTATCCTATGCAACACTACGGGCGACGACTTGCTCTCTGTTCGCAGACTATCCATTCATCTATTGATCTTTGGGGGACGCTGCCCGTCTCTGAAAAATATAATTATTTAGGTTGGGTCTCGCAACGAAATCTGAATAACAAAAAGAAAGAAATGAGGGGGAGAGCTGTCTGATGTGAGAGACATGAAGGCGGCGGAGGTGTACTTTCGTCACTGATAAGAGAGGAAAATGGAGAACGAAGGTATCAATTGTGAAAGAAGTATTGGGGAAGCGACTGGTTTAATTGGAAATTCTATGTCCAGCAAGTATTTCTTCACAAGATTCGAACTTCTCAACGTTCTACCAAGTGTTACGGGGTTTCCATCGTATTCTTGAATTTCTTTTGAAAGTTTTCAGAACCAAATCAACATTTCTATTGAATTTCCAGTAGTAACTGTTCTTTTATGTCATGGGAATCAGCTGCAGTAGTTGAATCAATGGTTCTTCTCTCGATCACGCGCGTGAATTCAGACTCGTCCGCGCTTGGCCGTCGTGGTGTTTGCACAGAAATATATAATGTTGTTCGGCAGTTGACAAACCGAAAAGCTTCCAAAAAGGATTTCAGTCTAAGCATGACTTTATTTGATAGCAAACATACGAAATTTTATACAGGTCGTTTTAAATAATACATAAGACGGAGGCGGTCGATGACAGCGAACATGTTCATTTAGATTCAAGCTCTGTAGAACCGAGGTTGAAAGATGTAAAAAAGAGTATTGCGTGAGAAAGATGGAGAGGAAAGGGAGCGATAAGTAGGGAACAGAGAGAAAACGGAAGGTTGGTTGAACCAAATGGGGAATCACGGGGATAGGGTGTTCACGGGATCTGGAGGCTTTTCGACGAAAGGAACTCCTCAAGCATCACTTCTTCTTGCTGTGCTTGAACGGCGTCTTCAGGACGAGAACGGAGGGCGGCTGAAAAGGAAGAACGTTTAAATTCATGACTTTTTCTACCTACCAGTAAGAACACTCGGAGATTCGCATTCAATCTGCACAATCGTGGCTGCCGACCTCGCCTGTTGCCTGATCAGGTCGACTTCTCCTTCGGTGTGCGACACCTGACAGAGTGCCTCCAAGTAGGTCATCGCCTGTTCGGTTTGGTTGCAGAAACGGGTCAACTTGACGAGTTGGGCATTGATCTCGCGGACCTTCTTGTCGAATTCGGCAGAGTTCCGCATGAAATCGTCGATTTCCATGACGGCGTCAGCCTTTTCCTTGCACATCTGCTGGCATCGGCCCATTCGGGTGCTGCAGAGGTTGGCGAGACGACCGCCTTCTGCACCATTCTCTTCGACTTCCGAGATGAGCGATTGGAAGCTGAAAAGACAGATGAACTAATGTTTTTAAGAAACACTCACTTGTGCAGAAGTTCACTGCCGGCTCCAGTGTTCAGCACCTCGTTTATCGACTCTGTTGACACTCTGAATATTAAAGTTTGAAATTGGAAGATAAAAATGAATGAAACTTCATACGTTGTCTGCGAACTCCAGAAGTACATTTTTCAGCGCGCAACAGTTGGAATGAAATGAAAACGACAAGAGGGGCGCCGAGTGCGTCAGACCGAGTTTTATGGAAATTCAAGTGACTGTTTGTGCGTATGAAATGCAGAATACTGCGCGGGGGTGGAGGGAAATGTACTTTGGATTGGCGTTCGATTTTGCTAATATAGAAAACATAATTTTTAGTCTTTAGAGTTATGGAACCTTAGAAGGTTCAAAACTACTTTTTTCGATATTTCTCAAGAAAAACTCACTTCTGCTGTGCGGCCATGTTCGCCGTCACGTTCATTCTCAGTTTCTCGACTCCGGTGCTCAGTTCTGCTTGTACACTGCTCAGTGTGTCCCGCAACGTGTTCAGCATCTCCATTTTGTGTCTGAAACTGTTGATTAGGAGTTTGATAAAGCAGAAACTTGAAAAGTCAGATAGAATTAGCGGAGAATTTACCGTTTTTACATAGTTTCTCAGAATAGGTTGACTGATTTATTTACACGTGTGAATTGTGACTTAGAAGTGAATTGGTAAGGCAACTAGCTGAATAGAACAAGTATCTCGTAATGGTAGAGAAGTGGAACGGGTTTAGAAGAAGTCGTCATCGTCGGGTTCTTGGAACACTGGGAGTTCAAGGAGAGCACTGGCGTAAGGTCGGGTGGCGGCTGGCTGCAGCATCATTCGAGCCATGTCGATGAGCGTTTTGTCGGGTGGCTCTGTTGTCTGGAATTTAATCTAGTTGAATTATTAGCGCAGTTTTCACTCACAACAATCCTCGGCTCCTGTTCCTCGAGAATATGCGGCACTGTGAGCGGGTGCTCTCCGTCGATCGCCCATGGATACAGTCCTGTGTACATTTCGATGACGATGACTCCGAGACTCCAGATGTCTGAACGACGTCCAGCGATTTCTCTGCCAATCGAGACTCCTGGATCCGTGTACTTCGGAGTTCTTCCCTGCTGTCCGGCTTTCCTTCGTAAATGCGCAAACTTGCTCGAACCGAAGTCTCCGATTTTGATGATTCGCTCGTCGTGCGTGTTTCCGATCAGCAAGTTCGCTGGCTTCAAATCTTGGTGGATAATGTTTTTCGAGTGCAGAAAATCGAGTCCCTCCAGAATTTGTTTCGTGTAAGCCTTCACGAGCTCCTCATCCATTTCTCCGTTTTTTTCGATGTATCTTTTCAACGATCCGAGATGCATGTACTCCATGAGAATGTGAACGTCGTTGTATCCAGGAGGCTCGATTATGTACATGTACCTGACGATTCGGGGATGTTTCAGCATTTCTGAAAGTTACACATTTTGGAATGTACTGTTAATTTGAACAACTCACTCAGAAAGTCAATATCAGCTTCTTGTGGAAGGTGTCGTCCGTTCTTCTGAATGATCTTTACTGCATACGTGCCGCCTTTTTTTTCATCAGCTCGATAGACAGATCCTAGCGTTCCTTCTCCGAGTTTCTCTCCGATATTGTACCTTATTGGCATTTTACTCAACTTTTCCGAGTATCTGCTTGTCTGGCTGGGCACTCCGAATGATTTTCCACATAGTGTGCCAACATTGCTTCTTCGTTCGAGCTGGAAACAAGAGAAAATTAGGGGGAAAACAAAGTTTTTAGGACGAAATTGATGATTTTGTGAAAAATTAAAATTAGGATTTGATCAAAACGCGCTCTATCGCACACCTATTGAAAACAATTTTCGATATGCGCCTTTAAAGACGACTACTGTAGTATTTGAGCGGCGCCAAACGTTTTATTTCTGTTCTGTTTCAACTTTCTTTGTTTTTTTGCTGTTTCTCTGCTTTTTCTTCACTTTTTCCACTTTTTCCTTATTTTTTTCTGTTTTAAGCTTAGAAATCACTCACATCCGGCAAGAACGGTTCCAAGCCCACTACCGTGATAACGGGCCCAACATCCACGCTGATCGTTTCCTCATACTCTTTTTGTAACAAAAATTCGACCACCAGCTTCTTGCCATTGTGCTAGAAAACTAATTGGTTTGTCGCCTCTTTCGTTTCAAAATTACTTTAATTGCCTCGTCGAGCGTTTTCTGTCCGTCGACGACCATCTGATACTTGCCCATGTCGTACAGGATGTCGTACGTCTCCAGTTTCGTCATCTTGCCCACTTTCTCGACAAACTGCTCGTACTGCCGACAAGCTCGTGCCAACACCTCCACCCGTTGCTTCTGCTTTTCCTTCTCCGATGAGACCGCCATTTCGATTTAATGACCGCAACCGATGATTCTTCGGCTTCTTCTACTTCTTCTTCGCCTTTTTCCGAATGACCATCACATTACGGAGACAAAATGGAGGGTATTGGTTGGCAGAAGGAGACAAGTTTGGAAGGTGAAGGCACCTACAAAAAAGGGCCATATTCGGGGGCAACAAACAAGAGAAAACGAGGAGAAGGTGTCTCGAAATGGCCAAAAAGAGTATATGACGAGGAGGGTAGAGTGGTGGGGGCCAATCGAAGTGAATTCGTGTGCACGCGCGCACAGAAGCCGCTTAACATCGTCCGCTCTGCTCTCTTATGGGGTCTGCCTGAGTAAACGAACCGAAAGCTTTGGGGTCACGCGGGAAGCGTCGCTCTGTCCCTTGCTGGCGCGTTCCCAGTGCGCCCTCCTCTTTGGAATATAGAAACCCGGTGTGTGAGAAAGACGATTCGGTTATCTTATCATTTTCCACAATGTGATGACTTTTTTAGTGTGGCGTCACTGTCGGGAGGGAAATTGAATCATATCAATGTGGGGAGGAAGAGGATTAAATAGAGCAGAAGCGAGGAAGCGATGTGACTGGGGAATCGGAATCTGTCCGATTTGGTGATTAGAGTCTCCGAATGGAATGAGGAATTGAGAATCTGAATCAAATTCTGGATTACGCAATGTTCGCAATAGTTTAGAGAACAACCGATCAGACATTCCCAGGTGTCCAGTTTCTTGCAAAGATTCGGAAGAAACAGTTGAAAAACTTCCCAGGAGTTCTATTTGCAAGCATCGAACTGTGCAGAGCACACAACACAAACTTTCTTCGATTCTAGAGATCAAAGTACCAGTGAGCACTTCCGGTGAGCAGAATAGTAAGAAGAACCTACAACAAACGCACTATTTGAACTTGTTTGAACCTGCAGTTCACTGTTTCGTCTCTCCAGATGTTTGTTCGTTTCCATCTGCTTCACACGTTTCTTTGAATTTGCCGACCGCCGAGACTACTTGAGAAGAGGACGCCTTATCAATCGTGTTGCACCTGTCAGAAGTCTCGCTCTATTCTCGATCCGGTACGCCGTCTAGAGGCGGCAAAAAACAATAGAGAACGCCAATCATTCTCGTTTCGACATTAACTATGCCGCTTCCATCTCCAGCATCTTCTTCTCATCTTCATCATCACCGGCGCGTCGTCTTCCCATGGACGATGCTTCGAGGATGATGATGATTGTGTTGCGCCAGAAGCCATTCTGATGCCACAGCTTCTTTCTCATCGTGGGGCAATGGCATCAGATGCCAATTTCATCCATCCGTTCGTTTGCAAATCGACTCGATTTCCTCTTCCCCTTTCCCTTCTTTTTCATCCTTCTTCGTTCGTCTTCTTCTCATTCGTTTCGGATTCGAGGCCGTGTTCTTCGTGTGTACATGCCCAGTTTGGTAAGCAAATGAGATTTGGTATGTGTGTTGGCTAAAGTGCACCTGTACGAGACAACGATATGTTTCTTGTGTGAGTGCCAGTACGGCCTTGACGCTTCTGCCCACGTACCGGACGTGTGTCACTTGAAAAAAGGAAGAGTGAACACATAATTCCACCAATCGCCAGTCATTTTACTTTCCGGACAGCTGTCCGAAGATCTTCACAACCTCCAGGATCTCCTCAGTTACTGTAGAACTCTCACCTTCGGAGCGTGATTCACTTGCCATCACGACACGCCAAATTAGTGTTCACTCCTGCCAACCAATCACATCATTTTTTGGAGGACACAAAAACTTGATGCGTTGCGGGATGCGCTCTTGAAAGTACAAGTCTTTCTTATCTGGCAAAGTGCCAGACAACTTGCAACATCGGAATTTGTGACCTAGATAATCAAAGATCTCATTACAGTGTCTGGAGGTTACAGTCTGTCCGTATCTCGCCATAGTCCATCCTTTCAAAGCATTCGACCAGAGTTTCAAATGCACCTACAGTATCAAATGCCACGGTCTTCAGCTCGGTTCTTCAAAGTGCACATGTGGCCCATTAGCCTCCCCCTGTCACAATGATATGTTATGTGCTGTCGCCGTTCTCAGTTGCACACCGTCCCCCTCGTATTCTCTAGTCGAATTCATTCCGCCTCCTCCCACTTTTTCTCATCTCGTATGCGGTTCGGGCCGGTCGGTAGTATTGCGCAGGACACAGATGTTGCGCATTCGCACACTTCTCCGCCGTCGTCGCAATCACCTCTTCCGCGGTCGACTGGGTCGCCCCTCCGAGCCGTCCCGATCCTTTTACAATTCGTTTCTTTATTCCATCTGACCCCTCCGCCTCGCAATCATAATTCCAATGCTGCGGGAGGGTGCGAGAGTGAGCATCCCGCAACAAACGGAACAAAACGTTCATTGTTTCGAGGTCCTCTCCGCGCTCTTGACGTCTCCTAGACTCTTCCTCATGTCCTACTTCTTTTCTAATGTGTCAGGTGCAACATTTGATGCAATTTATATAAAGACACACACTTTTTGCCCTTATAATTAATCATTTATTGTCAACACAAGAAAAGACAAGACCCCGATCAAAACGAAACGCATAGTTTTGATTTGAAACAAGTCTTTGATCTAGCTATCTCTATCTTTTGCGCGGAGGAGATATTTTCGATTATTTCAAAGCAGCGAAAGTTTTGGGTGTAGGTGACGAGGCCCCCGGCTGCGCGACTGTTTTATTTGTGTTTTGTCACCGGCATAACTGCGTTACTGTCAGTTAATTGCGACGGTGTTTTTGACATAAAGTTTTGTAGAAAGTGCAAGTTTGAGTCACTAAAATTCCTCAAATTCTTCATTTAAATACACTTATAAATCTTTTGTGAGGTACATAAATCGAATAGGCTGGTCATCTCCAAGAATTTTCTGCTTTCTAAAGCTTCGAGAGCATCTGCTTCGCGTCGTCGAGGAACTCTTGCTCCGCGTCCGAGTAGGGTTCGATGTCACACAGCTCGGTCAGATACTTGCGAGCGTTGGCCTAAAAATTCCCACTCGAAACTGTCACAATGATCAGAACTGATACCTTATCCTTTGTGGCCACGTAGCACTTGGCAATGTAGATGATGTTCTCCATCCACTTCGGATTGATCTTGTAGGCGGCCAGGAAGTCCTCGTTGGCTTCGTCGTACGTGTGGGAAGGTGGCTGCGAGTAGAACGTGGCAGCCAGCTTCTTCTCCATCCACGTCAGCGAGGCGACCGAGAACTTGAAGCGACCGCGCAAGTGGAGCAGAGCTGTGTCTCTGGGCTCCTTGACGATGGCCTTGTCGAGCAGCTCCTTGAACTTCTTGCTGCACTCGAGCTTCTGCTTCGTCGCCATGTACTCGGTCGACTGTCCCGTCAGAACGGCCATCCATTTCATGGCTTTGAAGCTGTTCGGATCCTTCTGATTCGCTTCTTCCGCGTATTTCAGTCCTTCGTTGATGGCTGCGAGTCGCTGAGCTTTCGGAAGACACGCCGACTTCTCGTGGCAGAACTGAGCCATCCGCCAAAGCACTTCAGCCGAACGGTCTCCTTTGTCCATGCGCTGAAAATATGTGGAAATCGGGACAAGACGCATTGAAGCTAACCGCTTTCAGCAACTCATATCCCTGGTCGCGATTCTTCGTACCGAATGTCTTGTCGACCTCATCAAAACTCTAAAATGTATTTTTCACCATCCAAAAGCCTCCCAAGATGCTCACCATGGTTGTCGATTCGGCAAATTATCAGATTGACGCGTGCGCTTTTTCGATAATGGCTAGGAATACTGATTGCAAGTCTAATCAGCATATCAGTTGTTTTTCGATTTCCCAAAGGCCGCGAGAAATGTTCACGCGAGTTGCCCTTTTACAACTTTTGGTTCCCTGCCCTCCAAAATTAACTTCTCAATGTCAATCTAGGCCAAGTCTAAATTCTCATTATCCCAAACAGTTTCCTTACTAATAACACCTTCCTCTGAGAGGTCTATTCCTGAAAAACGCCCCCGAACGTCCCGAAATAAAAACCGAGGCGGGCGGGGGAGGTCAACGAACGAAGAATGTTTGGACACGCTGACCGCAAACATTTTTGGAACTCCCGTCCCGCCTAAACTCTTTTTTCGCACCTGCCGCCGCCACAGACTGTCACTTGATACATACAGAGAGTTCACATGAAACCGAACGCAAAGTACTTTTCCAAAAATTTGGACGACAAGCAGATGGTTTTTGCAGTGTCTCCCCCAGTTGGCTGATCTCTTCCCATCGTTTCCACTCGTGTGAATCTGTTTGAACAGTGGCGCCGGGACGGACGGACGGACGCGGCTCTCTCTGGGCCCCTGTAGTGGCGGAGAAGAAGCGTGTGTCTCGTTCGTTTGTCGGTAGCTATGCTAGTTCATCGACAAATAAGCATGCTTGTCCTACATTATTTTCTGGTCTCATTTATTGGTTCTTTGTCGTCATAACAATAGCCATACATATTTATATAGTTTCGCGAAACTTGGTATTATGATTGAGCTGGCTGCCTGTCCTACATAAATCCTTGCCTTTCGTTTATCTAGATCCATCATCCCTAGCTGTAGGTAGAAGAAGGGTTCGTCGTCGTCACTCACGAATAGCCCCAACCAGCCGATTCTTATCTTTGCCGCCTTCTTCGACCTCTATCGTAGGTAGTAGTAGGCGAATATGCGTAAAGATTCTCCTTTTTCACCCGGTTTTTTGTATGCTTAGACCCCGAATTTGCCCCCAGCAAGAACACGGTGGGTTTCACTTTTTACACCCGCGAACCTCGTTTTATCACTGTAAATATTTCCTCTTCCCTCTGATGTTTCGGATGGATCTATCCTATCATTGACCATCTTTAACCTGATTTTTTCCGTCATTAGAACCGTTCCCGTTAAGTACCCCACCACAAAAATGTTGCGAATACATAGGAAACGACTATCGTTTTATTGTCGTTTCCTCTTCAGTGCATGCAGCTGATGGTGGTCAGAGATAGGGCTGTTTATCTGACGACGGCTTCTTCTTCTTCCTCTTCCGTGCGGCTGAACTCGAGCTTATCTGCGGCAGATCTCGGAGACGGAGGAGACGGAGACATCCAGACAGGGAGGTCAATATTGGACCATCCAAGTTGTCCTTTGATAGTCGGGGAGTGACCTTTTAGTTGATTTCTTCCGTCAGCTGGCGTCTCTTGAAATGTATCACGTATAAGCTTGTTCCACTGAACTCTGCTTTTCCGAGCTGCAGACCTAATGCCTCCCGATCAGTTTTTGCAACTTCTTGATCCTAGTGTCTTCCTCTTTTCCCAATTGAAATCCGCAAACAATCTCTTGCAAGTCCACCGAGTCCACAATGTCTTCTCGCCCCCGCGCCCTTGCTTTCAAGAGTGTGAATGAATGTGTTTATTATATGAATTATAACAGTCATCTCGTCGCTCTCCTCCCAGTCTTCTTCTTTTTCTTCGATTGGTCACCCAAAAGCCGGAGCGATTTGTTTACAAGTGACACGTGTCTCTTCGTCTCTCCATCCCGCGCACTCTCTCCGTCTCTCTGTCTCTCCCCATCACTAGTTGCTCATTTCTCCAATCACCGCTGCTCCAGTGTACGTACCACTTGCTATTTCATTCACTTTCCGTCCGACCTCTGATCTGTCTGCGTCTTCTCCTTCTCGTCTCCTGATTCCTTCAGTTGCAAGTGCAAGAATACGAAAAAAACGCCTCGTATAACGGCGTCTCGTAATGTGCTATAATTGCTGTTGCCTGTGACCGTTTTCACTTGACTACCGTAGCCGCCCCGGCTCTAAATGACCTTTCGCGTTGTCTCTCCGCAATTAGTACCGACGAACACCGTCTCATTCCTTCGGTTCCCGTAGATAATTGCAAGTTGAGACGATACAAAAACTGATAGATTCGATTTGGAACGGTTGTGACTGTCACTGACCGTCAACCCGCCACGCTTTTTGGCGGCTCCTTCACAATTCGATGTAAGAACTTTGCGCGCCGAGTGTGTCTTTTGAAGAATATCTTTCTGAAGTGACTATTTGCTTTTGGGTTTGGAGTAGGTGCAAAAATAGTTGTTCTAAAGCAACATTTCGAGCCTTCGGATGTCGAGATCACGAGATTTCTCCACGAGTGGCAGCAGAAATCACGGTGAGCTACTGGTTCGGCTGTTCCAGTGGTTTGATCTTGCCAGCTCAACAACGGAGCAGAAAAAGCAGAGCGTTCCAATCGTTCTACTGTACAGTAACCAATTCTCCATTTCCTCTTTGAATTCCAATCAAAGCGAAATTTGATTTCGAAAAAAACATGCCTATTCAGAGACATCAGTTTTGAATAATTGCCCTCCAGCTGTACAAAAACCTTGTCGGAAATAGGCAAACACTTTGTACTCTGCTCCTTGTTTGCGTGTTTACCCAAATGTTTACCCCACCTCCTGCGAGTTATCTAAACTTTGGCTCCTTCCGTCCCTCCTGGTTCAATGGTTTCGTTTCTGACGTGGCAGAAGAAAGAAGCGAACTAGTGACAAATTGTGTACTTTGACAGGGCGAGAAGGGTCACACCTGTTTGGCAGCTGCCTCCCTCTTCCCTCATTTTTCCCATTTTCCTCCACTCCAATTTTCCACATTTTTCATTTTCACTCATGTAAAAATAGTCAAATTGACTGTCAAAATTAAGCGAAGATCGTTCTGAAATTTCCCATTTACCTCCTTGGCTCCGCCCACTTTGCCTCAAAAACAAACCCGCGGCAGTTAAACCGAATTATAAAAGAGAAAGCGGGGTGTTCTTCAGAATAAGATCGGTATCTGCAGTCTTGCGGCGGAATTCCTGAATCACGCGGTGGCAATATAGTTAGTTACCCGGGGAGCGCTCTTTTGAGTCATTCGGGTCAATTGCAGGTGACTTTGTTCGCTTCTCTTGTTCTTCGCGAAGAAGCATCAAAGCATCAGATGTCGTCGTCGACATCGTCGTTTTCGCTGTCTCGGCTATCGTTTTCGCCTTGTCACTCACTTATCATCACTGCAGTATTACCCCCACCCCTCCTCCGAATGCTTATCACTCTCATTTCTCTTCTGATTTGATATGGTATTGTCAACATCAGCCAGAAGTCGTCGATTCGTCGTTGTCTTCGTTGTCAAATCGGTTACAACATGTTGCTTTCTTTCCTTCGATTCACCGCTCTCGAGAACTGCCGACTGACTGAGGGCTGACACAATTATTTTCAACGTTTTCGCTTTTTTTCCCATCGTTGTCTCGGCTATCATTTGTTCACCTTCTCTTATCTCTTATCAATCCGATTCCCGAATTCTTTAGTCGTCGTCCGGAGAGGAAGAGGTAGGCATTGATTATTTTTTGCATCTTCTCCTTCCGATTGATCTGTCACCTAGTCGTATCTCTAATCATCCCGAATAAATTTGAAGATTTGGATCAAGTTTTTGATCTGTTTGAGTTCCAAAAAAGCATTGCCAGATCTCCATGCTTGTCTGCGCGTTACGGTAGTCTCCAAGCTTCCGCCTGTAGTATCAGAAATACTTTATACCTAACTATGTTCAACTTCCGAAATCAGAAAATCCGGATTCCGAGTAGTTTCAGTATCCTAACTGCTACTACTCTTCGGATACTCACTGTTTATCTTGCTGCGTCTCTAGAACTTCTCTTGGTATCTCTCGATCTCTCACCGACCCCAATCATACCACCCATGTGTGATTTTATGGCCCGAAAGGCGGAAAAGAGAAGATCTGCGGGTTTCACACTTCTTTTTTTCTGGCCGACGGACACGCGGGGATGTGTCTTACTGGCCCGCATTCCCGCACTCCCGTGTCTGTTTTCTTTTTCGATCATCTTGTTATTTCTTCTGTTTTTTCAGTCGAGATTGATAGATAGCCATGGAAAGTGGTAAGGAATTTAGTGTGTCGCAGTCGCTTTTTTGAGTGCATGACCACCTTGTGATCATTTTTTCGCTCCTTCTCACCTTGTTCCGCGCCTCCCCTCTTGAAGTTTACTACATCGGTATCGGACACTGCTGGTACTAGACAGAAGTCTCAAGTTTTTTGTCTTGCCCTCCACCTTTCCTTGGTTTCTCTGAAACGTTTTGAAGTTCAAATTCATCTGACCCTCGGATCCTTTCACCATTGTCAATATTTCACTCTCTCCCTTCTCCGGAAGGCACTTTTCCTGTGAAGGCGGTCATCGTCCGTCGGAAAAATGAAATGTCGCAATCATTCATAATCGAGAAGGAGAAGAGTGAGTGTTGCGTGGCATTCACTCCACAAAGTTCGGAAGAATTCCATGAATTTGCGCCTGTCACTCTAATTGTTGGGCCCTCTCGTTTGGACAGTCGTCAAGTGCTAACGCCGTCGTTTCCTCTCTTCCGTTACTAGCCTCATTTTCATTCTTCCTCCCACTCCCGCATTTTTTTGCAAAATTCCTCTAGGTGGCTGCAATTTTTTTTCTCGGCTCGCGGAGCACAATCTACAGTATGTTTTGTTTTTCTGCTCCGAGAGATGAGAAACAATCTTCAGTCTGTTAGTTCAGTTAGAGACCTCTAGTCTGTTTCTTTTAGTTTTCGTCAAACGCAGAAAATTTGAACGTGAATAGGTAAGTTTTTGAAATTCAAAGTGAGTCATGATAACGACGAACTGATGCAACTGCCATCAAAAAATCTCTTCCAATTTTCTCATTCATGTTTTGTTTTTCTGAGTTTCTTCTCAAAATCTTCGTTTCCAGTGTGTCTTCCGCGTCTTTTGTAAATATTCATCTCATCTCTTTCCCGTTCCTCACAACTTTTATTCCTCTCTAATCCATGTTCTTCCAGCTTCTCGCTCAAATCAGTTGCGAGACGAGAGCAGCGGCCGCGGCGACAAAGCGACGCAAATCGATGAATCAGAGTGCCATCTGACGTGCAATTATATGTCGCCACCTGCTCATCTTCCCAGTGTTAATCATCATTTTCATCCACAAACGAAGAGCAACTACTCACACCTGAACACGCTTCACACCACCGGAACAGCCAGCAGCAACCACGGCGAGACCCAAGAGCAACATCGGTCGCTATCGGATCGGCGGCGGAGAGGAGACCGAGACACAGACGCTGCTGCTCAACGACTCGATCGGTAATCGCGAATCGGAGAGCATGCGAGTGGTGAGTGCACAGATTGAGATGTTTGTAACGAGATGAAAGTTGCAGAGGGGCGGCTGTAGGATGCCCGTCACACGAGCCACCTTCACCATCCTGGTCGGCATTCTGTTCGGTTTCTCTCTCACGTACTACCTCACCGCCCTCAAATCGCTGACCGATGCGACCATCTGCGGCTCCGAGCAACAACTCGGATCTGATGAACTCGACATTGTGAACTTGCGAGCCGATGCGGACGTGTTCACCAGATCGCAGAGCCTTCCCGGCCACCGGAGGGGTTTGATCCTCGTGGCCATCATGACTGCGGCCAAGTACGTTGACACGAGGGCTTACAACGTGTGGAAGACTTGGGCACAACACATCCCCGGCAAGGTTCTGATCTTTGTGGCCGAAGGCACTGAGTCAATCCACGAGGATATGCCGTTGATCCGTCTGAAAGGAGTCGACGATACGTACCCGCCACAGAAGAAAAGTTTTGCGATGGTGAAGTGGCTGGCGGAGAACATGGCCGGCGAGTACGACTGGTTCCTGCGAGCCGACGACGACCTCTACATCAGAGGAGAAGAACTCGCTGCTTTCCTACGATCTGTCGACTCTTCGAGAGCACACGTCATCGGACAAGCTGGTCTCGGAAACAGTGCTGAGTACGGTTTGCTAGCTCTCGGATCCACGGACAACTACTGTATGGGAGGGCCTGGAATCGTGATGAGCAGAGCTACTTTGCTGTGAGTGATTTTCCTTGAAATCTGTTCCTTACGTAATTTCTTTGCAGAAAGGTGTCTCCACATCTGGAATCGTGTCTCCAGCACATGCTCACTTCTCATGAGGACGTTGAGCTGGGCAGATGCATCCGAAAGCACGTGGGCGTTGCGTGTACATGGAACTACGAGATGCAGAAGCTATTCCACAACAACCAGAGTGCCATCAAGGAATCCTACGCGAAGAACATGAAAGAGCTAAAGGATGCGATCACTCTGCATCCCATCAAAGACCCTGCCGTCATGCGAAAAGTTCATCTTCGGAATCGTGAGATAAAACTGCGGGAAGCCAGAGCGAAACGAAGTCTGCTGGGAGCCGAGCTGAGCACCGCCAAGGCACAAACACTGGTGCGAATGACTCCGAACCGAACTCTCGACTTAACTCCGTGGGATTACATCAATAACAACAAGATTCTCTTCTGTGCCGACAGAGTTAACTGTCCTCGACACACAGTCGATTTGAGTATCCGGACTGAAATGGCTGATACCATCACACAGGTATCATCTGATCGACTTTCTCATCATAATCATACCATTCTTGCAGCTTTTCGACGAGTTCAACACAAACGCCCGCCAGCGAGGTCGAGTACTCCAGTTCCAGAGTCTGCAGTATGGATACATGCGCGTCGAGCCCACTAAAGGAGTCGACTACGTCCTGGACATGCTCCTCTGGTTCAAAAAGTTCCGTCCTCCAAACAGAACAACTATTTCTGTCCGAAGACACGCCTACGTTCAACAGACGTTCGGAAAGTTGCGAAGTCTGGCGGAAGGAATCTTCCGATCGAACATGCGGGCCAACTCGACTCTCATCGAAGATCCGACGCTGCACATGATCATGCCGCTTCGAGGAAGAGCGGCCATTTTCGCTCGTTTCGCCCAGCATTTGAAGAGTATTTGCGCGAGAGGAGGCGACGATCTGGCAGTGTCACTGACGATCGTGCTCTACTCGAGTGAAGACGAACTGGAGAACCGAGAGACGATCGAGATGCTCCGATCCAGTGCCATTCCTGTATCAGTCATTGAAATGGGCGAGGTTCCGTTCTCACGAGGAGTCGCTCTGATGCGGGGCGCCGAGACTCTCCCGGCCAACGCTCTACTTTTCTTCACCGACGTCGACATGTTGTTCACTTGTGACGCCCTGAAGCGTATCAAGTCGAACACGATCCTCAACGCGCAGATCTATTTCCCAATCGTCTTCTCGGAGTTCTCGCACGAGAGCTGGTCCGAAAACGACAAACTTCTGGCCGACGCATTCCACTATGGTCGTGGAAGAGGTTACTTCAGACATTTCGGATACGGTCTCGCAGCCATGTACAAGGTAAGAGAGTTCAGAGAAAACGGAGTCAACTGAAATTATATCTGCAGGCGGATCTGATGGACATTGGAGGATTCGACACGAAGATTGAAGGATGGGGAAAAGAAGACGTGGATTTGTTCGAGAAGGTAAGCTTGATTTTAGTTGAATCTCCAACCGAGTTTCTTTCTTCCAGGCGATCAAGAACGGCCGACTACGTGTTATCCGGTCTCCGGAGCCCGGACTCGTGCACATCTACCACCCGATTCACTGTGACGAGAACATGCCAACAGCGCAGAAGGACATGTGTCATGGCTCAAAAGCGGCCAGTCTCGCCTCCATCGACACGCTCGTCGACCAGATCGCCCAGTACACGTGATCCGTCGTGTGCTCCCCGCCTTTCCTCTTTCCAATTGAATACGCGTCGTCCAACCGTTCCGGGTACTGCTGACTCTCTCCCCTCGAAACTTTCTCTCATTGCTCACTTCCCTTATTCTATTGCACCCATCTTCATCTCCCCGGTTTGTTTTATCATTCTCCCCCATAATATTGCCATGAACCCTTTTCTTTTGACACTGATCGTGATGCTTGCCTCTCTAATCCCTTTCAGTTTCCCTTCTGGACTCTCCAGAATCGTCCCTTCATGTCAAATGATCGTATTCTTCAGTTCCCCACCAAACGAGTACCTTCCCCAAAGCTCAGCCTTTCTCTCTTCTGCTCTTCCCCATTTTCATCCATTTTCACTTGTTCAATGATTTTCGTCCGCTTTAATATAGATATCGACACTTGTCTTCCCCCTTTCAACTTCACATTTACAATTGTTGCTAGCTTTAAACACCCCTTCATCATTTCTTCCACCCAACTTCTTTTTCAACTCGTTGCCATGCTTCTCGCCGTTTATTTTTCCTTTTCTTCCCTTTCAATTTCGGTGCTTCAAATGAATGATTCAAGATTATCTCAGTTCATTTCTCTTCAATGACGGGTAGTAGGCAAATATAAGAATTGTGACAAATTGTGAAATAGTTGCGAGATACACACGAGCATAAAAACTTGGATTATGATACAAAGAGCTTAGGTCGAAACGGTGTTGACTGAATACAATGGGTAAAATAGGGTAAGTTTGAAAATTGAGTTCATATAAAAGGCAAGATTATTTGGAAGAGGAAGCAGAACTGCGAGTCGAAGTCGACGGTCCTTCCTTTCTTTCCTCTTTCTCTTTTTGCATGCGTCTGGTGATCGTCTTCATGAGAAGCACGCCCGGACGAGTTTTCCACTCGTTGCGGCACAGCGGACACGATGGACCGTCTTCGGACCCGACACGGGCGACGTACCAACGATGGACACAGCTGGAAAAAGACGATGTAGATCATGCAATTTGGCGAAAAAACTTACTCGGCGCATCCGAGAATCTGGAGACACTTGGCGCATCCTTGCGGTTTGACGGGCGGATTCAAGCACATCGTGCAGTCTCCCCACGTGGAATCTCTGGAATTCACAATGAAATTTCTACAGAAATCACTGAAATAAAACTCACGGTTCGATCGGCTTCCCGTTCGGCTGCAGCTGCTCCTGTGGTGGTGGCACGGTGTACTCGTCATCGTTGTGCCAAAGACCCAGCTCCCGGTCGTACATTTCAAGGTCCTCAGCGAAAATCTCCTGTTGGATGTGGTTCTCGTCACGACGGAGCGGTCCATCCTCGTCACCAGATTGGTCCGAGTCGTCCTCCTCGTCCGACACGTCCGATCCGCTCAGATTGTTGTTTTCTCCGTCGCTTTCACCACCTTCGTAGTCCTCATCGTCTTCGGAAGGAATATCGACGACATGTCGATTTCGGTACACGTTGTCGACAAGCATATGAATGTAGTTCCTAGAGATAGATGGTGCCGGTTGTCTGCCACGTCCACCCCGTCCTCTCGGAACTCCTCCTCTTCTGGCTGCCATACCACCTCTTCTAGCAGCAGGAGTTGGATTCGGTCTTGGGCTATCCTCTTGTTCCATCACTTGTACATCGGAATCGTCACTGCTGCTGTCCGCCGATGATTCTCCACTGTCGTCGCTGTCTACCTCGTCGTCTTCGTCTTCGCCGTCGTAATCATGGTCCTCGTCGTCATCCGGAAAGTAGACATTTGCGCTGAAAACGAGAACGTGGAAGTGACGACAAGTTTGAGAGCGCTTACGTGACGTCGACAGATTGATTTCCTTGTCTCGCGACGACCCGGTCTCCGCGGAATGTCAGTTGAGCTCCTGGAATCACAATTTCGCAATTTTTCACAAGATGATGATACGATATCACGAACGCAGACTATTCAGACCTATGGGGGCATTTCGCAACTTTTTTAGTTCTAAATTTCGCAATTCGACGTACCGTCCGTATTGTTACGCGCTGCTCGATTTCTGCTGTTTGGAGCAGCAGCCCGATGACCTCTGGATGCCACTCTTCTGATAGGACCACCACCGTTTCCATTTGGCTGATTTCTTCTGGTGTGATTTCCACGGGCAGAAGACGAAGCGGCAGCGCCTCTTCCTCTTCGTGACCCACTGCTCGGGACCCACGAGGCACGGTTACTGCTTCTGTTACCTGCTGACGCCGTCGGACGGTTTCTCTGTGGAGTTGCCACTGGAGTCACATTGTACAACTCGTTCTGCAATCTCGTTGCCATCTCGAGATCAGCACGTTCTTGTTCAATGCGTTCGAAGATTCGTCTGAACAAAATAAAGGTTGTCTTGTGATTTATCGATTGAAATATTTCGAAATGGAAAAACTGATTGAAAAATATTCGAACCAATCACTCACTTCTGCTCGTCGACATCAATATTCATAGCTCCAACCGAACCTTCTTGACCGGGCATTTTGGCCGACCCAAGCTCTGAAATAAACTGAAAATTTGCGTTTGCACCGATGCAAAGAGAGAAACGAGTAAGCAGAGATTCGAGGCGATGTGCAAGAAATGAGTGCGAAGTGGTCGATGGGCAGAGGCCACATCGGGTATTACTAGGCCACGGCCACCGTGCCTGCGAATTTCGAAAACAAAGAATAAAATGGGTGAATACCGAATGCAGGAAAGAAATTGTCGTGCGAAAAAAAAAGAAAATCAAACGATTAGGGACCGAGTACAAAATTTTTGGAATGTGGGGGAACATTAAAATATGCAGGCTGCAAAGTGGAAAAATTATAGGAGTGCAGAGTGCGAAAAGAATATAGAAGACTTCAGTTGACTGTGCTGACGGTGGATGGGGCAGCGGCGGTGATACGGACACGATTCTGGTTCTGGTTCTGACGACGACGATCAATGGTGGCCATCGGGGAGACGTCAGGGGTACGGGTCCATTTGGTACGGCACAACGGGCACGACGGACGTGGCGCAGAACTGTACCAGTTACGGACACAGCTGAAATGGAGCAAATATTGTGGGAAGATGATTAAGTCTCACGTTTTGCACCCAAGCGGCTGGAAACACTTGTTGCATCCTTGCGGGTTTATCGGAGTCTCGAAGCACATCGTACAGTCTCTAACCTGAATTGTGGTGGTGACGACTTCGTCTGCAGAGGATGTGCTTTCAGAAGATGAAGAGAGTCGTCTTCTTTTTCTTCTGGAAGTGCTTGATTCCGTATCGGATTCAGAAGAACTTGAAGACAGTGGTATTCTTCTTCTGGAAGTACTCGGTTCCGAATCGGATTCAGAAGAACTAGAAGGCAGTGGTATTCTTCTTCTGGAAGTACTCGGTTCCGAATCGGATTCAGAAGAACTAGAAGGCAGTCGTCTTCTTCTTGTGGGAGTGCTCGATTCCGAATCGGAGTCAGAAGAACTAGAAGACAGTGGTATTCTTCTTCTGGAAGTACTCGGTTCCGAATCGGATTCAGACGAACTAGAAGACAGTGGTATTCTTCTTGTGGAAGTACTTGATTCCGAATCGGAGTCAGAAGAACTAGAAGACAGTGGTATTCTTCTTCTGGAAGTACTCGGTTCCGAATCGGATTCAGAAGAACTAGAAGGCAGTCGTCTTCTTCTTGTGGAAGTACTTGATTCCGAATCGGAGTCAGAAGAACTAGAAGACAGTGGTATTCTTCTTCTGGAAGTACTCGATTCCGAATCGGATTCAGAAGAACTAGAAGACAGTGGTATTCTTCTTCTGGAAGTACTCGGTTCCGAATCGGATTCAGAAGAACTAGAAGGCAGTCGTCTTCTTCTTGTGGGAGTGCTCGATTCCGAATCGGAGTCAGAAGAACTAGAAGGCAGTCGTCTTCTTCTTGTGGGAGTGCTCGATTCCGAATCGGATTCAGAAGA
>LR539019.1:4514-21209 GCA_900536315.3 Caenorhabditis becei | reverse complement strand
ACTAGAAGGCAGTCGTCTTCTTCTTGTGGGAGTGCTCGATTCCGAATCGGATTCAGAAGAACTAGAAGAATCGTCGGAAGAGACGTCAACAATGGCCGCGAGTCTCGAAGGGCTGGAAATCAAATATTGAAGACTTCGAATTGGAGAAAAGAACAAGACTTACGGATTAGTTGGACGGCCGGTCTGTCTGGTCGTAGAAGTGACAGCGATGCGAGGAGCCATTGGAGCGTTTCTGCTGACAGGACGTCTTCTTTCCGTGCGCACCGGTCCCGGATTGCTACGAACAGGAGCTGGTGCAGGCTGGACAGCATTGTTCCGTGCGTTGTTCTGGCCGACAGCTGGAGCACCAAGGTTCCGATCTTCTTCTCGGTGCAGTCGCGCTGCCATTTCTCGATCGGCCTTTTCTTGCATGAATCTCTCGTATTCCCGTCTCTGCTCTTCAACGTCAAACTGCGACATATCAACAAGAATCGACTGACGACGATTCACCGACATTGCGCTTTGGGTCCAAGGAGTACAAGTTTCTGAAACTGAAATTTGTTTTTGAAAGCTGCCAGTTGGGCAACGAAAGATAAGAGAAGCGTGGAATTGCCACCGTGACAGCGAATTACGAAAAAATAAAAATAAAATGGGTGAATACCGAATGCAGGAAAGACACTGTCGTGCAAAGACCTGACCGAAAAAAGAAAATCAATAAATTTCAAAGATTGCACAAACTTTCTTTCCATATTGACATGTCTTGTAGATCACAGGGAGGTACGATTGGAGACCGAGTACAAAATTTTTGGAATGTGGGGGAACATTAAAATATGGAG
Organism: Caenorhabditis becei; assembly: GCA_900536315.3. NCBI lineage: Eukaryota > Metazoa > Nematoda > Chromadorea > Rhabditida > Rhabditidae > Caenorhabditis > Caenorhabditis becei. The sequence goes on along the minus strand of LR539019.1, from coordinate 20,394 downwards.
ACCGGGAAGCAAAGTGGAAAAATGATAGAAGTGCAAGTAGTGGTTTATGGGACAGACTGCAGACAGGAGGGCGGAAATATAGAGAAGCTTATGACAGAGTGCGAATAGAATATAGGCGAGCCTTCAGTTGACTGTGCTGGCGGTGGCAGTGGATGGGGCAGCGGCGGTGGATGGGGCAGGAGCGGTGATACGGAGACGGTTACGATTCAGGTTCTGACGACGACGATCGATGGTGGCCATCGGGGAGACGTCAGGGGTACGGGTCCATTTGGTACGGCACAACGGGCACGACGGACGTGGCGCAGAACTGTACCAGTTTCGGACACAGCTGAAATGGAGCAAATATCGTGGGAAGATGATTAAGTCTCACGATTTGCATCCAATCGGCTGGAAACACTTGTTGCATCCTTGCGGGTTTATCGGAGTCTCGAAGCACATCGTACAGTCTCCCCAACTGACATCCGGGGTTCCGACACGACGCGGCGGGATGTGGGCTGTGGAAGTGCTCTGTCCCTCGTCGATTGGAGCCAGATCCAGCTCTCGTGAGTACATCAGTCTGTCGTTTCCGAGCAGTGGCTGTGTTACCTGAATTGTGGTGATGACGACTTCGTCTGCAGAGGATGCGCTTCCAGTAGAAGAAGACTGTGTGCTCGATTCCGACTCGGATCCAGAAGAAAGGATAGAATCGTCGGAAGAGACGTCGACAATGGCCGCGAGTCTCGAAGGGCTGGAAATCAAATATTGAAGACTTTGAATTGGAAAAAAAGAACAAGACTTACGGATTAGTCGGACGGCCGGTATTTCTGGTCGTAGAAGTAACAGCGATGCGAGGAGCGATTGGACCGTTTCTGCTGACAGTACGTCTTCTTTCCGTGCGCACCGGTCCCGGATTGCTACGAACAGGAGCTGGTGCAGGCTGAACAGCGTTGTTCTGGCCGACAGCTGGAGCACCAAGGTTCCGATCTTCTTCCCGGTGCAGTCGCGCTGCCATCTCTCGATCGGCCTTTTCCTGCATGAATCTCTCGTATTCCCGTCTCTGCTCTTCAACGTCAAACTGCGACATATCAACAAGAATCGACTGACGACGATTCACCGACATTGCGCTTTGGGTCCAAGGAGTACAAGTTTCTGAAACTGGAATCTGTTTTTTAAAGCTGCCAGTTGGGCAACGAAAGATAAGAAACGCGTGGAATGATTCAGCAAATCAGCCAAGAACGAGGTACGCGCGCTTCGAACAATATGTACATGCTTTATTAGACTTTTACCCATAAACACAAAATTAAGCCCGCGAAACAACTGAAAGCTTACCAAGTAGCGAATAAAATGGGAATGAAATTTTAAAATGAACGATAATGGAGCGATAACACGCGGCAGTGGTTCAGAAATTGCAAACAAAAAGGATAAGGATGATCAGAACATGATTCTCTGCTTGACTCCCGGCTCGTTCGGCCATTCAAATGTCTTGAACAGGAACAGAGCAAAGACGCCACAGAAAATGGTGACTTGAGAGAGTAGCTCGAGGAAGAGCAGGGATTTCCGGGGACTGTTGGAGGTGGCAAGTCTCCAGATGACGTAGGGCACGATGTAGTAGCGCATTTCGAACAGATGGGCAGGTACGAGCACCATGAACGAGGCGGCCAGGAACAGCGTCTTGTAGAAAACATGGACGTTGGGAGTAGACGTAGCCATGAATCTAGCCGAGAAGACATAGAGGGGAGCGAGGGTGACACGCATTGCTGGGTTCGACAGGAACCTCCTCCACAGGTAGAACGTGAAGTGGCGATTGTCCGCCAATAGATACGGGTGATCGTAGCTGAAATAATAGACCAGCACTCCGATTACGGCTTGTAGAGCCAGAGGTTTTAAGTCTGTCAGATGGCCGAGGTGGGAGAAGAGATTCGGCAGAATCTGGGGCCAAGTGTGAGCGGCACTGAATGCGAGCATGTAGAAGAACTGCGCCACGTGAAACTTTGGCTGATGGGCCTTGGCGTCTCCGAGCACAATTTGAAAGTTGTTGAAGTAGAGGAAGCCGAGAAATCCGACAGCCAGACCTATGAATGGCCACAGGGAAAAGGCAGTGTAGACTAGAATCTTGAGATTCGTCAGCTTCGGACGAGAAACATCGATCTTTGATGCGAGGATGGAAAACGCGTAGATGGCAGCCCAGATGATGTTGGTTTGACGAGTGAGAATTGAAATCAGGAAGAATGACGCTGACATCAGAGGGTTGCTGGAATTCATCATGAGTTGGTTCGTTTTTTGATTGAAAATCGCTTACCTTATTGAGAAACCCCACATCACAGTAGTCAGCGACAGCAGATCAGTGTAGAACAGCACAGATGAAGCCATGAGCACTGGAAGCATTCCGACAATCGAGACAGTCACCCAGACGTTCTCCTGTAAATTTTTTTTCAATAACGTAAATACGGGCATATGATCAATCTTACTCTCTCGAACATACGACGGAATCGACAAAGTGCTGGAATCGCAAAGAATAGAATGATTGAATTGGCGTATCGTTCGTATCCACACAGCGGCATGGAGAGGATGTACAGTGCCGGCGGTGTTGTGATCAGCGGGTTCCATGTGTAGTTTCCTTCGCAATACGATCGTGTTTGAGCTGGAAAAGTGGAATGCATATAGAAAAACATCTGATAACTCACGGATGTGACAAATCTCATCCATGTACGGATCCGGAACATAGTGATAGACGATGGTCGTCAGTAGCACGTGGACGCATGAGAAGAACGGGGCGAGAAGAAAATCCGCTGGAATACACTGATTTCAATCAAGTCTAATTCTTTTCTGTTACCTTTGCTAGTGATTGCAGCGAATGGAAGCTTGATCCGTGGTGGTTTACCCATCTGGAGTATTATTAGCTGAAAAACGTAGTTTTGAGCTAATTAGAAGAGGAGGAAATGGTTTTTAGAATTTTAAAGCATTTTTTCTGCACTTTTTGCAACAAATACAACGTAGAAAACAAGGAAACATCGAGAAATTCGAGTTTTCAGAACGAAAAAGCTGAAATTGTTGAAAAGAAAAACACTGTGCAAACACCTGACCGCACGCGACATTGCGTACCGGCGGCAAAGTGGTCCGCGCTTAATTTTCAAGACTCCCGAGTCGTTTTTCAAGGTCAACTTTTCCCTCTTTTTTTGTCCATTTTCCGCCTCCCACCAATTTCTTGTGAATTTCAACCAACGTGTGAGTGATGTTCTCCCGAGGGACACAAGAAGATAGTTTTCGACATGACACTCTACAAATATTCCGGCTCAGGGACCCCCAGGCTTTATAAACTTGTCACGGCTATCAAAATGTTGCTCCGAGATTTCCCATCTTCTTCTACATGTCTTATAAGGTCTTGCCACGAAAAGCTACCGTAGTCCCTCGATGTCCAGACGCGTCACTCAATTAAAATTCAGTTCCCTTTCCCTCATCCTCCCAGTGAAAACAGACAATGAAACAAGAGAAGGACCTCCGTCCATCCTCTCGGAAAGAAAGTGCTAATTCGCAATTGTTCATGAATGAATAGAAAGAGAGTCGTCCCCGTCCGTCCGACCCATCCATCCTTCTCCTCCCCGAATTAGGCCCCCTGGAGGAGGGGCTCAAGAGACATCGGAGCACTCCATCATTCGGCCAGTCGTCCCGCTCGAAACAACACAAAACCGATCCATCTAACACCTCGCTCCCCTTCCCGCCAGTCCCTTCCCTTGCCTCATTGATTACTTTTTCGTTCCTCTCTTCCTCCCATCCTTCCTCCTTTTCTTCTTGTTGCAAACACCCCATTCACCTTGATTTATGGCGCCGCCTCAGTCGGGACCGAGACTCGAGAAGCGAGGCGACGTTATTGCTTTTCGTGGGTGTTTTATGTGTTTTATGGCACACTTGATGGGCCCCGATATGTCTTGTTCGTTTTCGTTAGTAATTGAGTGATTAGGTGAGATGAGTGTCTGGGAGTAGCTGGATTTTCTGATCGATTGATCTTATCATTCGAGCTCTAGGTCATGAACTGCCAAGATGCAACTTTATAGTTCAAAAAGGGCAATCAGCAGTAAAGACCTTCCAGCTGACCTCACATCAAAATCTTAGTGAATTCCTTCGCAGGTGGAGAACATCTGGATCTTTTCTCTTTCGTACCCATCATCATCATTTTGCGTCTGTTGCATAAGGATCGCCCACTTTTTTAAGAGTCATAAAACTGATCGTTATAGGGCTATTAACCCCCAGACGCACTCTTATGGGTCTCACCACGAATTCCCAGTGTCGAATAGTTGTTCTTGTGGCTCCAGAGAAGAACAATTCCTTATCATTCTCTGCGTCTTGTCAGTGATGTCCGCTTCCTCCATTTTTCATTTCTTTATCAATCACTCCTTTGCTCCTTGCGTGTCATGGTCACAAGCCAGCACCGCCAGTCTCAGTACTTTTTGACGAGCAAAAGAGCAGCCCATAGTGGTCCATTCGATTTGATTTTGTTCTCATTTCAAATTGAATTTGACACCACACCACGCCTCCGCCGTCTGCTCTTCTCTGTAGCCTTCCTCTTCGGATTGCGAAACTCGAGAATGCTTCCGGACGCAATAAGTTTATATTTTGTCAGAATTCGTGTTGAGAGTCTCAACTTTACACCGAGACCTCCCAAAACTGACAGTTACCTGGCTCTTATCGGTGCCGCAAATCGATCTTCTCTCCGTTTCCTTCTCTTTTTTCGATTCCAATCTTCTTCGAGAGAATGGTTTTCGAATGAATCACACAGTTCGGAATCCATTCCGTGTCATGCCCTCATTTGACACTGTGCCCCGAGCAGCAGGTGGTCGTGGTCCGTTCGTTTCTCTCTGCGTCTCCAAATCCACTTGTACTTTCGCTCTTCGCATTCTTCGGGTCGGTTGATCATCGTAATTAAACATTAGACAGCATTTCTTCGTAATTACACTCACAGAGCTCATGGGGCTCCGGGTTCATATTCTTTTATGATTACGCAATTCTCAAGAGAGATCTCTACAGATTAGAGACGTTGGTGGAAGTGCTGTACCGTATTATTTAGGAGATTAGATAATCGAGAGATTAGAGGCTCATTGGGTCTTTCCTTCCTCTCATTTTCGTTGTGGTACATCAACAATCGATATTTTTGTTTTGTGTATTCTATGAGCTTCCAATCTTATGAGCCCCCCTGTAACCAACTTTCTCTGATTCTTGTGAAACGCGATTAACAAACAAAAAAAATGATAGGCGTCTTAAAATTCGGAATTCCCACAATAATTTCACGAGTCATTGAGTTCATCCAAAGCGCCAATGTCAACATTGATGACCAGTTATTGCCTCATTACACTTGTTCTCCAGCAGACTTTGTTGGTTTTTCTCACGAACATTACTCTTGTATACTCTCTTGAAGGTCACAAGTAACATTTGAATCCTGCTCTCTCTTCCCTTCATTTCCCTTACACTTTTCCTCTAATTATCATTTTCTTTCCAGATTCTCTGTGCTATGAACTAACCTGTCCATCGTCTTCTCGAACCAATAACCCACACCGAAATGTCTCGGACGCTTCTCCTCTCGCTCCTCTTCTTCGCGATCGCTTTCGCCGATCAGCGACTTTCGTCCACGTCGATCTCCTCGATGCACGGCTTCTCATCCACCCGGAAATGCGAGCCGATCACGATTCCGATGTGCAAGAACCTCGACTACAACATGACCGTCTTCCCGAATCTTCTCGGCCACACCACCCAATCCGAAGCGAACCCGGCCATCTCGCAGTTCAATCCGCTCATCAAGGTCAAGTGTTCCGAAGATATCCGACTCTTCCTGTGCACCGTCTACGCGCCAGTCTGTACTGTTCTCGAGAAGCCCATCCAGCCGTGTCGGGAGTTGTGTCTGTCGGCCAAGAACGGATGCGAGTCGCTAATGAAGAAGTTCGGATTCCAATGGCCCGATCAGCTGGACTGCAACAAGTTCCCAGTCACCGACCTATGCGTTGGTAAGAACTCCAGTGACTCGAGTTCTTCCAAGAAGTGAGTCATCCCCTCCCCCGACGACCCAATCAATTGACCTAGTTACAGAAGCAGCAGTGACGTGTCATTCGGAGTCTCAACTATCGCCAGTGAAGTGGTCCTTTCCCCTAAGAAGTGTCCCCACGTGATGCACGTCACCAGCGGATCGCACTTCTCCTTGCCGCTTCTCAGTGGCCGACTTCCCGAGTGCTCTCTGACCTGCGAGGCCGATAATCAGGTTCCGATGATGTTCGATGCCCGTGTCCGTCGGCTTCTCCGCATCTGGTCAGCTGCATGGGCTGTTGCCTGCTTCGTCTGCTCCTTCTTCACTATCACGACTTTCCTCGTCGATCTATCGAGATTCGCCTATCCAGTACGACCGATTCTGTATCTCGCACTGTGCTATCTGGCCATTTCGGTTGTATTCATGTTTGGTAAGTCTTGAAAACAGTAAGATCATATTAAACCTATCAATTTTCAGGTGTCGTCGCTGAAGATGCATTCGCATGTGGCACGTACGGATCCACGCCGACAGTCCTCGTCACCCAGGGAGGAGAGAACGTCGGGTGCAGTGCCTTGGCTGTTGCTCACTACTTCTTCTTCATGGCCAGTTGTGCGTGGTGGCTGGTACTGTGTCTCGCCTGGTTCCTGGCCGCCAATCTGAAATGGGGAGCCGAATCGATCGCCGCTCTCTCGCCCTACTTCCACGCCATGAGCTGGGGAGCTCCAGCAGTACTTTCGGTCGCAGTACTCGTCACCAACTCGGTCGATGGCGACGTCTTCACGGGAATCTGCTCCGTTGGAAACCTGAATCCCTCGGCTCTCGTCTATTTCTTCTTCACTCCCATTGTCGTCTCTTTGGGTGAGTTTTCCTAGTTTTTTTTCCCGATTTGGAAGGCGGCGGTGCGTGCCAAATCGAATTCACGTCGCCTGTTCCGTCGGTAATTTATCGTCTCGCACACACAACGCTCTCCTATTTGCAGCCCTCGGAGCGCTTCTTCTCGTGTGCGGTATCTGGTCGATGATCCGCATCCGCAGCTACATCAAACTGCAGCACGCCGACGTCGAACGGAATATTAGCAAACTGGAGAAGCTGATGCTCAGAATCGGAGCCTTTGCCGTCATGTACTCGCTGCCGACTGCGATGAACGCAGCAATCATGTGGTATCAGGCTGTGAACATGCCAGCGTGGCTCGAAGGATGGCTCCACCACCGATGCATCCGGTTACAAGACCGAGAGCTCTTCGGATTCACTTACCCCGTCGACGACTGTCCTCCAGATCCGAAAGTCGCCTCTCCGGAAATTGTAGTATTTTTACTAAAGTGAGTCAACCAGTTTAACAGCTCCGCCCAACTTCCGCTCTTTCCAGATACGTCTCCCAGCTCGTCGTCGGAATCACATGCGCCATCTGGGTAGTATCATCGAAGACACTCTCCAGTTATCACAAAGCCTACCTGGCCCTGTCGTCCAAATCGCCAGCTGTCCCCGCCCACGTGGATCAGGTCAACATGCGATGATGATCTCCTTTTTAACACTATTTCCTAATTTTTTGTATATCTCAATAATTCCGCCCTCTTCCCTCTTCCAACCCAAACTTTTCGTTTCGCCCCGTCTCTCTTTGTGACTTTCCTCTCTTTCCTCCCCTCCCAGAATCATTCCCCAGAGCATGATCCATCTTGATATCTGCGCTCTCCACGTCTCGCCCGCTCTCTCGTCACCACCACCGCTTCCTGATTTGAGTTGCGAGCACATTTTGAAGAAGCGCCAGCTCTCGTCCCTCTACCACAACACACACAAGAAAGAGGGAGAGAGATGGGAAAAATTGATATTTTTGGGAGCGCCGCCGAGCCGTCTGGGCCAAGAGATTGATTGGAAAAGTGCAAGAGAGCAGTGGCAGGTTACTGTAGATCAGTATTAATCTCCTTTTCCTTCTCACCTCGTGCCATTCAATGCGTGTTCTCACTCTATTCTCGTTCTGTTGTCGCCCCGCTCCAGACAAGGTTCCACTCTCCCGACCCAGCCACACTTACACTTTGAGCACTCCATCCAGGGTAAACCTATTTTGTCCATCCCAGTCACCCTTTCCTATTTTTTCTATTCTATAGTTTCTCTGTATGTCTGTATTTCTTTTGTCATTTTTTCTAGCTTTTCTGATATAAATTATGTATTACGGTTTTTTTGGATTCGGAATGATTCAAGAGAGAGAGAGATCAGAAGGAAATAGCCTAGTTTGAAGGGATGAAAAGATTAAGAAAAAGGGGCGGGGCTAATAGTAAAAGTCATGGAAATCCTTGAGAATCGACTTTGAAAGACAACAAGCGAAACAGACGCCGACGAGTTGGATGGCTGCCAGCACTGCACAGATCCCACCGACCATCGCACCGTTCTTCATCACCCATTCTGCAAGCAAGTTCGCTCTACTGATAAGTTATCAATGGAGCACTTACGTTCGACACTGTGGATGCAGCCGGGCTCGAAAAGCGGAGCGTTCTCACGAGCACATCCCTCCATTTCTTCGATGCAGCACGAGTCGGGGATGGTGGTGAAGGTGAGCCAATCGGAGGAGTTGGTCACTCCGCAGCACTCGAACAACTGCAAATGAATGGGTTCAGATGAAGATGAAGATGAAGAGCTCGTTTGATTCGAAGAAAATCGTATTTCCAAAAGATCGTAGATCTCCCCAGTCGTTTTTCCAATTCCTTGCCTCGCCACAAAGCCCATAGAGAGATGACCCACATAATTTATTGCTCTGCCGTTTTCAAGAATAGAATGCCTCGGTTTGTCCATTACTCTAATCCCCTGGGTCAAACCCTTCTCCTTCTTCTCACCTGATGCGTCTTATCCCAAGCCGTCTCGACTCCGCGACTCTCGTGATATCGGACCATGCCCGTCTGAAGTTGGTTCGAGATACCGAGTCGGAAGCTGTCGTGCAAGGCATATCCGATGATGACGGCGGCGATTTCGCACGTCTGAAAGACACGGCTACAGTAGGAATTTGAGAAGCGGAAATGAGACACCCGTGGCTCATTATAATAAGGAATAAGGACTCGTGGGCGTAATGAAGACGTCGCAACTCACGATGAGAAGGGCGAGAAGGACGGCGAACGAGACGGTCAGACAGTAGTTCTCTCGGATGGCTCCGCAGCAGCCGAGGAAGCCGAGAAGTGTGCACAACGAGCCGATGACGAGCAGCAGAATCGGCGTGGCTAACCGTTCGTCGCCTAATATGTCTAACACATTGTCAAACTTCAGCTGCAGTATCGATCCGACAATGATAAGTGATAAGCCGCCGACCTGGAAACGAACTGATTCAAGACTGATCTTCCGATCTGTACAGTACCCATAACACCAGATTGGCCAAGAATAACAGGTATTTGACTATGGTGACGCCGCCTTCGACCATGACTTTTTCAGGATGCCATCGAGGGGATAAGGGATGAGAGAAGACGTCAGAAGGGGCGAACAAGCAGAAGAAGAAGAAGAAGAAGAAGCGGAGGGAAAGGCGACAACACAATTGAGTCGGGGAGGGGCGGATGCTCGAGACTCCGCCCACTTCAGTTGATACTTCTTGTTGCCTCCTCTCGTGTCTCTTGAGTCGGCGAGCTTTGGGGAATAAGGAATATGTGAAGACGACCCCTCCAGAGCAGGGCGCCCGCGGCGATAAAATCTCGACATTTCGCTGCTCAAATTCATCAAAAAACGAAACGAGAGATACGACCGAAAAGCCGATTGACACAGATAATAAACAAGATTGGGACACTGGGTTGTCGAACTATTTCAGTGCCTTCTGATTCTTCTAAACTCTTTATGATCTTGCGCATTCCACCTTGATAAATTGAATTTATCATCCCTGATAACTATTGATTCGATGAAACATGCAAACAGCTTTGCCGATTGCGAAGTGCTGAATAATTAACACACGATGGATGGAATGAGTACCTCTTCATCATCCTTCGCATCCCTTCGGCCTTTGTCATCTGACTAGTTGTTGAGCCGTTCGGCTCGAGAGCACCCAAGAGTTAGAACGGACAGGAGAAGGAAATTCAGAAGAACTGCTTGTTAGGAAGTTTATTACAACTCTTCTTTTTTCAACAGTGCTGCTGTGTGAAGACTTTTTTGTTTTTTTTATTTGGGTGGATATGTTTCCTAGGATTCATCTCCAAATTTCCAGTCTGAAAATCGACACTGCAGAAGTGATCTCCCTTTGTAACGACCGTCGAACCACTGATCAGATTCATTCGAAAATTGAAGCAGTGACAAAGAAAACAGAACATTTGGTTGGAAACGAAACAAAAAGAGAGTTTAGGACTATTCGAAGAAGCGGAAGAGCGGAAAATGATAGGAGTTAACAAGAAACAAGCAACAAGTGAATACCAGAGCATTAGAAAAGGGAAGTAGACATCTTGCTCAGATTGGTCGGGCTTTGATCTGTCCGATGCGTCCCTTGGCATACTGAAATGATAACATTGAGGTTCCCTCTTTTCGACTGTTTTTACCTTTCTTTTCTCCTCAGCGAACATCGTTTTGTTGGCCTTCTTCTCGATTCGTCGCAGCTTTCTTGCCTCCTTCACCGCCTTCTTTCTTGCAGTTCTCTGTTCCGTCGTTTCTCCTTTCGGTCGGAACGTCGAAACAGTCGAGAACACGCTCTCATCATCCCCGTCTTCCTCGTCGTCCATCTCCTCCTCCTCTCCCTCTTCATCCTCCTCGGCGATGTCCATCTGTTCGACAGCCTTATCAAACTGTTTCAGAGCCTTTTTGGAGATTCCTTTGCGTGGTTCCCGGATGAGTGTCGGGTGGTTGTAGCAGTTTGTGTACTGCGTGGCGAACGACTCGCAGTCCCACTTCATCCTTTTGCGCGTGCTCTCATCCACCTCGACCACTTCCATCTCCTCCTTATCCTTGATAACTCCCGCCTCGATGAGACGCATTCGTTCGCGCACCCACTGTTTGGCAAGCTGCAAACGAGTGTTGAATAATTAATTCACGATGAATGAAATGAGTACCTCTTCATCATACTCCGCATTGCTCGGTCCTTTGTCGTTGACAAGTTGGTGGAGACGTCCGGCATTCGGCTCGAGGGCACCTCCGACATCATAGTCGTCACCGTCGAGTTCTCCGATCTGCTCGGTGTTGTATTCTCTGTCCATAAGCTCTTCGAATGCGTCGTCGATGACTCTCTGATCGGTTCTCTCCACTCGAATCTCTCCGACAGTTTCCTCTCCGAACAGCTCGTCGTCATCGTAGTCATCGTACATCTCGCCATCCTCATCATCTTCTTCTTCCTCATCGGAATCTCCTCCTCTGGCGCTTCGGTAGAACGTGGTCCGTTCGTCGAGAACACCGCCGGCCAGCGTGATGAAGTTGTCTTCGAGCTCTCCTCCGGTTCTGTCGTCGGTCACGTCTTCCAACGCATTTGCGACGTCTTCATCGAAAAATTCGGATTTCTTTCCGGCTCCGACGAGACCGAAGAGTGGCGGTGCTGGTGGGAATGCAGGAGGTCCCGAAGTCTTGATGGTTGTCTTTTCGACTTCTTCATGGACGTTTTGGAGTTTCATTGGCTGAAAAAACGATGAATACAAGAAAAACGAGCGATTAGTACCTCGTTGAGAGCTCTCATGTGCTGCAGGTAGTCGTAGTCGTCGTCATAGTATACTCCGTACTTCTGTTGCTCCTCCAGATGCTCCGTCGACGGCTTGAACCGTTCGCTCTTCTCTCGATTGTCCGGGACCAACCGGAAGCTCTGGCTGCTCTTCTTGTCAATGAAAGCCTTCTTTTTTCCCATTTTCGCTGTGCGAAATTGTTCCCAGTAACCTGAACACACATATCGATTATTCAGTTAGTGGCAACAGTTTCAGTGAAGTAATTACTTGGATTTGGAACCAAGAACAGAAAATAATAATTCGAAAAACGTTTCACTTTCAATTTTAAAAATTTATTATAGAAAAACAAAGACGGCCTTGGAACCCAATAATATTTAAAGAAAACAAACGAAAGATAGGGGAAGGGGTGCGGGAGAAGTATAAATTACTACTAACCGGACCGAAAAAAGGGGGGAGCAGAACAGAAATGGGTTAGGATATCCAATAGAACGGAACAGTCAACAAGTATTGGCGCCTGCAAACCGTTTTGGAAACGACTTGCAGGCGCCACGAAAGGCTGATTAGTGGGTTCAACAGAGGGGAGAGACGGTTACGGGAAAACAGATTAGAAAGCACGCTGCTTCTGCGGATGCCGGCGTTGCTGGCCTCCTTGCGAGCCCCAGTTTCCTCGCTTTCCGTCTTGTCCGGGTCCTCCGCGGCGCTCGCCCTGGTATCCACCAGATCCCTTCTGCTTGTCTCCTTGCCGCTCGTTCCTTCCTGGAAACCAAGATCCAGGTCCTTGATAACCACCACGTCCAGTGCGTGGCTCCAGGATCTGCTCATTGTTCTCGGCGAGCGTCTGCAGCTTGTCGGAGAGGTTGAGAGCCAGCATCTGGAGACGAGATGGCTCAACACGATGCATGATGAGGCAGTCGGTAGGCTCGTCAAGAGTGGCAGAGAGCTCCTCTTGAATTATCATTTTGCTGGAAGAAATGAGTTAGAACAGAAAAAAAGGAAATTCAATTACCTAATGATGCTGTGAACATCCTTCTTCGAAAGCTCGAAAAGTGCGGCGAGCTTCTTGAGCGAAACAGTGGAGTACACGGTGGAGTAAGTGAGAAGGTAGGTTCTGAGGGACTCTTCTTGGATGCGACGGATGACCATCTCCTTGACTGGCTCAGCGTTGTGGAACAGGTTCCAAACTTTCTGGTTCATCTTATCGTTGACAATGTACTCCTGGCACTTCTTCCAGTCTCCGTTGAGCATAGCCTTGGAGGCAGCGACGACGTGTTCACGGGTGTTCTCTGGAGGTCCGGTGAGAGAAGCCTTCTCGCTCTGCTTCAACTGATAGTGGAAACTGCGGCTAAGCATACGACGACGCATCTCGAACTCGCAACTGGCCATGTGTGGGATCTCGAGCAGCATGGAGCAGATGAGATAGACGCACTCCATGAGTTCAACATTGATATGCATGTGGTACGGCACCTGGCGGGAACGGTCGATCTTCTCCTGCTCGGCGGTCTTCTCGTGTTGACGGGTACCGACGGCCTGGGCAAGCAGCTCCTTGGCACGCTGGGTATTCTGAATCTCAGACAGTCCTTGATGAGCCTCACGGATGAATCCGTGACGGAACGCGCAGAGTCCGAGTTGGCAAATGGTACGGTTGTACAGAATCTGGGTGTCGACATCGGAGTGATCGACGATAGCTTGCATGTGACTCATGAGAAGCAGATCTCTGGCACGGTGCCACTGATCGTGAACAGCAAGCCAGTAGACATGGCAGAGCATAGCTCTCTGTCTGAGTCTCTTCTCGTCGTCCAACGAGTAGATCTTGTTGCACAAGAAATCCATGACCTTGCCAACGTCTCCCTCGATGTCGCACTGATCCTTGTACTTGTAGTAGATATGCTCGATGCGCATCATGTAGACCTTGCACACCTCGTGTTTGTCGAAGATTCCAGATTGATTGCGGAGCTCGACATACTTCTCGGACTTCTCAATGAGCGAGCACATTTCCTTCTCGGCCTTCAGCTTCTCAATGTAGTCGTTGGAGTGGCAATCAGCATTCTGAAGAATCTTGGCCAATTCGGCGTCGAGTCTCTGCACTGCGATTAGGATGCTTCCTTGGATACGGTACTCTTCAGTTTCGTCCTGAAATAATTTTTTTTCCAAATTCTACTCGATTTTAACAAACCTTCAGATTCTCATCCTCTTCGGCGTAAGTAACGGAAAGCTTAACACGGTCGGATTCGATGAGAACATCGAGAAGCTTGCTCACAGTCTGCAGGGTGTTCATGAAAGTCTCGTACTCCATGTAGTCGCTGATCTTGGCGTTCAGCTCAAACAGAGCAGAGATTATGCAGAAGTTGATCTTGACAGAGATTCCGAGACCAAGTTTCTTCTCTTCGGAGACTTCGAGCAACTTTTGTAAGTTGGCGACGTGTTGGTTGCGGTCAGTGGTTCTCTTTCCGCGGCCAGCCATCACTTCGTTCAATTTTTTGATGAGCACATCATGAGTAACCTCTTCCTTAGGATCGAAGTGCACAACAGACTTCTCACGGTTGACAGGAGTCCAGTCGTCATCATCGTCTTGCTCAACGACTTCTTTGACTTTGATGACACGCTTTCGCTTGTCCTTCTTGTCGTCTTTGCTTTCCTCACGGAACTCTTTCTTCAAGAAGTAGCGGCGGAGCTGCTCCATCTTGGTGACACTGTCCTCATCAGAATCAGATCCACTAGTGTCTGGCTCGGAAGACCAGCTCGAGGAGTCATCATCGTCTCCGTCGCTATCGCTGTCACTGTCCAACGCCTTCTCGGCGGGCTTTCCTGGGGACTTCTCAGCCTTGACATCTGGCACAATCTCAAGATCGTCGTCATCCTCGTCTTCTGGAGTTTCGTAACCATCCTCGTCCGGGGTAGCACGATAGTCAGAAACGAGCTCGGCGAGAGACTGCTCCTTGATGTACTTCTTCACCTTCTGGCGGAGAGCTGGCAATGCCTTGGCGTTGTTCTTCGAGAGCGACGACTTCAGTTCCTTGTCCTCCCACAGCTTGTTGGCGTAATCTTCAATTTCTACTAGCGATCTGAAAAAAATCGATTGATATCCAGCAAGCATAGTTAAAATAATCTCACCTAACATAGAATCGCGGAGTCGTAACGTTCTGTCGCTGGAAGATGGTTTTCGACTTTTCGTAAGCTTTCGTAAGCGAGTCGAATCCAGTCAGCAGCTTGTTCAAATCCTTGTTGCTTTTTGCATCTCGATTTTGTTTAATAATTCCTTTCAGCTCATCGAACTTTTTGTCCTTCTGAGCACGAACGACGCGTTTTTCGTCGTCTTCTGGGCCAGCCATGAAGTCGAGATCATCGCTAGAAAACAAATAATTCAATTTTCATTCTCACTACTTCGAAAACTCACCGGAAGTTGGTTTTTTTGTTCACTTTTTGATCCTCAACCTCCTCATCACTGGATTCGGTCTCGGAGTCGGAGCCACCTTTAGCAAAAAACTTGGACATCTCTGAAAAGAAGAAAAAATTATTGGAAACGGGAAAAGGGACGAATATCCCAAAAAGAGGCGAGAAAACGAATAAAAACGACGAAATCGCCGCCGAGTGTGTGAAAAGAGTCAGAAATATATCGAAATGTTCAATTAGAACCAAAACACAACAAGAAAACAACCCTGAACACGAATATTTCAGCAATAAATGAGGAGAATCCGTTGTGGAACTCTGCAAAATCGTTGCAAGACCACAGGCGCGTTTGCCGACTTGTGAAACGCGTCAGTGATGATTGCTGGCGCACTTCATGATTCTACGCGGTAATTCAAATAACGATTGCAAAATTCACAATTTCCGACGGGCGTTCGTGATCATTCAAATGGCCATTTAAATGGAAGAATCTTAGGCTTAGCAAGAGAAAAAAGAAAACTAGTCTCCCAAACAACTTATCATTGTCAGAGTAAGGGAAGTTTGTTAATGTTTGACCGATCTGGTTCACTGAAAGCCAAAAAATCAGAAAATTCAACGGAATGAACCAATGAGAATTCAAAGACCAGACTTGCATCAGAAAACTCTGAAAACGAATCAAAGGAAGATAATTTATTCCGAGTACATTCAGAGTTCCGTTCGATTTTGAGTGATCAGGAAGGAGGCTGTTCCGTTGTTTGAAAAGTTCTGAAACGAAAACATAGTTGATGTTTATCAAAAAAACAACTCACTTTTTCCGTGTCAAAGCTGTTCGAAATTGTTTCCATGAGACGAAAGGAAACCCTCAACAAGGAGAGTCTCATGAAATGTTGGAGATTCTCAACAAGGAGAG
>LR539017.1:360228-388993 GCA_900536315.3 Caenorhabditis becei | reverse complement strand
CGGGCTTTTGAACGGAGGAGGGGGTCCCTCGGACAACTGACGCTCTTTGGAAAAAGAGCCTGGCACCGAGAAGCTTACTAGTGAACGGGGGAGGGGAGAAACTGGCGGCTTTTGACTAGAGGGGGGGGGTCAGACGTTCTTTGTGAAAGAGAGAGAGAGAGAGCCCGGCACAGAGATTACACTAGTGGTGGGGGGGGAGTATAGCCAGGAAAAATACTGACCCCTAGGAGCTTGACTTACACAAAGAGCCTGGCACCGAGGAGCTCACTGGCCAGGGAGGGGGAGGGGGGTAGCATCTGGTACTTTTGAATGGAGAACATAGGGTCAATGGTGAACAACTGCTGTCTAGAGAGGAGAGGGTCAGGGGCTTTGAGCCCGGATGACCCTCAGGAGCTAGACTGTGATAACTGATAGATAGCTGATAAGGAATGAGCTTTCAATAGTGATAAGTCAGAACCTTATTACAATGGGATTCTGAAGATTCTATGCATGACTGCCATTGCGAGGGACCGGTGATAAAAGAGAGCAATGAAAAAAGAAAATTTTGGGATTGGGAATGCCAATTTGAAGACGTTAGGGTCCAGAATGTAGACACGGAAAATCACTATGATTTTCCAAATCAGCGTTATCAGGGGAATGTGAGCTCTGAATAACTGACCCTCAGGAGCTGGACATTGATAGCTGATAGTGTGATAAGGAATGAGCTCTCAAAACCGATCAAATAACGGTCTAGAGGCTCCAAGTACACCTGACTTTCTTGAAAACTGTTCATTTGAAACTTGGCGCTGATATCTATGGTGATAAGGAATAAGCTCTCCTCCCCCGGGCTTCTGGGACACAAAACAAGCTTGTTTTTTTTTCAAATTCAATGTTTATTTCCATTTCAAAAAACATAAAAAATGAGAAATTCTTACAAAAAATGGCGCACTTTATTGATTGCTGCCCTGGCGACCAATCGGGTTGATTTCTTTCATTTCACTCCAAATGTTGTCTGTAAAACTGCCGTTTGACAAGACAATGGATACCTGGCCTATGAATCCGTGGGTCTCGAAGCGAATAAAATGCGCATTCCATGGTGCGCCTTTGAAAAAGTTACGGTAGATTGCTTTGAAAACCGTAACTTTTTCAAAGGCGCACCACGGAATGCGCATTTTGTTCGCTTCGAGACCCACGGATTACAAAGCCAGAAATTTGGCTAGAAATTTAAAGAAATTGAACTCACTTAGCCAAACAGCATCTTTGGTTGGTCAATGTAGGCATTTTGACTTTGAAGTAATGGACCTGAAATGTAAAGAATTGGAATCTAGATCATCAAAATATTCATCAAACTTCACTGATCAACTACTGATAAGGCTCGACTACTACCCTAGAAGAAGAAGGAAATGATAAGCTGACCTCACTTTTTCACAACGTCTGGTTTTCTTGTGACGATGTTGAGAAGTTCACCGAGTGCTCTAGAGAAAAGCAGTCCTTCCACGAAATCGACTGGATCGAAGAGGATGATCTTCCGACTGATGTATTTTGCAAGAGTGTGTCTTTGAAGAGATCAGGGAAATCTCTTCGGAGAATCCAAATGATCAAATCCAACAATCTGTAGAAAGTTCACTGATCAACTACTGATAAGGCCAAGGGCTCAACTCACCATTTTCCAAAAATAGTGGGAACTTCAGAAAAATCTTGAAAAAGGGGCCATCTTCTGACGGCCAGGACAATATCTGAAAACCAGCAGAAGAAAAACAGTTGATCGCAGTGATAAGATAACTTACCAATCGAATTGATAAAAGATGGAAACAGAAAAACAGCAGAACTTCAGTAAAAATCAGGGGAGTTGGCCATCTTCTGACGGCCGGTGGGGGAATGAATGATAAGAATGAGGGGGTTATGGTGATATTTATACACGGACTGATAAGAGGAATGGGGTGATGCAATCACTACTGACGTACTTTGGCACAGAGCCTGGCACCGAGGGGGTCACTGGTGATAAGTGATAAGGGGAGCATGGTCACAATCACTGCGCTGCCATTCCAAGGCGTGCGGGTCGGTGACAGGGGGCGCCGCCAACTGGAAATCGGTGTCAAAATGAAACTTCCGGGTTTCCCAATGCAAACTTGAAGACGATGTCAAGATTCAGAATTCAAAAGGCAGGAAATCATTTCGGGCGCATTCAGTAGCGGTCAAAATTGAGTGACCCCTAACAGTTTTCACAAAGCGAGTTTCGTCAAACTCAATATTTTTGTCTGATTTTTATTGGAATGTGTTCGTATACTTTATATTAGCACGCCCAAAAATTTTCATTCAAAAATATCAACTGGTTCCCGAGTTAGAGCCATTTCGCCGCATTAGCACTAAAGTTCTGGCAGGAGGCGAAAGGGCGGGGCTTCGCTGGATGGTCCATAACTTGGCTCAAAATGGTCCGTTTGAGCTCGGCTTTGAACATTTTGTACCTAAGGGACCTGGAAACATGCTCAAAAATTTTGGTGAGAATTCATGAAGATTCAGATGAGGGACGTCATCTGGAATTCTGAAAACCAAAAAATCAAATTTACCGCTTTCTCAACTTTTCTCAAAACTAGTGGGGGTCACTGAATTATGACCGCTACCGTAAATGCATAACGAGTAGAGGAGCTTATCACTGATATCTAGTGATAAGAAATGAGCTCTGAACAGTGATCAATCGAAACCCAGGAATTCTGGAGAGATTCTGGCCTTCAAGACAATGGAAAATAAGCTTTTTTTTCAATTTCACCATTTATTTTTGCAAAAATCATAAAAATTAAAGATCCTGTATAGGCGTAGAGCTTGGAGTCTGTACGTGTCCTCTGGGTGATATTTTGTCTGTTCTGAAAAAAAATTGTGATAAAATATTGGTTTTTTTGACTTACGAATGAAAAGTTTTCCATTTCTTTCAATTTCAGCGTCAATTTGGAACTGGTTGTGCCAGACTGAAAAATTTGATAAATTGTTATCACTAGGTGATAATGAATTGATTTACCGATTTCATCTTTTCCTTCATTTCCGGTGGTTAGAAATAATTGAAAACTGTTCCGTTTTGCCTTCACATTTCTGCAAAACATTGGAAATAAATGTGAACTTTGATCACTTTTTCGAAGCGTCACTGATCAACTACTGATAAGACAACCCTACCGTACCCCTCCTCCAATTAAGTTTAAAAAAGCTTCTCCCTTATTATAAAATGATTTTTTAAAAATTTGAAATAAATTTTTTACACTAGATAAAGTCAAAATGAACAACTTTTTAGTTGATCAAATTTATTGAAAAAATTTTTGAAGCTATGAAAAAAATCGAAGAAAAATTAGAAGCTTACAAAATTAGAAATAATGCTCATTTGTTCAGTCAGAGAAGGAAACTAACTTCAATTTTTGTTTCCCAATTTCACTGTTCCGTATTGGCCTCAATTCAGGTCTAGCGTTAATTTTCTGTAAAAATTGATTTCTCATAATCAAACTTCACTGATCAACTACTGATAAAGCCCCCAGAAGAAGAAGAAGGAAATGATAAGCTCACCTCACAACGTTTGGCTTTCTTTTCACGATGTGAAGCTCTTGACACACTGACTCTACTTCTTCACAATGTTGCGGACATCGGTGACCACGTTGAGAAGTTCACCGAGTGCTCTAGAGAACAGCAGTCCTTCCACGAAATCGTCTGAGACGAAGAGGATCTCCATGAATTCGTCTTCGAAAAGATCAGGGAAGTCTCTTCGGAAAATCCAAATCATTAAATTCAATCTGTAAAAAGTTCACTGATCAACTGATAAGACAGCATCACTTTTTACATTCCCAAGCCCTCAACTCACCACTTTCGAAAAAGTATCAATTATTTTCCAAAAATAGAGGGAACTTCAGAAAAATCTTGAAAAGGGGCCATCTTCTGACGGCCAGGACAATATCTGAAAACCAGCAGAAGAAAAACAGTTGATCGCAGTGATAAGATAACTTACCAATCAAATTGATAAACGTTGGAAACAGCAAAATAGTAGAACTTCAGTAAAAATCAGGAGAGTTGGCCATCTTCTGACGGCCAGTGAGGGAATGAATGATAAGAAAAGGGGGTGATGGTGATATTTATACACAGGCTGATAAGAGGAATGGGGTGATGCAGGCACAACTGACGTACTTTGGCACAGAGCCTGGCACAGAGGCTGGCACCGAGTTCACAAGTGATAAGGGGAACATGATCACAATCACTGCGCCACCAGTCACTGCCATTCCGAGGCGTGCTGGGTCGGTGACAAGGGCGCCACCACCTAGGAATCGATATCAAAATGAAACTTACGGGTTTTCCAATTCAAACTTGAAGACGATGTCAAGATTCAGAATTCAGTCATTTGCCCAGGAAATCACTAATCTATTGGAACATGCACATATGTTAGTGACCCCTAACAGTTTTCACCATAACTAGGCACCACAACGAGTTTCGTCAAACTAAATACTTTTGTGTGATTTTTGTTGGAATGTGTTCGTATACTCAATAGTATTACGCCCAAAAATTTTTATCCAAAAATGCTGACTGGTTCCCGAGTTAGAGCCGTTTCGCCGCATTAGCACTAGAGTTCTACCGGGCGGCGAGAGGGGCGGGGCTTCACTGAATGGTCCATTACTTGGCTCAAAATGGTCTGTTTGAGCTCCGCTTTGGACATTTTGTACCTGAGGAACCTGGTAACATGCACACAATTTTTGGTGAAGATACATAGAGATTCAGATGAGGGACGTCATCTGGAATTATGAAAGCCAAAAAATCAAATCGACCGATTTCTCAACTTTTCTCAAAACTGTTAGGAGTGACTAAATTATGATCGCTACTATGAGTGTTCTCTTATCAGGAGGGAATGTGATCCCGGAACAACTGATTCTCAGTACTGATATCTAGTGATAAGGAATGAGCTCTTCACATTGATCAATCGGAGCTAAGGGATTCTGGAGAGATTCTGGACTTCAACACAATAGAAACAAGCTTGTTTTCTTTTCTTTTTTTCAATTTCACCATTTATTTTTGCAAAAATCATAAAAATTAAAGATCCTGTATAGGCGTAGAGCTTGGAGTCTGTACGTGTCCTCTGGGTGATATTTTGTCTGTTCTGAAAAAAAATTGTGATAAAATATTGGTTTTTTTGACTTACGAATGAAAAGTTTTCCATTTCTTTCAATTTCAGCGTCAATTTGGAACTGGTTGTGCCAGACTGAAAAATTTGATAAATTGTTATCACTAGGTGATAATGAATTGATTTACCGATTTCATCTTTTCCTTCATTTCCGGTGGTTAGAAATAATTGAAAACTGTTCCGTTCTGCCTTCACATTTCTGCAAAACATTGGTAATTAATTTAAACTTTGATCACTTTTTCGAAGCGTCACTGATCAAACTACTGATAAGACTAAACTACCGCACCCCTCCTCCTATCAAGTTAAAAAAGCTCCTCCCTTTTAAAAAATGATTTTTGAAAAATTTGAAATAAATTTTTTACACTAGATGAAGTTAAAATGAACAACTTTTTAGTTGATCAAAACTATTGAAAAAATTTTTCAAGCTATGAAAAAAATAGGAGAAAGTTAGAAACTTGAAAAATTCGAAAATTTCCCATTTTTTCAGAAAAAAAAGAAAGAAACTAACTTCAATTTTTGTTTCCCAATTTCACTGTTCCGTATTGATCTCATTGATATCTTCAAGGTCCAGCGTTCATGTTCTGTAAAAAGGGGTTTCTCATAATCTAACTTCACTGATCAACTGCTGATAAGGCAGCAGCACTTTACGTTTCCAATGCCTCAACTCACCACTTTCGGGAAATTATCAATTAATCCAAAAAAAGGTCTTCTTGTGGAGGATTTCTGAAAAGAGGAAATTCGCTGGAATTTATAAAAAGTGATAACTTACCGTTCATTTTCATAAAATTTAGGAACAGAAACCAAAAAAAAAATCATAAAAATAAAACTTCAGTAAAAATCCAAGAATTGGGCCATCTTCTGACGGCCAGGACATCATCTGAAACAGTTACACTTGATCAAATGGACTGTAGTGATAACTTACCAATCAAATTGATAAAAGTTGGAAACAGAAAATCATATAAACTTCAGTAAAAATCGGGAGAGTTGGCCATCTTCTGACGGCCGGTGGGGGAATGAATGATAAGAAAGAGGGGTGCTGGTGATATTTATACACAGAGAGAGACTCGGGTGATAAGGGGAGTGGCGTGATGCAGGCACAACTGACGTACTTTGGTACAGAGCTGGCACAGAGCAGTCACTGGCGAGAGAGCATGGTCAGAAAGAGGAATGTGAGCACGGAGCAACTGACCTGGGCTGCTCACAAAAAGAGCCTGGCACCAAATGTTGCTGGTGAAAGGGGAAGCGATTAGTGGTTTTGAATAGAGGGGTCAGGGGAGCAAGTGCCCGGTCAGAGGGGAATGTGAGTCATTGAACAACTGACACTCACCAGGGAAGTGTCTATAGTGACCTAGTGTTCCAATTTGGGTTTTGAGCCGGTGGCTTCATGTTTCGGACCTTAAACACACAGTTTGCCGCGAAAGAATTGAAAAGTGCCTCACAGTCAAACCTCAATAAAGTTCCCTTGAAACTGTAAAAAACTCGCAAATCTTTCTCTGTTTCTGACCAGAGTCTTCTCGTGGATAAATCTTTGCAAATCGGTGTATTCTTCAGGATCCATTATTTCACTCTAATAAGATAACCCTTATCTCCTTATCATTTCAGTTTTTGACTCAATAGAACCGCATGTCAATGACTCATTTTTCAGTTGAACTCTTTAAAAAAATCTCATGAAACATTTATTTTCAAAAAAAAAAAAATCCGATCTTGTCTTGCGTCCATTCACTCGCATGTGACTTTTACAAAGTCATTGACTGGATGTGGTATCACTCTGAAAGAAGATAATCTTATCACTACTGATAACGAACAACTTACTTTTTTGCGAGGTCAAGAAGAAAAAGTTTTCATATCTCGGAATTTGTATGACTTTCAATCAAATTCAATAGAGCTTGATTGAATTTTCAAACTGAAAAATATGTATTGATTCTCAATTTTAAAAAATCCCGTTTTTTTGACTGAAAAATGCTGAAAACTAACAATAAAACTCACATCAATTTTACATTCCAATAGTTCATTTAATAGAGCAGCGTACATAACCAACTTCCTTCGAGAAAAAGACAGGGTCATCTTTGGATAATCTGAACAATTAGTTTTTTTGGTTAAAATATATTTTCCCAGAAAAACTGACTTTTATCTTTACAAAAATCTAAAAAAAATCGGGCTATGAGGCTTAAAAAATGCAAGTCTTACTGTAGTTTTCGCTGCGAGATATCCTACCCACCAATTTCAAAAAGAAAATAAATATTTGCTACTGTTTCGAAATCCCCTAATTTTTTGGGATTTCCGATAAAAAACTGGTAGGTGACTATTAAAAAAAAACTATTTACTAACCTCAATTTTCCACTCAAATCTTTCTTTCATTATGTTTGGGAGCACGAGTGAATTACAGTTTGACCAGAAGCTTAGCTCTTGCTGAAAATTTGAGATTTTCAGGTCAAAAATGATTATTTTGTTGGGAGCTCACGTTATCCATTCTCCATTTGAATGAGTACATCAGTGGGTCATGTTGTGATCAATTCGAGAGCCTGAAAATGAATTTTGAAAAAACATTATTCGTAAAATGTGAAATAGTTGTCCTATGAATCCGTGTGAGTTGGGTCTCGAAGCAAACAAAATGCGCATTCCGTGGTGCGCCTTTGAAACAGTTACGGTTTTCACCGCAATCTGCCGTAACTTTTTCAAAGGCGCACCACGGAATGCGCATTTCGCTTCGAGACCCACGGATTCCTAGGCAACCTACCATGCACACATTTGACCAATAATACGTCATAATATATTTTCAACTATAACATGTCAACTTTTATCAGCTTGGATTTATAATTAGCAGTTTCCCTTGACGATTATTTTTCTAGTCTATTTCCCAACCCATGCACACATTTTACGAGAATAGATTCAAAACACGTTCAGTTCCAAAATGTCCATTTGAATAATGAACACAGGTTCGAACTGGTCTTATCACGAAATAAACTTATTTATCTTCCCCAACTTGTCCCTCATCTTTCCCCCTTCCAATAAGTTGAATTTGAACCCAAACCCAACTCTCTCCCATACGCCAATCCATCACTTTACTACACTGCTCCCAGTCCTCATAGACACCACATGTTGGCTCCAGCTCCGGCTCCTCAGCGGCTGCTCTTGCTCCAAGAGAAAGGTCACACACACACATGAATAAGAGCTTCCTAACCAATTTCCAAGCCATTTTGAAATGAAGAGCTCACTTTTATTCAATTCTTCCGCCATCGTCTTTTGGGATTCTTATAAAAAAACTCGCATTGATCAAAATCCATTAAAAAATCCAAAAAACTTCAAAAAAATCCACAATTAGCCTTCTTCAGAGAGCTTCTGAAAATCAAATTTCAACTCTTACCTTTTTTTTTGAAAAAACTCACCAAAATTCAATAAAATCCAATAATATCCATCGCAAACACCAGAAACTTCAAGAAAATAAAAAGTCAGCTTTCTTCAGAAAGCTCGGAAAGAATGAAGGGGAAACACATTGGAAGGTGTGTTTTAAAGTAGTGGGGAGAGAGAAGAGACGCAGAGAAAGAGAGGGAAAGGTGTCAATCAGAGAGGACAGTGTAGGCAATGGGGAAGAGAAGAGAGCAAGTGATAAGAGCAAGTGATAAGGAATACATATAGGGGGAAAAGGGAAAAGTTTCAGACCGTCGAAGTGACTTGTTATTGACACGTTTCTAAATCAAACATCTGAAATTGAAATCTTGAAACAGAACATTTTCAAAGAGATGGGAAATTTTTTCAGAAAGATCTGTGAAACTGAACGTCCATTTGATACAAGACGTTTAAAAAATCCATTGAAAGCTCCGATACTGGGTTTACTAACAAAAAAGTTCTGAAACAGATCTAATTGTAAAATTTGAATTTTTGAAAAGTTGAAAAAAGTTCAATTGGTTTTTTCCTCGGAACCTACATAAATTTGAACAGTTTCAGTATAGCCTGATTTGTGCCTATTCGCTTTGAGACCCAATCCAACAAGTTCAATTTTCAAACCAAGTTCAAACCGAAAGTTTCATAGCTTCGTAATGATTAGTTCGTTCGATAGTTCGTTGATCAGTGAGCAAATATGTCCCACTTTCCCAATAGAACAAGTATCAGTGAAACAGTTTTTTGCTGTTGAATTTGAATTTTCGGGACAATTCTGGAAGTTTCTATTTTTTTACAGGTCCGCCTCATCGAGAAATAGTGTATTCTTCAAACTTGAAAAAGTCCTCTTGAAACTGTACAAAATATTATCTGTTCCAGGGCAGTGTCTTCTTTTGGATCTTTATATTATTCAGATCGAATTCCTTTCT
Source organism: Caenorhabditis becei (assembly GCA_900536315.3). Taxonomy (NCBI): domain Eukaryota; kingdom Metazoa; phylum Nematoda; class Chromadorea; order Rhabditida; family Rhabditidae; genus Caenorhabditis; species Caenorhabditis becei. The sequence goes on along the minus strand of LR539017.1, from coordinate 379,564 downwards.
AGACCCAATATCCTCCTCTGATAAGATTAAAAAAAAGCCCCTTATATCCTTATTACTGAAATTCATCGAAACCGCTATCCTTTTGTTAACAACTACCTACTTTTCAGTAGAAAGCTAAAAAAATCTCATGAAACATTTATTTTCGAAAAAAAGAGCGTCCAAGCCATTGTCAATCTCTTCTTGTTCCACATTTTCTCTCTTCACTTCCTCATTGACTGGGCGTTCACTTTCTGAAAATTGTAAAAAATCAAATTCCTAGAAGTATGAAATGACACTGACCGCTTCCATTTGCGTTATTCCTCTGCTGCCGAACGTGTAGACCCTGGTGGAGTGAATTGAGTAAGAAATTCTGAATGGGAATATGATATTTGGAACTAGTCACACAAGGACTCTTGACTCACTTTCAATCCTCCATGAGGCGGGAAGAGTCGAAAAATTCTTACGCGAACCTTCTCGAACATGATGGTGATTATCCGGACGTTGGTTAGGCAGAAGACAACTGAAAAATAAAGGGGTTAGGGAAAACATAAAAGTAGGAAGATATAAAACTAACCCAGATTGATGGCCTCCAGCTGGATTCTCAGTACAGGCAGTTTTCTGCTGCTGCAAGGCATTTCGCTTGTGTGGAAGAGATTCTGAATGGGAAAATGATATTTGAAGCTGATTACACAAGGACCCTTAACTCACTTTCAAACTTTATCAAACCATATTTTGGTTTTTTCGTTGTTTTGTTTGGATATGAAGCAACAAAATGAATAACATCATCTCTAAATTCAAGTTTGTTCAACAAAACCAATACTTTTGAACTCACCGAATGCAACTATTCAGCAAATTGTCGAAACAGAACAAAAATAAAAAAAATCACATTCTCAAAAACTTCATTAAAAATCAATAAGGGCCATCTTCTGACGACCGCGTAAAAAAGGCGAATGAGCGGAAAACGAATGAATTGGCTCTGTCGGCAGGCTACAGTGTAGTTGATAAGAGAAGAAGTGATAACAAAAAAAAAGTGGGGAGAGAAGTGTTGTGACGTAAATGGGGAAAGTTACCGTTTCAAAGGTAGCATTTGAAAAATGGGGGTGAGGGAACTTGATAATACCACGTGGTTTTGGACAATGGTATTGGTAAGAAAAAAGGCCCTGGCACCTCGAAGTCACTACTGATAAGGAAAAAAAACTGATGGTTTCGGGTTGGAGGGAGATCACTGACAAACAAGTCAAGTTACTGTTTCAAAGGTAGCATTTGAATATTGGGGTGGGGGACTTGATAATGATAAGTTGTAAAACGATTCCATCAGTGATTTCCTCAAAAACCTGTAGAAAATGATACTGTTTCAAAGAAAGCATCTGAAACTTGTGATTCAGGATTTTCTAATATTCAACCGGTGTGCTATAGTACTGATAAGGAAAAGAGCCCTGATACCTCGAATTCATCACTGACAAGTGATAAGTAGTGATAACATTCAGAATCTCTTCAGGGTGTCGGAGCATTGGTTTGTTTGTAAATGAAATGTATAGAGATTGAGAATTTGAAACATTTATTTTTGGAAACTTTATAGATCTCTCCCGGTCAGGTTGAATGTCCTCATCATCGTCGTAAGTCGGGGTGATGTAGTTATGGTAATTATCTGAACATGTCTCCATCAAATTTCTCTACAAAACCTGCAAAACCTACCTTCCGGTTGATTGTAATACCGATCTACTGATACCAGAACAAAGTTGTCTTGGTTAATCATTTCGGCTTTTCTCACTCCTTGAGATACTCTCTCCTGCATGCTGTTGAGCACTTCTGAAAAAACTGAACTTCTTTTTTGGCTTCTGGATTCATTTTTCATACCTCCATATCTCCTCCTTGAGGCGGGAAGAGTCGAAAAATTCTTATGCGAACCTTCTCGAACATGATGTTCATTGTCCGGACGTTAGCCAGGCAGAAGAAGACTGGAAAATAAAGGGGTTAGGGAAAACATAAAAGTAGAAAGGTATAAAACTAACCCAGATTGATGGCCTCCAGCTGGCTTCTCAGTACAGGCAGTTTTGCCGTCTGACGCACATTGAAATAAATGTTATCCATTCTTTCTGATATTTGATATTGGAAGATGACGATGCTGTAAAAGCAGTGGAAGATATTTTAAAAGATGCATGCATGCTGCCGAACGTGTAGTGATTGGTGCAGGTTGGAGCTACATCAAAATACATCAAAAGGAGCTCAATCGGACCCAATAGTATTGAACTCACCAAGTGAACTATTCACCAAACTGTCGAAACAGAAAGAAAAATCAAAAAATCACATTCTCAAAAACTTCAGTAAAATCAATAATTGGGCCATCTTCTGACGACCGCGTAAAAAAGACAAATGGATGGAAAACAAATTGTTTGTCTCTGTCGGCAGGCTACAGTGTAGTTGATAAGAGAAGAAGTGATAACAAAAAAAAGTGGGGAGAGAAGTGTTGTGACGTAAATGGGGAAAGTTACCGTTTCAAAGATAGAAATTGAAAAATGGGGTGGGTGGAACTTGATAATGATAAGTTGTAAAACAATTCCATCAGTGATTTCCTCAAAAACCGAAAGAAAATGAAACTGTTTCAAAGAATGCATGTGTGTTTGTGATTGTAGAACATGCCAGGGTGTCGAATTGTATCCGAGTACTAAGTATAACTCGGTTTCAAGTAAAAGTATTCGTATGCGAAAAGTATTTGGATTCGAATACAAGTAAAAAGTGTTTGTAATCGATACCGAGTACACGTGAATACATTCGGTATTCGAGTACGATTACTTTTGTACTCGTCTCAGAAATGAGTAAAAGTACTCGGTACTCGGTATTCGAATCCGATAACTGTAATCGTACTCGATTCCAGAATAGTACTCGGTTTTGCGAGTAAATGTACTCATGCATGATTACATAAAAATCACTTTTTTCTCCTTCATTGCTGGGTCTCCATCCTCACAGAAATGCTCACGTGAGGAACAGAAACAAGTAGAATGGTCACGTGACCGTCCTGAAACTCTGCTCTGTCTCTCTCAGTCTCTCGTGTTCCATCCCATCAATCCCTTATCCGTTCACGTGACACCATTTCATTCCGGATCCCGTACCGATTACTTCTGTCTCTAACTTGGCCCAAACTCCATCTTTTTTCACCGTTCTTGGACAAATCGAAGCAGAATTTTGTGACAAACAAGAAGTGATAACAACCATGCCCACTTGAGCAAAATTAGCTCTGCACATAACAGTCTTTGAGTTTTTTGGAGACCATGAAAAAAGCTGTTCCAGGTCACTTTCGAGTTTCTCGAAGAACTCGTCATAACTGGATTCGTGTGGATACGAACATGTTTGTGGAGGAAGTTCTTTTCGACTCTTCACGACTTCAGGATGACACCAGTACTTTGCAGACATTCTAGTTGAAACATGATGAAAGTATTCACACCTGGCTAGTTCAGTCGACAGGCTGCGCGTCCCCGATGTGATAACTGGATTCGTGTGGATACGAACCTGTTTGTGGAGGAAGTTCTTTCCGACTCTATCTTTCCGACTTTATATATTTTCACACAATAAATACATTAACAATAACTAGTAAACAATTAAATTAACAACAATTTCATATGAAAAAGTTTATTTCAAACTTGAAAATGTTTGGAATAAAGTTTTTCACTGTGGGAAAGCAAAACAATTCACCTTATTCAAAGAGCTCTTGGATGTCCAATCCCCAACTAGACCATTGTTGATCGCCGTGGAAGCTGTCGAGGAATCGCTCTTTGCTATCGAAAAAATGAATTGATGAATTGTGAGGTCTGAAAAGCAAAAGTAAAAGTTCCGGCACCCTGTCGTTGAAGTCCCTCACCAAATGTATCGTTCCAAACGCTCCGGATAACGTCACTTTTCCATAGATGAGTTATCCTAGAATCAACCTCTTGACTTTTTCAAAATTTAATTCTTTTCTAATAGAAACTCACCTCAAACCTGCAGTTCACTCGAAACAAGTGCAATGTTACAGACCAGGCAATTCTTATATGTTCACGAACACGTTGGAGTATCAGATATAGGTTTATTATAGTGAAGAATAGCTAAATAATTAAGAGAGCGACCTCTTATCAGTGTGTGATGAAGTTTATACACACGTTCTTATCACGATAGGTTCGCACCGTTACACACGAAAAAAATAAAAGATAAAAAATCCAGAAACTTCAGCGAAAATAGGTGACGAGCCATCTTCTGACGACCGAAAAGAGAAGAATGAATGGGAAACCGAATGGATTGGCTCTGTTGGCAAGCTACTGTGTAGTTGATAAGATTAGATTAGCTGGGGACCATGTTGATAAGGAAAGGGGGAAGGGTACTGTTTCAGAGATAGTATTTGAATACTGGGTGAGTGGAACTTGATGATATTTGAAATTTGCATGGTTGACTATCAAAAAGCGAATAGGTTATCAGTGATATTATGCGTTCCCCAAAAACCTGACAAGGGAATGTTTTTAGGTCACCAACTTGGAAAATTCTCAAAAAATTCTCAAAAATCCTATAAATCGCCCTGATTATGCTCAAATTTTTTTGGAGATGGATGGCTACTCTTGACCTAGTTATGATGGCTGAAAGTGCTTTTCAGTACTGAAATTTAGCACTGTTTTCACGCGAAAAATGAAAAAATGAAGAAAAATTGATTTTAGCACTGGTTTTTTCAGTACTGAAAAGCACTTTCAGCCATCATAACTAGGTCAAGAGTGGCCATCCATCTCCAAAAAAATTTGAGCATGATCAGGGCGATTTATCGGATTTTTGAGAATTTTTTCAGATTTTTTCAAGTCGGTGACCTAAAAACATTCCCTTGTGATACTTGGCAGCTTGCCAAGGCCTATGGGACTCGCCACGATTTGAAAAAACAGCCTGAGAGACGCAGAGAGAAGTAAGCAATTGTCAGCAAACACAAAGGTTTCAGCGTTTGGGAGAACGCATGATGGCTTGAAAAGGGTCAATTGAAACTGAACATTGAAGCAACACTGGACACCAATTTCTGGCGCTACTAGCCAAGCCCCTTCACTAAAAAAAATGATCAAGGAACGCCCACTGATCCAAAAAACATCTTTACAGCTATGAAGGCACTAGCATTGAGAGTGATTCATTGTCAAAGCTCAACAAAATCTCTTGAAACTGTACAAATCTGTTTCTGACTGGGGCCTTCTTGTGGGAATTTGAAAATCGGTATTCCAAGTCCAATCTTATTTTGTTCAAGCCACCATTCCAACCTGATAGTATAACCCTTATCGATAGCATTTGAATATTGAATTGGCGGGAACTTGTTCACAAATCATTTCAATCTGGGTCAATTTCTAAAAATGATGACTTGAAACTGGAAAAAACGCTCCCCTTTATCATCAAATTTCTTTTGATCAATCGTGAACGATTTGTCAATGTTATCACCGAAAACCCAATGCAGCTGATGACATTTTCCCAGTGAAACCGATCAATTTTCAAGTTTCACCCCCAACTGAACTTGATAACAACTTTTCTTATCAAATCACCAATAAGTCTAAGAAATTTGAAAATATTTATTTTTATAAAGCCCAGGTTGATGGAATTTGTATCCATTCAATTAGAGAACTTTTGAAAAAATCTGGATCTGAAAAAATGAGAATTGAAAAGCTGTTTTTGCTGAAATTAGGTACCTTCAAGCTTCCAAACACTAGTGTGCACTGCTGACCAATTTCCATTGACGAATTCCATCGATTTTAAATTTTAAAAAATTCAGAAGGGTTTGCAGGGTATTATTTTGATCAATTGGGAAGTGCGGTTGCCTAAACAAAACTTTGAAAAATTCAAAAATTCAAAATTTCAAATTGGCGGGTAAGATAGCGAAAACTACAGTAAGATTTGCCAAAAATTGATTCAAAAGCAAATCTTACTGTAGTTTTCGCTATCGTGCGCGCCAATTTCGAAATTTAGAATTCAATTTTCAAATGCAACAAAATCCCAACTAACCACTAGTTCCAAGCTTTTCACTTATTCTAAACTCCAATGATCCGATCCATTATGTATGGGTTCAAACTAGTGTCCCTCCGAAAATGTGAGTTATATTTTCTGATAAAGTGATAAGGTGATAAGACCCATTTATTTTCTCCTACCTCTATCACAATTCAAAAAGTCATCTCCTTCGAGCTTTGAAGTTTGATCTCGAAAAATCAAACTTTTCTGAAAAAATCACTTCTGTTTCAGAATAGTTTTTCAAGTTTTAGTTTGCTCACCTTTTCCAATGAATAGACAACTCCAATATTGAAAAATCCACAAATAACATCAAAAAAATCAATAAAGAAGGGTCGGCCAACTTCAGTCGGCCTGTTGGAATGAATGATAAGAAATTGAGGGTGCTCTTGGTATTTATAAGCGATGGAAAAGGCAAATAGAGGGAAAGCCACGTTGTGAGAAGGACGAGGAGTACTGATAAGGAGTGATCATGTGATGGGGTGAGGGAGAAAGGGAAACGCAACTGGACAGAAAATACAATTGCCAATTCAATTGAGAATTCCAAGCTGATAAAAGTTGACATGAGATTCTTGAGACTGAAAAATTATTATGAAGTATTATTTGAAAAAAAATTGAAACGGTTAGGTGGCCTAGGAATCCACCGGGTCTCGAAGCGAAAAAAATGCGCATTTCGTGATGCGCCTTTGAAAAAGTTACGGTTTTCACGGCAATCTACCGTAACTTTTTCGAAGGCGCACCACGGAATGCGCATTTTGTTCGCTTCGAGACCCACGGATTCATAGGCCACCTACCCATTTTACATTTGACCAATGATAATAGCGAAAAAATGTTCAGTTCCGAGATGTCCATTTGAATAATGAACACAAATTCGATGTCATTCAATGTTTCTCCTCCCAAAATAGTCTGTCCCATTGAAATAGACCATTCACAAAGAAACTAATGTTCCTCTTGAAACAGAAATATTGGCAAATTGGGACGTTTTGTGCCGACTTTGTGAGAAATCACTGTTTGGAATTCAATTTCGGCCTATTAAGATGCGTTATCTGTAAAACCTGGACTTCCCTTGGCACTAGCGCCGAAAGTATTTCAGATCGGGACTATACTCTGTCCATACATGTATATGGTTGACCTTTTTCGAAAAACAGTACCAGTTTGGTCCTGTACCGTCCCCTCTGTCCAGGGGGTGTCAAAAACGACTTTTCAGATGAAAAAATCTAAAAAATTTGAAGTTAGAGCTACGTTCAGGAAAATTTTGGTGGGTGTTTGGGGTACCCAGGGAAGTGTACACAATGTTTGTTGACTCTCAAAAACCACTAAAAGTATGTTTTTTGACACTTTTTCAGTTTTTTCTCAAAAATTTTCAACTCTTCCACATGGATTTTTTATTTTTGCCGTAAAGCCCTCCATTCAACGGTCATTTTCGTTTTTTTACTTCCTCGAAAATGCTTGACCATCATAGAGAAACATTTAATTGAAGTTGGGGCACTTCTCGTAAAAAGTGTCACCTCGAAAAATAAAATTTTTTATATGATTTTTCGGAGTAACGAGAATATAAGGGATCGATAGGAAATTCAATGCTGATCATTTTTGCAGTTGATCACTTTTCATGATAATCATTCCCCGGCGAGATACAGCCGTTTTCCTGAAGAGCACCTCGAGGCGCGGCGAGACGGCCGGTGGAGGGGAGGGCGACAAGCCGCCGCGCGCGCCAAAACATGCTGTTCACTGTATCGAGCATAACTCTGGAAGGAGACACGGGACCAAAAAGTGATCAACTACAAAGTTGTAGAGGAGACAATTTCCTATCGATTGCATGTTCTAAATATAATTTTGGTTCATTCATGAAAGCTATATCTTCAACTAAACAACATTGACATTCAAGCTAACTTATCTCAATCAATTTTAATGATTTTTGCATTAATAAGATGTGAAATCGATAGGAAATTGTCTCCTCTACAACTTTGTAGTTGATCACTTTCTTGTCCCGTGTCTCCTTCCAGAGTTATGCTCGATACAGTGAACAGCATGTTTTGGCGCGCGCGGCGGCTTGTCGCCCACCCCTCCTCCGGCCGTCTCGCCGCGCCTCGAGACGCTTTTCGGGAAAACGGCTGTATCTCGCCAGGGAATGATTCTACGCGAAAGTGGTCAACTGCAAAAATGATCAGCATTGAATTTCCTATCGATCCCTTATATTCTCGTTACTCCAAAGAATCATATAAAAAAGTTTATTTTTCGAGGTGACACTTTTTACGAGAAGTGCCCCAACTTCAATTAAATGTTTCTCTATGATAGTCAAGCATTTTTGAGGAAGTAAAAAAACGAAAATGACCGTTGAATGGAGGGCTTTCCGGCAAAAATAAAAAATCCATGTGGAAGAGTAGAAAATTTTTGAGAAAAAACTGAAAAAGTGTCAAAAAACATACTTCTAGTGGTTTTTGAGAGTCACCAAATTTTGTGTACACTTCCCTGGGTACCCCAAACACCCACCAAAATTTTCCTGAACGTAGCTCTAACTTCAAATTTTTTAGATTTTTTCATCTGAAAAGTCGTTTTTGACACCCCCTGGACAGGGGGGACGGTACAGGACTAAACTGGTACTATTTTTTGAAAAAGGTCAACCATATACATGTATGGACAGAGTATAGTCCCGATCTGAAATACTTTTGGCGCTAGTGCCAAAGGCCTTCACAAAAAGTCCAGGTTTTACAGATAATGCATCTTAACTCCAAAAATGATAGAAACCTGTGGAATCACAGAAAATACTGTTTCAGCGAAGTATTTGAGAAAATGATGAAATTTGGAATTCACTAGACGAGTGGGGTAGAATGAAATGAAGATGTAACAACAGCAGACCCCATGGCAGCAAATCTTCCAGTATTGAAACATGTTTTGTGTTATTATTGAAACAGGTACTTTTGAATTTAGAGGTTTGGCTTCCTGAATCTGAACTTCCACGGCTGAGAGTGACCAGTCGTGATTTGTTCCACTTAATTTCGCAGTAGTAATAAATGCATACTTTCTCAGATTTTTTTCTGTTCCACTTGAAACACAATTCTCAACTTTCCCTTTGTTTTACCAATGATTTAATCCAAAACGATCTCTCAAAATCCAAAAATCTAATCACCAAACCCGTCACACAAATTTAGCTCATTTTCAGTGAACAGTACATCCGAGATAAATTGATCCTAGTCCACCTAATCAAACTTTTCCGTTCCACTTGAAACACAATTCTCAACTTTCGATTTGTATCATTAGTCGATTTAGACTGTGACAAAAAATTGCTCCGAATTCCAATATCTTATCACTAAAACTCTCTGAAATAAGTTCTTTCCTGTCCAAAAAAGAAGAAAAATTGTTTCTCTCCCAAAAAATCTTACTTTTCTGTTCCACTTGAAACAGAATTATAATGCTCTACCTGTACCAACGCTCATAACACGTTCAACTATTTTTGGCTTATCACCTCATCATTCCAAGCCATCTTGGCAGATCCCTATCCCTTCCTTCCTTTGCCAAGAACTCGTCTCTTCCTTCTCCCCAGCTCCCAATCCTAAGTGATAGACAATAACCTTGTCAGTGCACGTAATCAAACTTTTCCGTTCCACTTGAAACACAAATGTAAAGCTCTACCTGTACCAACGCTGATAACATGTTCTTTTCGATTTGAGCTTATCACCTTATCAGCTAAATCCCAAGGCACATCCCTCAAAACCCTATCCTTCCCTCCCTTTTGCCAAGAACCCCTCTCTTCCTGCTCCCCAGCACCCACCAGTGGCTCCCCTCGGCGCCTCTGCTCCCCAGTGTCCCATGTCTGCGTCTCCCACTTCTCCTTATCTCTCCTCCTTCTCCCGTGCTCCAACTCCATCCCAATGACGTGTCCGCTGCTCACAAACACATAAACAACATCTCTGCGTCTCTTCTCTCTCCACCATCAGCCACCAGCAAGAACTCTTTCATTCCCAACTAAACGGCCGTCAGAAGATGACCTTCTACACGATTTTTACTGCAGTTTTTATGTTTTTTTGAAAAAATGATTGCTCAAATGGATAAATGCATGAATTGGTAAGGGTTTTTGGTTTTTCAAATAAAAAAAAATATATTTTTAAAATTTCCAGTATCCGTGGCCTACCAAAATATAACATGGACGAAAAGACAAGGAATTCCTTTCAAAGTTCACAATCATCCGATAACGCAGGCTGTTATCACTCCAAGGAATTGGAGGTGAGTTGAAAGAGATACTGCTTCTCTAATAGATTTTCTGAAATTTTTGAAACAGTGTGTACTTTTTCTTCTTCCAGAAGTCCAAAGTCATCAAAAAAGAAGTCTTGGCTTTGAACATCATTATCAGCGGCGTAAGTTTCTTATCTCTTATCAATATCAATAACCCTTTTCCTTCCAGAATCCTGCCAAAGCCTTCCATCTTCTGATAATGCTGGATGTTATCACTCCAAGGAAAAAGTAATAATTTGTTTGATAAATTCAATGAATTTGTTTTTTATTGAAGAATTTTTTTGAGAAAAGATAAGGAATTATCGGTTTCAAAAAAAGGTGAAGAATTTCAAAAAAGAGACGAATACGATCATGAATTGACACTAATAACTTGATTTCCAATGGAAATTGAAACTGGGAAAATATAATTAAAATGAAAAAGTGATGCCATTTTCTATCTGTTTCCCACGAAACACAAGTAAAAATAGGTTCTGTATCAACAATTCTCTTCCATAGATCTTACTAAAGCACAATCTGGAAAAGAAAAACTGAAGGGAAACTTCATTCTTCTCTCCAAGCACTTGAGAGGACGAACGTGTCACTGAAAAGTTTCCTCATCAACCAAACATTCCTGTATCTCTTGAAACACATATTCAAATTTTATCTGTGTCATCATTATATTTTTATCGTCGGACATTTTCTGACCCATGAATGGACGGAGTTAGTAAAATGTGGGAAAGGTAGAAGATCTGTTCCAGTTGAAACATGAATTTGTGAATTTGGAATTCAAATTCTTGTAAAAAATCAGCAGCAGATTTCTGTGGAATTTGAAACTGGAAAGCGACAGAAACTAATCATCAAATCGAAGCATTCAGGGTAACTAACTTGTTTTCTGTTCCAGTTGAATCATGAATTTATGAACTTCAAGATTAGTGTCAGTATTATACCAGATCGAACACATGTTTTATTTCCACAAGACCTAATTGTACAGCCTGTTACCAAGTCACTCAAAATGTTCGGTTTCCTTTGAAACAGATCACCAATTTTCACAATATTCGTCAGTAATCAGATGTTCTGACAGTTGTGATTTTCGCGAGATCTTTGGGGCAAAACTTGTGAACTTGAGTAAGTATCATTTTGCTACCATGCACAAATCAGATTAATATCAAAAACCAGCAGATTTCTGTGGCATTTGAAACGGGAAAACGACAAAACTAACCATCAAATCGAAGCATTGAGCTCGGAAAAGTTCTTTTCTGTTCCAGTTGAAACATGAATTTGTGAACATCAAAAATACTGTCAGTTTTAACAAATGCCAATGTTGCGATTTATTTCCACAGGGCCTAATTGTAAAGATTGTTGCCAAGTCACTCAAAATGTTCTGTTTCTCTTGAGACAGCCGTAAGAGCAATCATAGAAAATTTCTCCATAAAACCTATTTTCATCATTCTCATCACTATTTGAAATCTTGACGGTGATGACCAAAAATCTTCCTTTTCCATCCTCCAACCCTCAAATTCCCTACCCCAAATCCAATCCATGATCTTTCGTGCAAAATTTGTGAATTCGAGTGAACTTTGCACCGACGATTCGTAAATCAAATTCATATCAAAAACCAGAAGATTTCTGTGGAATCTGAAACTGGAAAAAGAAAAAACTAGCCACCAAATCGAAGAATCCAGTCTGGGAACTTGTTTTCTGTTCCAGTTGAAACATGAATTTTTGAACTTCAAGAATACTGTCAGTATTATACCAGATCAAAAACATGTTTTATTTCCACAGGACCTTATTTACTTTATGTCACTCAAAATGTTCTGTTTCTCTTGAAACACATTACGAAATTTTACCATTCTCATCAATGATAGAATCACCAGGTTATAATTATAAAAAATTATATAATTATTATAAAAAAAACCTTCTTCTCCATCTCCCTTTTTCCCCAAGTTCCCGTTCCCCGCCGCCGATCCTTGACCCACTTATGCTTCTCCCTCCTCCTTCCACACACTCTTTCCTACTTCGTGTTTTTCTGCTTCTCTCCGTCTCTTCTCTCTCTCCACCGACGTATAAATACCAAACAGCCCCCACCAGTCATTTCATTCTTTCCCGGCCGTCAGAAGATGGCCTTCTATACGATTTTTACTGAAGTTTATGGATTTTAAAATAATTTTTTGTTTTTGAAATGAAAACTGAAATGCCAAGATGTGAGAGAAGGTGAGGATTGGTCTAGAAATTGAATGATTTATTAGATTTTTGTGCAGATATTTGGACTTCGCACAGAAGTTACTGCCCAGTGCACAAATAACTTCATCAATTCAATAGACTTTGCCCAAAAACTGCTCGGAAAGAGAGGAATGAGTTGGCACTATCTGTAAGTTTCGGTACTTCTATTCCATTTCTAGAAATATAAATTTCAGACGCAACATCCAAAGAACGTCAGACAACGCCGGTTGCTATCACTCAGTGAAACCCAAAACGGAAAAGGCTAATGGATTTTTGAAAATAAATGTTTTTTATGTAAATTGTTGTATATAACATCCAATCGTTCCAAGAAATCACTACGAAGTAATACAGAAACTGCAGAAAAACTAGAAAAGGTCATCTTCTGACGGTTGGGAATGCAATGTCAGGTTTACAATTGTTAGGCTGTTGGTTTTCACATAGTTGTGTTTACAGCCGTAACAAACCATGTTTGTTCTCAAAATAGTTGTTTGTAACGCATGTTTGACGGCCCAAAATTTATTTATTTGTATTGGGAGAGAAGAGTAATAGTGGTACGGTATTGATGAGGAGAAGAAAATGATGAATTTGATGGGTGGATTTTATTTATGAATGGGATATAGTCAGGAATTGGATGAATTGGTTACTAGCAATCTTTTTTGCTCTGCCAGAAACTTAAAATTTTCTATGGGAACCTGGAAATAGTGACATTTGTGTTATCACTTTATCACTGGTCACTGACATGAAAAACAGGAAAACTTGAAACGGGAAACTGGTAAACTTTACATGGTTAGGCTTCTGATCAGCGACCATTAACCTAGATTAAAAAGTGTGTACATTTTCGAGACCTTTGGGACAACACTTGAGTAAACACTATTTTGCTACCATCGACAAATCGAATTCATGAAAACCAGCAGATTTCTGTGGATTTTGAAACTGGAAAACGACACAAAATCGAAAAATTCAGTCTGGGAACTTGTTTTCTGTTCCAGTTGAAACATGAATCTGTGAATTTCGAGAATACTGTCAGTAGATCGCACGCCATGAATGTGATTGATTTCCACATGCCCCAACTTACTTCATGTTGCCAAGTTTTTCAAAATGTTCTGTTTCTCTTAAAACAGATTACCAAAGTTCACCATTTTCATCAATGGAACATCCTGTTGTTGCCGAAAAACCCTTTTCCCTCAACTTCCCTATTCCAATCCATCCTTCCCGTTCCCCACCGCCGATCCTTGACCCACAAATGCTTCTCCCTCCTCTTTCCACACACTCTCTCCTACTTCGTGTTTTTCTGTTTCTCTCCGTCTCTTCTCTCTCTCCACCGACGTATAAATACCAAACATCCCCCACCAGTCATTTCATTCTTTCCCCGGCCGTCAGAAGATGGCCTTCTACACGATTTTTACTGAAGTTTATGGATTTTAAAATAATTTTTTGCTTTGAAATGAAAACTGAAATGCCAAGATGTGAGAGAAGGTGGGAGTTGATCTAGATGTTTTTAACTTTGCCAGAATTTCCAGGAAGAATTGATAAATGGGACCAATTCTATATGATGTTCAAGGCAATGATTATTTTGGGTTTGTGTTGTCGTCCAAGTATTAAAGTTGCCAACAAAGAATATGAATCCAACTTTTGCAATACATGCCAAAAAAAACATTTGCTAGAAAGTATACTAGTCATGCTTTCCATCAAGAATAGAGTCGAAGCTAGGATGAGAAAAAAGAGACGAGTATGCACACAGCTTGAGGTATGTTTTCGTCAATTTTTTTCGATTTTTCAATGTTTTCTTACAGTTTCTCAAGAATGAATCGAGAAGAGCAAACTTTGTGAGAGCAGATAATGCAGGATGTTACCATTCTCAGAACCACAAAATGGGAAGGCCGAATTGAGAAGTGAGATTACTGTTTCAACACAAGATTTTAGAAAATTCAAGATATTTTTGGAACAGTAAAGTCTAGCAGAAGGTTTGAAAATTATGTAGACAAATTGTGTGATTGAATTGTTTTTCACTGTTTCAAAACCAACATTTCTAATTTTCTAACTATTAAAAATTTTGCTACAGTAGTTTTAAGTTAAAACTGATTATTCTAGATTCGAAAAAATTTCAATCCCATCTTTTTTCCAGATGAAAAATTGAAAATCAAAAAGCAGGCGGACAATGCGGGAGCATATCACAGCAGGAGACTCAAAACGGCAAAAGGCATTGCAAGGTGAGCCTCAATCAATTGTTATCAACTGATAATTTCTTTCAGGAAGTTGCGACCGTGTAGCAATCAAAATGAAGAGAAAAGTTTAGGATTGGTGAATAGGATAAAAACAATCTGTTCCAAGCGATCTCATTTGTATGTAGACACGGGCAATGACGTGACAAGTGAATGTTTTTTAAAATAAATCTTTTTTTAATTGAAAACTGTCTTTTTTTTCGTTCTTTCATGTCAGTTTCCAGATTTTTTCCAAGGAGGAGAACTTTTCAGATATTATCGTTGCATCTCAAAATCGGAGTGGGTAGATTTACGGAGTTGAGGCTCCCGCAACGAATGAACGTTTTCGCGGCAAATGTACGGTAGTCGCGCGAAAAATAATTTCGTCTTTTTCCACTCATTTTCATCGGTTTTTCACTCGATTTTCGCACTTTTACTCGGAAAATACCATTTTTGTGCTTTTTTTAACGTAAAAAGTGCGAAAATCGAGTGAAAAACCGATGAAAATGAGGAAAATGAGTGGAAAAAGACGAAATTATTTTTCGCGCGACTACCGTACATTTGCCGCGAAAACGTTCATTCGTTGCAGGAGCCTCAACTCCGTAAATCTACCCACTCCGATTTTGAGATGCAACGATAATAAAACATCTTACCAATTGTTTAGTCACTGTTACTACCAGCTTCTTGAGTCTGTCACACTCTTCCATCCCACCCTTCATACCGTGTCTTCTTGATCTTCTAGACGTTACGTTGCTTTCTGTTTCATCTCTGAAACAAAAAGATTCCTGAGAATCCAAAATCTGAAACCACAAATCTCGAAATTCAGAAGATGTTCTATTTGGCAACTGCATGATTAAGTGAAACGAACAAAAAATAATTTTTGTAACAGTGATAAGTGTTATCAGTCAATTTGAAAAGGAAACCTTGATACCTCTACTTCCCAAATTCCCACCTTTTCATAATCATTCCCCCTCCCCGCTCCCCATGCTCCCCTCCCCAATTCTTATCACCTTCTCCACGCTCCCATTTCCATTTCTCTACTTCCCCCCTTTCCCCATGATCTCTCCCATTTCGACTACTTTGTAGTCCTGACAAACAAGTTCTGTGTCTCCTTCTCTCTCCCCAGCCCCTCTGAATTGATTCATTCTATACACATCGGCCGTCAGAAGATGGCCTCGTCTTTTATTTTTACTGAAGTTTTTATTATGCTGATTTTTTGTGAAAATGGTTGAATGGAAAGGTGAGGATTGGGTCTAGAAGAGGTCAATTATCAATGATGGGCTCAGCAAATTTTCGGCGAGCAATCGGCGAGCGCGCCGTTAAAATCAGCGAGCGCGCTCGCCGATTTTCACGGCGCGCGTGCCGATAGCGCGCCGTTCCCCGTGGCGCGCGCGCCGCTTCCGCGCCAAATTCGAAAGTCCGGGCAAACTGAAACGGCTTTTAGGGCCGTAAGAAGCCGTTTCTCGCATCTGTTGACTACACAGATGGTTTCCGAGATGTAATAACGAAAGAACACATAGATTAAGCCTAATTTTTGTGGAAAAAAAACATTTTTTCGCAAATCCAGTTCTAATCAGAGAACATTCGGTTTTCAAGAAGGAGGCTGTATTTTCTAGAACAAATTTAGTTAATTTGACAGTGATTCTTTGTATTCGATTATTTCAGCCAAAAAAGCTAAAAACGCCAAAAACAAGACAACTTTTTCATGTCACTTGAAGGTGATTAGGCTGTGTTCAAAATGTTCGCAATGTATGCAGAAGTGTTCAACTCATGTTTCTACTGTTCGTAGAGTTCGCCGAGGCAGAGCGGAAGCCCTATATTCCGGCAGCGGCCGACAACTCCCGGCTTCCGCGCGTTCCTATGCTTTACGTGTGGGCGATTCAGCGCGCAATCGGCAAGCACCGGGCGCGGCATCGGCGCGCGCGCCTACACCTCAAAATCGGCATGCGATCAGCGAGCGCGCCGTTTTTAGGCGGCGCACTCGCCGATTGCTTGCCGGACCATCGGCGCGCTCGCCGATTCCGCGCGACACCTCAGCGCGCTCGCCGATTGCTCGCCGAAAATTTGCTGAGGGTTTCAGAGAAAATCAGCTCTCGATGCCACGAGGAATCCAGAAGGATAAGGTCTTGGCAACACACGATCTATTCCTCACCCTTCAGTCCAATAATGCCAAAAACCTTGCAAGCTTGATAAAAGATGCATTGATACCACTACAAGTAAGGTTTTTTTTTAACTAGCTCTTCATTCCCCATTGTTTTAGAAACAAAAATGGTAGAAAGGCGATGGTTTGTGGAGTGATGAAGAGTTCGAAACACGATGGAATCGAAATAAGAACATACATCTTGAGTAAGTACATCAATTGCTAACATATAAAAGAATATAACGTATTCAGGATAGCTAAAACTTTTGAAAGTGATCACCCGGATCATATCAACCTGCGAGGATCAGTAGGTATATCTAGAAAATTTAAAAAATCTGTGATCTGAATGTGAATATCTTTTTAGATTGATGAACATTACAACAACCTCCTCGAAAGAAATACGAACATTCTCTTGTTTCTGGGATTTGAAAAGTGAGTTTGACTAGAACTGATAAAAAGATAAGCTTTATCTGTTTTCAGGAAAAGTTCATTTTTATATCAACAATCGAAATCTTCGATGATGATCGGGACTTTTTTTTTTAATTTCTGGACTACAGATCTTGAATAAAATTTTAAAATATTGAAAAGTTTGAAAAAAATGGAATAATGTGTAAAGAAATAAAGGTCTATCCTCAATTTTACAGCGGAAAAATTGGTTTCTAAATTGCTAATTGGGTCAAAAGTGTCCCTGTTTCAGAAATTTGTAAAAATAGGAGTTACTTTGGGAATTGGAAACAGAATTAGGAGCATCAGCGATAACTTTTCAAAAAAAAAGTTTTCTGTTTCATGGGAAACAGAAAATTTTGAAAATTGAGGGGATTCTAGTTATCGGAACCTCAAAATCCGAGTGTGTAGATTTACGGGTGGGTCTCGCATGGAATCCAAAGAATCTATCACTGGAAAAAGGAACTGGAGCTTCGATTCCGTTCAAAACCATTTTTCCTGTGACCTAACACTTGGATTTGGGCAAAAAATCATGTTCGCTGAAGATATCTCGACGGATCGTAAATCGAAGCAACAATTCAGAATCCTTGAATTCCAACAAATTTCAGAACATCATCCCACTGCGATGATATCAATTTTAGTAAATATCTTGGAATTCATACCAGTTTTATTTACCGATAGCGTATTACAACTAATTCCATCTCAAATCTTATCTGAAAATCTTGAAACAGGCGTACTTTTTCTTAATCCAAAAACCCCTGAAGCCTCATAAATTCGAACCCCTAGCCCTACAACTTTGTCCTTCATAAACATTCTCTTTATCTCGTCCCTAATCGATCATTATCTCGTATTCTTCCCCTCAAATCGATGATTTGCAATTCAATGGGATTCTGAAGTCAGGGGAATCTTTTCTGTGTGGCTGCTAGAAACTGCTAGAATCTGAGTCATGGATCCTTGCTGATATGCGATATCAAGTTATCTGTCGAATCTCGATTGCATCGTCGGACTACTGTAGCTGTCTCTTCATCTCCGAATGGAAGACAGATCACCTTCTTCTCCCCTCCAATTGCTCTATTTCTCTCCCATCGATCACCTCCAACTAGGTTGTGCCCGGGTTGTGTCATCATGACAAACGACTTCTGCGTCTCCTTCTCTCTCACCAGCAGCCCCTCGGAATTGATTCATTCTATACACATCGGCCGTCAGAAGATGGCCTCGTCTTTTATTTTTATTGAAGTTTATATTATGCTGATTTTTTGTGAAAATGGTTGAATGGAAAGGTAAGGATTAGGTCTAGAAGGGTCAATTTTCAATGATGGGTTTCAGATGACAGTCACGCTGAAATCTGGAAGATCTGGTGCAAAACTGGGTGGCAAGATGAACGGAACTGATCCAGAGCGAAAGAAACTGGCTTAACTGATGTCAAAGTTCCCGATCAGTGTTGCTAGCTCGGAAAAGTTTGTGGAATCGACTATGAGATGTGAGAGCTCCCGGCGAGTGCGATGACCAGATAGCTGTGCAGACAACGAGTCATCCTGAGGACCCTATGTGCTCCGGGTTAGTGATAAACTTTTTTTAAATGTAAACATGTTTTGTATTGCAGAAGAGCGTCTCCAGCCTGGCTCGCACGCTGGCAAGCGCGTGCGAGCCATATCCCGCAGCTGGGTGATGTCCTGCTGCGGGATATGAGCGCGGCACCAAACGAGTTTAGCGTCAGAGAGTGCCGTGTCTACATTGTCATTGAGGGGGGCGCGGTGAGGAAGCTGAAAAGGTTAGTGTTTTTTTTTTTCAATTCTATCACCCCCAATATGACGATTTTTCCAGACCCACGAAGTAGACAACGACGCCACCGTCTCGTCTCACCTTCTCGACTCTTCGTCTTGTCTCTTCTGCAGCTCTACTCACTTTTTTTCTCTTTTTTTAAGTAAATAAATACTCTTTTTTATCTCAAACTCTTTTGGGGCAAACTTTTTCACTGATTGGAAAAACTTTGGATTTGATTGATTGATCATGTTCCAAAGTTTTCAACTAGCCTAGGGTCGGCGATTTGAAAATTTTGATATCACTGATTAGAAAATTTTCTGATAATCAGTGATAATCATTTATCAACTGGGGTCAGAAATGCATAAAGAGGGGAGAAATATGCATTTTGGGG
>LR539017.1:276009-353282 GCA_900536315.3 Caenorhabditis becei | reverse complement strand
GAATGAATTTTGAGTTAAAAGCGGCCATAAAATCACTGAAAACAATAAATTGGATTTTTGGAAAATCATGCCTTCGAAACAGAGAAAGTGGGAGAAAAAAAATCAAAATTTCTCTTTTTCATTTGGAGCTGATTTATCAATCATTTTGTTGAAAAAATAATTGAACAAAATATCAAAAATCGCAAGAATTGAAAACTTTGAAAAAGCAAAACATTTCCGTTTCCCTTGAAACCTAAATTTTTCAATTTCAAATTTCAAGTCAATTACCCCCATGTCTCAATCACCTATGACTCCTCTCTTCATTATCAGTCTAAAAAATTGAATTTTTTCAAAATCATGCCTTTGGAACAGGGAATTGAGCAAATAAGAGATGAAACTGAACTTTGAATAGGAAAAATTGAAATTCCTTTTTTGTGGAGCTGATTTATCAATATTCTACCAAGCACTAAAATCAAAAATTGGGAAAAAAACTCAAAATTTTCTGTTCCCCATGAAACCTAAATTTTTGGAATGTCATTGATCCCCAGTTTTTTTACCCCTCTTATTCCTCTCCATCACTTCCTTATCACCTCCTCTCTTCTTATCAATCACCACCCGTCGTCCCATCCACCGCCCAGCACTCATCAACAAGTGACGTAACATCAATTTCTGCTCGTCTGCGTCTCTCCCTCTCTATCAATTTGAAAAGAAGTATGGTCATTTGTAAACTAAACTTTGCGGCCGTCAGAAGATGGCCCACATTATTGATTTTTACTGAAGTATCTGATTTTTGTAATTTGAATTGAATTTTTGTCGGAATGGTGAGTCTGAAAATTAAAAAAAAAAAGGATTTGAAACCGATTTTTCCAGGATTTTTAAAAATTTCGAAACAGTAGACCAATTTCGTTCATAAAAACGCTGGCCTTCCTCTTCAAGTGTAGTAAGTCTGAAACAAGTGAATTCTTAGATTTCCAACCTTTTTTTCAGGTTTCGAATTGAAAAGTATCGGAAAAAGAGGCATGTCATGGCACTGTTTATGGTCGCACAAGATCCTGACTTGATTTTTGAAGGAAAAGAGATTCCTGGTCTCAGTTATCACATGTACAATGAACTGTTTCTTGATTATCTTTCACAAATAAAAATAAATACAATTTGGAACTTTGAAACTATTTTGTTTTTTGATTTTGCAGAAAAATTTGATTTCCGGTTTCAAAAAGGAAATTTGATAATTCTGGATTTCTGTTGAACAATTTGTTAGACGACACTTCTTCTCTAAAATTGGGCGTAAGAGACCTAGGAATAGGGGTGATCGATGTCATACAGTGTTCAAAAACCACAAGCTCCCCTGAAAACCTCTAATTTGAATTCCCGCCGATCCTTTACAAAAATCACCCCTCCGTGTTTGGCAGCTTTTGCACTGTGCCAAGAAACTTTGTGCGATAGAGCGTGTTTGCTTCCGGCACGGGTTCCCAGTGCGAACGTGATGCGAACGCGCTCTACTAGACTAAAGTTCAAAAGGTTCCCATGTGACATTGGGTGTTGCTTACCGTAACCTGAAAAGAGTTGTTTTTAGCGTGAAATCTGTTGTATTCGGACAGCTGGCCATTGAGTTGATTTCCTATTCTTGGCACAGTGCCAGGAATGCAACAGTTCGCTGAGTAGCGACTCAGAGAAATTCAAAACGGTACGTCGTGGGAGCCCGTGCCAACTCACCAAACCCAAATTTTTCACCGTTTCCAAGGGGATTCAGCTAGATTTTTTGACACTGGACGTTCAATGCTCGCTCTTCATCAGCAAGTCATCAACCTTTCATCTGGAAATATCGAATCGATCTTCCAATTCCAAACTCATCAACATTTGGATTTGATTTGTTCTGCTTCACAATCCTTTCTTATTACTTCCGGTCCCTTCTAAACTTAATACACAGGCACATCTGTTTGATTCTTTCCTCCCTACCCAACCAACTGCTGGGCTCCATCTTACTCCTTGGCTCCTTTGATCAACTTCTTCTTTTCCCATCACTCTATGTCTCCCCTCCCCAAACACTATTTCAACCTTCATTACACTTTCCCTCAAAATCATCTCATGAGCCCGTCTTCCCTTCATTCAATACTTTTCGGCCGTCAGAAGATGGCCGCCTCTTTGATTTTTACTGAAGTTTATTGATATTTTGTAAGTCCAACTACTATTGATTAGCGATGATGGTAAGTGATAAGGATAGAATTCAAAAAAGGAGATGACAATTTCCAGATTTGCATATTTAACGGATCAAATACCGGACTGGCAGAACAACATCGAACGTCTCAATATTCGTCTGAAATACATCGGATGTTTAACCTGAAACATTCTGGATCGGAAAACAAACAATGAGATTCCACGTCTCCTACACCAAGTAAGAAACCTTTTGCAAAAAATATTTATTTTCTCCTAGTGATAAAGTTTACTTTTCTATTTATCATCTATTTATCATAGATGAATTGTATTTTTTCAGAACAGGAGACAAGGCATTCTTCTGTCACCAAATACACCAAACGATGACGGTGAAGACTTACTTCTCCATGAAGTATAGAGCTGACGTTTCCAATGACGAGTGGCTAGTGGACTTACAAGATCAAGGATCTTTCCCGATAACCCATATTCAAATATGGATGGAATGATGTATTCTTTTTTTTTATTATTAGGGTTAGAAAATAATTTTTTTACTTTTTGATTAAATAAATGAATCATTTCTATAAAGCTGTAAAAAAGTTGATTGTGTTTATGAAAGAAGAAGACAAAATGATCAAGTGTCGGCTCAGAAAAATTGAGAATTTGAAAAAAAGAGAAAATTGAGTCAAGGAGCAAAATCTGGATTTCAGAATGTTGTCATAGAAATTCAGGTGGATTTTTTTCGACACTGGATGTTCAATGCTCGCTCTTTATTCGAAAGTTATCAACTTTTAATTTGGAAAGTCTGATCATCATTTTCGGAATTGATTTTTTCTGTTTCACAATCAGCTCTTATCACTTCCGGTCCTCTCATAATCTAATTGGCTTCTTGGTTCGGCTCTATCCTTCCTACCTACAGTAGCGGTCAAATTCATGTGTACCATATAACGCGTTCTCCATAAGACTCGAGCATGTGGTGCCTTAGGGACAGATTTTGTTATAGACATGTAGTATGGGTCTACAGTAGCCCATGTGCACAATATCTGGTCAGAGCTCTTCGTCTCCAATCTCCTGGAGCTGCTCGCGGAGCCCGAAATCGACTTTTACAATTTTGCTCAAAAAACTCCGATAAAAATTTTTTCGTGTTGGGGGTTTCTAAAATAGTGTTTTTCCAAGTTTCTAGATTTTTTAAAAATTTTTCCGCGGAATGAAAATTCAAAAAGTGAAAATTTTATCAATTTTTTGGTCTCATAAAAATTTTTCGGAGTCAACATGGAATTGCTCATGTTGCTCACTATTTTTAAATTGAAGCTTATTATCATGACCTATAAGCAAAAAAATATAAACAAAATCTGAGGATACTAACATCTTCAAAAAATTTAATGTTTCTTCACAACTTTTGACTTTCAGAACCTAAACTTTTTTATTTCAGAAGATTTTTGCCTGCTCATATTTTTCCCTCATAGACCATCCAATTCTGAACAACTTTGCAGTTGACAACTTTTCCCTAGCGAGCCTCCTTCAAAAGTTACAATTTTCCCCGCGAAACGCATCCAAAACGGCAATTTCGATGGTCGGTCGACCTGTCGGCCGATTGCGAAATAGTTGCGGCAGCCGCCGAGAAGGCGCGATGAAGTCGTTTCGCGCCAAAAATTGTAACTTTCGAAGGAAGCTTGCTAGAAGAAAGTGGTCAACTGCAAAGTTGTTCAGAATTGGATGCTCTATAAGGGAAAAATATGAGCAGGCAAAAATCTTTTGAAATAAAAAAGTTTAGGTTCTGAAAGTCAAAAGTTGTGAAGAAACATTAAATTTTTTGAAAATGTTAGTATCCTCAGATTTTGTTTATATTTTTTTCCTTATAGGCCATGATGATAAGCTTCAATTTAAAAATAGTGAGCAACATGAGCAATTCCATTTTGACTCCCAAAAATTTTTATGAGACCAAAAAATTGATAAAATTTCCACTTTTTGAATTTTCATTCCGCGGAAAAATTTTTAAAAAATCTAGAAACTTGGAAAAACACTATTTCATAAACCCCCAACACGAAAAAATTTTTATCGGAGTTTTTTGAGCAAAATTGTAAAAGTCGATTTCGGGCTCCGCGAGCAGCTCCAGGAGCTTGGAGACGAAGAGCTCTGACCAGATATTGTGCACATGGGCTACTGTAGTTCCCAACTACCCACTCATAAAATATCTTAGCTCTAGCTAACCCATAAACCCCTAAGGCACGGCCCACTATGGCAATGCTCCATCCTTACAGAGAATGAGTTATATTTGAACCCGCCACAACTCTGTTCAATTTCAACCGATTTTGCGGATCTCTCGATAGAACATAGTCAAGGGATGTATAGTCTCGCTCCAGTTTTTTTGGGAAGGATTCTGCACGATTCAGATGAGGCACGTCATCTGAAATTCTGAAAATCAAAGAATGAAAAATCTTTTTTCATGTATATTTTTTCCGGAGTTCTAATAAATTTTTCGGAATACACTAGGGTTCATAGTAACCCTCCAAAAACTTTTAGAATTTTAGAAAAAGTTTGAAATTTTTAAAAATTCATTTTGTGAAAATGGCCTGAAACTTCCGGTGCCCGTAGCGGCCAAAGGAGTGGTCGGATCGAGCTATAAATTCTTGAGAGTACGTGTCCAAATGGCCCCTATCAATCCCTCAACCAATCATGTCAAAATTCGAAAATTGGTTTTTTCACTTTTCAGTGTCCCTGAAGTACTGAAAACTCGAAAAATCAACTTTCTAAATACAGTAGCGGTCATAATTATGTGTACCATATTTGAAATCGCCATAACTCGGTTAATTTTCAACCGATTTTGCTCAACTCTTGACACGACATAGTCAAGGGATGTATAGTCTCGCTCCAGTTTTTTGGGAAAGATTCTGCAGGATTCAGATGAGGCACGTCATCTGAAATTCTGAAAATCGAAAAATAAAAAAACTTTTTTTAAAAAAGATTTTTTTCCGGGGACCCAATAAATTTTTTCATGTGTATTAGGGTCCATAATAATCCCCCAAAAATTTTTGAAATTTTAGGCAACACTTGAAATTTTTATAAATTGATTTTGTGAAAATGGCCTAAAACTTCCGGTGCCCGTAGCGGCCGAAGGAGTGGTCCGATCAAGCTATAAATTCTTGAAGGTACGTGCCCAAATGATCCCTATCAATCCCTCAACCAATGGTGTCAAAATTCGGAAGTTGATTTTTTCACTTATCAGTGATGAATTTTTCCCAGAGGTCCCTGAAGTCCTGAAAAACTCGAAAAATCAATAAGTACCTAACCCAATGTTTTCAGTGAATAAAATCAGAAACTCTCGAAAGTTCCACTTACCAAATGTCAAATTCTCCCATGTTTTTCAAAACTTTTCTGTTTCCCAATCAGTTTTTATCACTTTCTGTTCCTTCGAAAAGTGATACTTTTTTTTGGTGAACGATTTCTTCTTTCCCACAACCAAATGCTCAGCTCCCCTGGCTCCTTGGCTCCTTGGCTCCAACTCCCTCTCTCCCCATCGTCCTTTCCCCATCATTCCCACTTTACACAATCTCAAACCCTCTATGTCTCCCTCCCTAAACACTATTTCCCCTGCATTACACTTTCCCTCAAAAACATCTCACGAGCCCGTCTTCCCTTCATTCTATACATTCAGGCCGTCAGAAGATGGCCGCTTATTTGATTTTTACTGAAGTTTATGGTTATTTTCTAAAGCCCAACTACCATTGATTAGCGATGATGGTAAGTGAAAAGAAAAGAATTCAAAAAAAAAGATAACAATTTCCAGAGGATAACTTCTTTACAATCATTGCCGCACATGGATGAGAAGTTGATGATGTAAGAACTTTTCTTCAAACCAACATTGAATAGTTTTGTCTTTCAGATTCTACTATCCGTACAACAACATCGCCTAAATGAAGGAATTTGACAACAGCTTATTCAGCAAAGCCGATATCAAAATCGTTTGTGAAAGAGGTGAGAAGCTTGTGAAGTTCAACCATGAAATTAACATTACAGAGAGTAATGGTACTTATCGCGAAATATCCCAGCAAAGTTCAGATTCAGGAACTGTAAGTGACCATAAATCCTTTCAATCTTCTTGTATTTTACCATCATTTTTTCAGATTTCTTCCGGGAAAGCCATGGTGTTTCAGATCCATACTACTATGACCTAGATAGCTCGTAAGGGATTTGAAATTGGAACAGTAACTTTGATTCCACTGATTTTCAGAACAAATTCCACTTCTGCACGTCTTACATAAGTTCAGCATTCCGACTGATCGGAACAATGGAATGGAGGAGTTGATGGAGAGGATCAACAATATTATGAAGTCGCACACACATGGGGAGTTGATTTTTGGGATTCTGGAGGATTTTGGAGGATTCTGGGGAATTCTAGTCATTCAGAGATTCTGAAACTTTAGGATTCTGCAATTCTAAAGGATTCTGGATTCTGAAGAAGAATTCTACACTTTTTACCTTTCTTTTTTTCAGTAGCCCTGTCAATCGTCAGCCGCGACGAGGAAATAGGAAAGCTGGAGGTCGAGAGAAGTGAGTTTGTCCTTTTTTCTTCATTCATCTGTAATTTTTTTTTCTATTGTTCAGATTGAAGTTGAAAAGCATTCGGTACACTGTTGATGGCGAAATCTGCGGAAAATTCATTTTACTGTAATTGTTTAGTTTTTTTTGGATTATGAATAAATGATTTTGAATTTCTCAAAAGTACAAAAATGTTTTTTACAGTTTCAGGTGTGGCTAATTTATTGGTACAAAAAGGCGAAAGTAATAGGACGGTGGAGCTTTCTTATCATTTTTTATCACATCACTTATCAGCTTCCCAGTTTACTTCCAGTTTTACTAGCCCATCTCTAGAAAAAATTGCTCATAAGGTTTTACTGACACTACCTGTAAAGATTCAGTCTATTATCAAACCAAAGAATGTCGAAGCCCTTGAAACAGAAATTTTCAGTTTCAGAAGGACCTGTTTTCCTGTCCTTCTGAAAACAGGTCCTTTTAAAAACAGGTCCTTTTAAAAACAGGTCCTTATTGGTGTCCTGTTTCCCAAGAATTCTCTGTTTTATAATCAGTTGTTATCATCTCATTTTCCTTCAAAAAGTGATGAGTGTCAGCTGGTGAACGCTTTTTCAGAATGTTACGAGAATAGGTCCGCACCTAAAATGAAAATATGTGTTCAATATTGTGTTCTGAAAGTTCATGAAGCTCAGGAAGCCGGGAATATGGGGATACCCTTGTGAAACAGACATTTCCAGTTGCAGTTTTAAAAATCACCCATTTTTCTCCGTTTCTGTAGCAATTTAGCTAAAAATTTTGGTTTTCGGGGACTGGTGGTATCTAGACCAGAAACTTTCAAAATGTTCCTCTCCCAATTCCCAAATCCCCTTATTTTCCAGGACTTTTCTGTTTCACAATCAGTTCTTATCACTTTCCCTTCAAAAAGTGACAAGTGTCGGTTTTGCCCCACAACCAACTGCTCAGCTCCCCTGGCTCCTTGGCCCCTTGGCTCCTTGGCTCCGCTCCTCTCTCCCATCGCCCTTTTCCCATCCTTCCTACTTTACACTGTCTCTACTTCTCCCCTCCCCATACACTATTTCCCCTGCCCCCACATTACACTTTCCCTCAAAAACATCTCGGCAGCCCCTGAGCCTGTCTCCCCTTCATTCTATACATTCAGGCCGTCAGAAGATGGCCGCTTATTTGATTTTTACTGAAGTTTATGGTTATTTTCTAAAGTTAAACTATCATTAATCAGCGATGATGGTAAGTGATAAGAAAAGAATTCAAAAAGTATAAGAAGATAACAATTTCCAGAGATTCAATGGTGGTAACAATGGAAGGCTTCACAAGAAAATCCGAACCTGGTTGAGGACAATTGGTTTTTTTAATGGTAAGTGATAAAACTTTCATGAATCAGTAAATAGTTATGAAAGTTTTCAGAAAAAACATCTTTTTATTTGGTTTTTCTTGTTCCGAGTTTGTGTGGCGATACAATGCAGGATACAATTCAATACCACACTGAAGTGCAATGGAAATGGATGTGCTCTTACTTCTTCGAGCTCGATTCAAGAGTGAGTGATTCTGAGGATTCTGGAGCCCTGAAATGGGATTCTGTGAAACCCAATGATTCTGAAACTTTCCATTTTCAGTCATCTTGGTCCCTAGGCGAGAAGACAAGAATTGGATGATTGATACCAACAATTCCTTGGGAATACGGTAAAGAACACTTCCAACTAGGTACATTTTTCTAGTATACTTTCAGAATGATCCGCTTCTTTATCTACAAGGCTGGAAGAAATTGGAACTCTCGAAGAGGACATTTCGAAGGATTTTTGATTTTGGCTGGAAATTTTTACGAACTTGATAGCACGGTACTGTTCAATTGTGAAATACCGTAAAACCTCTATTAGAAGGGCACCTAATAGTTCGACTTTGAGCTTTTCTATCTCAAAAACTACGAGAGTTATCAAAAAGTTGTCAATTGCAAAGTTGTAGTTCTAATCTTTGTCTACAACTTTGCAGTTTACAACTTTTTGATAACTCTTCTAGTTTTTGAGATAGTGAAGCTCAAAGTCAAACTATTGGGTGCCCTTCTAATAGAGGTTTTACGGTAGGTAGCTGACAATGGGAATCCGTGTGAGTTGGGTCTCGAAGCGAACAAAATGCGCATTCCGTGGTGCACCTTTGAAAAAGTTATGGTAGATTGCGGTGAAAACCGTAAATTTTTCAAAGGTGCACCACGGAATGCACATTTCGCTTCGAGACCCAACGGATTCCCATGGCCACCTACCCATACACACATTTTACCAATAATACCACTTTTGGGATTCTGAAGTTTTCACCTTTATTTTTTCAGTCACCTCATCTTTTAAAATGGATCAGAACAAAAGATTAGGGGAAATGGAAGTCGAGAGGAGTGAGTTTGCCTTTTTTCATAACTTCCTTGTAATCTTTCTTCTATTTTCCAGACAGATGATCTGAATTGACTGGACTCATTTCGAATAAAAATTGAATTCAACATCGAACATGTTTTTGTAAATAAAATTGTGATGACTTCAAAATAAAAGTTTTAAAAACAGCAGAAACAAAAAGGTTTTGGCATTCTAAAGATTCAAAAAAGTGTTTTGATTGTTCGAAATGGGGATTGATTTGGCTTCTAGAAATCAGGAGAACATTTTCGATACATGACCTAATTTTTGCAGTTTGAAACTGGAATTCAGATGAATCAAAAGGAAACTTTCGCTATTTTTTCTGAATTTTGAAACAGGAAAATCAGCCGAAGAGTCATTATGATCGCCTCCCCAAGAGCTTACACTTGCGGACGAATGCGTACTTTTCTTTCATCTCTACTGTTTCAAATCGTGGTGACCCTTAAACTCGTTACATCGGAAGTCATTATTCTGTTGACCATACATTCTCAATTTGCAACAGAAATTTTCAAAATCGAGCCAATTCAAGCTGAACGTCCGACCAATTCAATGGTTTCTTCACACCCTACCTTCTATTCACCATACTCCGAAACAGGAATCAATTTTTCTGTGCCTTCCACTAATTTTCAACTATTGGAAACAGAATTCATATTTCAATCGTTTGAGATCCATGGATTAATGACTACATCCCAATCTTTACTCTTATCTTTCCATTCTGAAACAGAAAACAAACCCCTATTATGAGCCAATCCATGTATTATTGCCGTC
This sequence comes from Caenorhabditis becei, assembly GCA_900536315.3. NCBI lineage: Eukaryota > Metazoa > Nematoda > Chromadorea > Rhabditida > Rhabditidae > Caenorhabditis > Caenorhabditis becei. The sequence continues at coordinate 343,443 of LR539017.1, read as the reverse complement.
CCGTGGCAAGTCACATGATGGTGTTAGGTTATGATGCGCGGTCTTGCTTTGGACTCATTAGGTCTCAAAGTGTCTCGTGAGTGTAGCGGTATTTAGTGGATAGCGCATCATATCCTAATAAACTCTACAAAGTTGAGTTATGAGGTTTATTCATGAAGAGTCTCGGGAAAGGTAATATTCCTTCAAGAGCCTTGAGAGTCTCGTAGAACTCCCTCGGACTGGCGCGAGCCAGGCCTTTTATGTGGCTCTTATCAGGGCAAACGGGAGTGGACGGAGATAAGAGAGAAAGAACTAGAAGGGTTTGGGTGATGAGTCAGGGGACATGACAATGGGTCTCGCCACGAAAATGGTTTCTGGCTGAAATACGGTTTCTGGACAGGATTTTAGCACTTTTTTGATAAAAATCGGCGGATTCAATTATTTCCAGCCTAATTACACCAGTTTCCATCGATTTTCAGCACAAAAACATTAATTTTTCGTTGCTTTCATCCAAAAACACCAGTTTTGCACTAAAAATTGCTGAAAACTGCTGAAATTTGGCTGGAAATGATTGAATTCACCCGTTTTCATCAGAAAAAGTGACAAAACCTTGTGCAGAAGCCGTATTTCAGCCAGAAACCATTTTCGTGGCGAGACCCATTATCCAAACAAGTAATTCCTTCCTCTTCTTTTCAATGTCCCCATTCCGAAACAGGTTTTCATGTGTCCTTCACTTCTCTACCGTCTCTTCTGAATAACACACACACACTTCCCTTCCAATTATTTACGGAACATGGCTGTGGATAAATAGCCCCTTCAACTTCCTGTTTCCTTCATTTTCCACTTTTTGGCCGTCAGAAGATGGCCAGTTCTTCTATTTTTACTGAAGTTTTCGAAAAAATATGTATTCACTGAAGCAGCCGTTACATTTTTGGTGCATCGACCAAATCAAGGTGAGTGAATCAGTTTTTTATGATGTTTAAAGCTATAATAATAGATAACACAGATACTCATGATGTATTTAAACACTCCGCTCTACTAGACTGTTTAGAAGACGAGGCGTATAATCTAGTCAGCCCTTACATGACCGATGGTTCCGAATTCCAAACTGCGATAGATAGATTGAAACAGCAATACGGAACCGAAAAAATACAAAAAGATTTCTTATTTAACAAACTCCAAAAAATTCCAGTATCAGAAGACAACACACGCAGCCTCAGAAACCTCCATACGCAATTGCTCGCAATAACTAACGGCATAAAAAGATATAGTAAATCAGAAGCGGATCTAGAATTATTACGAACTATAATAGCTCAAAAAATTCCATATAAAACTAGGCTCGAATGTTTCCGAAACGAACCAAAAAACGGGGAAGAACTGTTGAAAAATCTCGATAAAATAATCCAGAACCAAGAAGCAGCAGCACGCTCACAACCAAATACAAAAAATTCCGAAGCAACAATCTTTACGATCAGACAAAATGCCAAGCAATGCAAATATTGTCACCGAGAAAACCATAAGTCTATAGAATGTAAAATAGTACCTACACTCCGCAATAGGACTGATTTTATAAAGAAAAATAACTTATGCTTTTTAAAGCATAAGTTATTTTTCTTTATAATTAAAATTGTTTAAGCGAAGGGCACACAAGTAATGAATGTAGGAGTTCCCCATGCAAACTATGCCAATTAAAACACAATAGCTCAATATGCCCAAAAAGATTAGGAGAACCGAGAATCCAAAGACCATACACCCAATTCCCAAACACACAATTCCAGAGAAATAACTTCAATAATTTGAATAATTCCAGGCCAAACTACGGTAACCGACCGACCTACGGATATCAGAACAGACCCCCACCAACGAGCTACCCACCCCGTTTCCAAACTCAGAGAAGTCACAATCAGTTCCCCCAAAGACAACCCACAAATCAGAATCAATTCAGAATTTGGAACAACACACAACAAAACAGAGCCACGAATCAACCCACAACGGCACCACAGAGAAACTTCCCACGGCAACCGCACGCCCCACCACAAGGAACACATCAAAGACCCAACCCTGCACATGGAAACCCATCCCCACGCAAAATGAACGGATTCTCCGTAAGTACAAAGCAAACCTCCCTCATGGTAGCAGAAGCACCAATAATAGTAAATAGAACCATTGAGAAAAAAAAGGGGGGGGGGGTGCATTTCAAGGAGAAATTGTCAATTATGTCTTTCAGCATTGATGTCAACCCAATGGAAAAGGAAATCTTGACCAAACAAGCCTAAAAGATCGGGTAAGAACTTTCGCTTCGAGACCCAATTACAAATTTCGAACGATTTTCAGCGAGTTCGGATAGAAGCTAGCCAGAAGGAAAGATATTCATCCATGGGCAATACCAGAGCATCATGACCACAATACCACTGGGTACATTAGCTCATACTCCCCACAAAAATCAAATTGTCATCCATTACACGTTACAGATCCGCACTGAAATGCCTCTTTTGAAAAAAACATGGCCAAACGATCCATGTAAAATGAAATTGAAGAGGAAGTCAAAAAGCAGGCCGTTGTTTGGGGCTCGAAGGAGTACAACGACAACTCCAGAAGGCCAGACTCTGCCTAGAAGATCCTAAGCTACGAATGCTCGAGCATCGATCAACGCTTCAAGACCCATGTTGCAAACCGAAACGGACTGTGTCGTAATTGCCTGACACCAAAAACCATCTAGCGGTTCAGTGCTGGCCTTGATAATATTGTAGATCAGGTAAAAACTTTCGCTTCGAGACCCAAAATCCAATTTTGTGATTTTCAGGGAGTTTGGAATGAAGTTGACCTGAAGGAAGAAAACAGAGATAATTTTCAATAATTTTATGAAAAATTGAAAATAAATATTTTTTAAAAGACTGTGTTCTTTGCTCGAATCCTACCTTTTCTCAAAATCCGAAAAATGTTCCAGTTATTGAATTTTCAACCGGCTTCCGAGTTTTTTTTGTGACCCTGGTGACACATTTTTTGGTTTTGATTTTTAGAATAGGACACCACACATATCAAAATCGCCCAATTGCCAACATGTCTTCAGTTCCACACAAAACATAAATATTCGATTGACCTCAAATCCCTTCTTGACCTAAATTCTCTCACTTCTCTTTCCGGCGAAAGAACTACGAATTTTGCTTATTAGAAACGACCGCGGACATACAGACTCACACACAGACAGAATTACTCATTCAATAATAGTAAAAGTACCGACAGCGTATCTTTTCCTCTTGAACGTAACATTCCCACCGTACCGTCCTTAAACATTATTTAATTCCCGATTAACAATCCGATCACATACAAATGAAGTGTCCATCGCTTTTTCTCTCTGCGTCTCCTCGTTTTCCATAAATAGAGGGATCAACCGTCCGAATACTTCATTCCCAACCCAACCCGGGCCGTCAGAAGATGGCCAACTTATTGATTTTTATTGAAGTTTTATTTACTTTTTTGTTATTGGATTAATAATAATGGAAAGTATTGGAATGGTAAGTGAGAAATTTGAAAAAAAAATTAAAGAGGTTTTTACAGTCCATCATGTGGTTATCGCTTTCGACATATCTCGACCAACGTTGCCCAGGCTGGCGGAGGCAAAACTTGTCGGCCATCAATCGGAGACTGAGATTCATTGGCTCGCTCCGGCTGCGACGTACATACCGGAATGAAGAGTTCCGCGCAATCCCGGAACTTCTCCGTTTCTCGTGAGTTTTTTTTTCTTTTTTTTAAAATATCTTTTTATAGTCCAAGTGCCGTGATCTTTTACTGGGAGCAAACCCGCGATCAGTCGTCAGTGTCGGACTACTTTCAAACCCGCTATGGGATTCCGGGTCGACGACGACGACTTCACCGTGGCTGTAGGGCGAGAGGGGGTCATTCCTCAGTGTGCCGGTCAACCAGTGTTAATTAGTTGTTCCTTTTTTTCAATAAATTTTTTATTGTTAACTGTTTATTTGTGTTTTGAGGCTATAAAAAGAGGGAAAATGACCTGAAAACTCTACAAATTGCTATTTGGGTTGGGGGTTCGGATTTGGTATATTGGTGGTACTTGTTGTGTCGGCTACTTCTTTGTCTTCTCGGGTGTTTCATTGATGATCTCCGGTTCCGGGCTTGGGGTTTTCAAGTGCTCGTTTCAGAACTTGAGCTCACAACGATGGTTTCCTCCGCGTATTGCTCTGCAGTGGATTGCCATGTGGTTGTTGATAGTGAGGCAGATCACGCATAGTCCGGCTTTCATCGCTTCTCTCATCTTGTTGGTCCACTGATTGGCATTCAACCCAAATCTCAGTAACCGGTTTGTCCGATCGAAAACAAATGAAGTATAATCCAGCTCTTGTTGTTCCTCTGCGTCTCCTCGTTTTCCATCGGTATAAATAGAGGGATCAACCGCCCGAATACTTCATTCTCAACCCAACCGGGCCGTCAGAAGATGGCCAAATTATTGATTTTTATTGAAGTTTCTTGTGATTTGGATTAATGGAAAGTATTGAAATGGTAAGTGAGAAATTTGAAAAAGTAATAAAAGAATTTGTTTTTCAGAAAAATCGGAACAATACGTGGAGTTCGAAATGCATTTGGAGCCACAACGCTGGGTGTTATCACAAAGTTGAATGAGCTCTAGAATCTCAATAAATCCCTCAATTCCAGGGAAATTGATTTTCTGGATACATTTGAAAATCGTGCTCAACGATACACAGTTCTCGGAACCACAAAATGGGAATTCTGAAGGAGTTTGGATGATAAGACGAGAAATACGGACGGAACTCAGGTCTTGAAATTTATTGTAAGTTTTATAGCATTCTGATTGACATAATTGAACATTTTTCAGATTTTTCAAAACTAAATCACACTGTGACAGAATAGCAAGCAGAATTAGAAAAAGAGTAACGTTCCGATGATGCACTTCACTTCACTTCATTTTTTATGAAAAATTGGAATTTTTAGTGAGATAAATTAAATGAAAATGAAAAAGTGTATTTATTTTTCAGAAAATCAAATCGAGATTATCCATTTTACATGAAGGACAAGTGATTGGATTGGAAGCACTGCAAGAAAAGTGAGTTCGAAAAAAAACGTATCTTTTTTATTTTTGAATTTCAGGTTTACATACCAGGCCTCTCGTACGAATGGTATCTCTGATTTTACAACCTTGCAAACAAAAAAATTTGGAAATTTGGAATAAAAATTCAAATTTATGTGTTACTTATTTCAATTGCTACAAGATTAGCTCATGAGACCTTATTACAATAGTGGAACAGGAAAAAAAACAGAATTAAAAAAACCTGGGAGCAAAAGATAAACAGCTATTGATCCTTCCTGGAAGTTGGAAAAGATCAGTTTCAAGTGGAACAGAAGTCACTGGTCCCTATTTTTCCCGTGATTCTGATGTCACTGACTCTTGGATTTCGAGAAACCAGGTAAAAGCTAGTACACTTTGTGACTTTTAGGATCCTGTTATCAGTAACTGATCAGGTCAACTGATAACTCCGAGAGGGTGAGGTCATTCAGCTGATGTGATTTTTAAAAAAACATCCTAACATCCAATTGGCCTTCTGGTCTATGTGCGTTACGTAGAATGTCGTCCTTGGCCCATGCCTCTCCATGACATCCCTCCGAAGGTTGCATCGGACTCCGGCATCACGGGATTCACAATTTGTTTCAGAATTAGAAGAATCTGGAAGGAAAGAGAAAATGTATACCTATCAAACCTTCCTGGAAGTTGGAAAATATCAGTTTCAAGTGAAACACAAGTCATTGGTCTCGATTTTTCCGTGATTCTCATGCCATTGACGTTAGAATTGTGAGAAGCCATGGAAAAGCTAGCACACTTTGTGATTTTGAAGATCTGGTGTTTGAAAACAAAAGTCACGGATCAGAACCTCAAAATATTCCAGTTTTCTCAAGTCCCCACTGAAACAGACTTTTTTTGTGACACTTTTGCTTCAGCTACTGGAATATTTCAGCTCCTGATCCGGTCAATGATTTGAAGCGGTTGTTACAGTTAACCGACTGTTAGTATGAGCTCTTCCAGGCTGAAAAAGTTGGCGTCCTTTTTTAATTGTTTTTGCAAAGTAAATAACACAAAAAATTTCCGTTTTCAATGAAACAGAAATTTCCTAGGAATTTTTTTTAATCAATGTGTTTTTGCAAATATCAAGTCCATTCTAATTTCTGAAAAAAAAGAAGAAGATACTCGATTCTTTACACATCCACAAATAGCTTCCTGACCAAACACAAATTTTTTGTTTCAGATATTTTTTCAGTTTTAAGTGAAACCGGAAACTTCAGGAGTTACTTCAAAAACCACTGAAATAATGATATAATTTCTCAAATTCACAATTTTCTCAAAAATTCCTTCACATCCCAGCATTTCTCCAGAAAAATCAGTTCCATGCTCCATGAGAAATTTACGTATTCATCTGTTTGTCAAATGCTATTGTCCTAAATTTCCCAAGTTGTTATTCTGTTTCAAATGTAACAGAAATCGTCAGAAATGTTCAACAATTCGATGTCGTATCATCTCAAAACTTCATCTCACATTCAAATTTTCAAATTAGCGCGCACGATATCTTGCAAACTTCAGTAAGATTTGACCCAACACAATTTTTTTTTCATATTTTTTCCGTTTCAAGTGAAACCAAAAATTTCACGGCTTGTTTTGAAAACCATTCCAGAAATAATTCAACTTCCCACAATTTTCTCAAAAATGCCTTCAAATCCCAGCAGTTCTCCAAACAAGTCCATTCCATGCTCCACGAGAAATTTACGCATTCAACTCTTTGTCATATGTTATTGTCCTGAATTTCCCAAGTTTTAATTCTGTTTCAAATGTAACAGAAATTTTCGGAAATTTTCAACAATTCCATTCGAACGACATAATCATCGTCTTTATATCCCCCAGTTCCTACTCGACCATTTCTTTTCGTTCCTTCCCACTATTTTCCCTGGTTCGCTCTCTCAAATAAGCTCCCATTCCCCCAAACACACACTCCACGTCTCTTTCCTTTTCTTCACAAACAAATGACGTCTTTCTCCCTTTTTTTCTCTGCGTCTCCTCGTTTTACATCCGTATAAATAGAGGGATCAACCGCCCGAATACTTCATTCTCAACCCAACCGGGCCGTCAGAAGATGGCCAAATTATTGATTTTTATTGAAGTTTCTTGAATTTTGAATACACTATCAAAGGATTATTGGAGTAAACAAACGAAAATGTGAGTTGTAGAACCTGTGAAAGTGTGGAAATTTTTTAATTTAAAAATTAAGAAAAAAATTTTCAGGCCAAAATCAAATTCGATTGGAGTCAAAAATGGCTACCCATTTATTCATTTGATTTTTTTTTTGGAAAGCGAGGACTGTCTTATCACTAGAACAACCAAGTTACGTGTGTCCGCAAATGTAAGTTTTAAAGAAATTCGGCTTCAGAATCCCATTATTTCCAGAAGAATTTTTTTCTTATGCCATTCACTCTATTCACTTTTTGAAAATGGTAATTCATCTTATATTTTCCAAAAAATAAAGAATAATTCAAATTTCAGTCACCATACACTTTTGGCAGTCGAATCAATCATTTTTTCCAAACTACCAGTCAGTTTTTCATTTCTATGTTTTTAAATCAAATTTTTTTGTTTTTTCAGGCGGGTGTAATCGAAACATAACAATTGGATAAGTAAGATTTTTCTAAAAAGTTCGGTTTCAGAATCCCATTATTTCCAGAATAAGAGAATTCCTAATCCAGCAAGCACAGCCGATGTGGAGCCGTGATGAAAGGAAAACCTCAATGAGTGTCAAGACGTGAATTTGAGGTAAATATATTTCAGTGATAAGAGTAGCGGTCATAATCTAGTGACCCCAAACAGTTTTGACCATAACTTGACTCAAAATGGTCCGTTTGAGCTCAGCTTCGGATATGTTGTACCCAAGGGACCTAGAAACATGCCCAAAATTTTTAGTGAAGATACGTAGAGATTTTGATGAGGGACGTCATCTGGAATTCTGCAATCCAAAAAATCAAATTGGTCAAAACTTTTTTCATTTTATGACCGCTACTGTACTGCTTCTTTTTTAGAGCCGTACTTAACGTCAATCACATGAATGCAGTCAATTGGGACTACTTGGAAAAAGGCAATAAGGCAGTTGCTTTTTTTAAAACTGCATAGCTTGAACATCAAGTCAATTTGTGCTCTTTTAATTTAATTCTTTGGCATAAATAAAAAAGATTTTTTAATTTACTGTTACATAAATCAAGAATAAGAAAGCTGATAATATTACGACAATACTCCTGCTCTACATGGAAGAATTTTTGTTTTTTTTGTTGGAAAAATGTATTATTTTGGTATTGGTAAGGGGAAATGAGCCACATTGGGCTAGCTGTGCTTGAGACTGAAATTTTGTGTTTTTTGTGATTGATATTCTTTTGTATGATTGATCGATCTGATTGGAATTCACTGATAATAAGCTGATATGATAAGCTCCTATCTTGAAAAAAAGAAGGATATCCGTGGATAAGCACTAGTCGAGTAAAACAATTGGTTTGGAACCCCGATGTTAGTATCAATTGCGAAAGCAACCATCTTCTCATTAAAAAATTACAAAACATTCTCACTTTCAAGTAATTCTGAAACATAATTCCAATTTTCTAGTAAAAGTTTGACTTTTCCTTTACTATCCCAGAACACTGATTCAAATGTGCCCAATATGGAAAGTCTTGAATTTTTCTGGGTTACTGTAGCTCTTGAAGCTCTGAGCCAACAAGAAGTGGCTTTTCCCTCACTATTCTCACAATTCCTTAGCTCCGCAAGCACTGAGGCATAAACAATTTATGGTTCATGGCACACACTACTCCTCAGCTATTCAAAAGAGAAGCTCATTTCCCCAACGTCGTCTCTTTTCCCTCTCCACTACATGTTTACGCCTTCTTTCCCTTTTTCTCTTTTCGTCTCCAATCCCTCCCCTGCTCGCGGAGCCCCAGGGGCCCTCATTCCCCACCCAAACGGCCGTCAGAAGATGGTCAAAGTTATTGATTTTTACTGAAGTTTCTATTATGTATTGAATTATTGGAAAAGTGTGAAATGGTAAGTGGGAACTTTGAAAAGTGATAAAATGTTTTGAATTGATAACTTTTCAGGGAGGAAAAGTTGGTTTTTGTTGGAAAACGGTTCCAAATGAAACATATTTTGATGAAAACGCAATACGGTCGGAACAGACAACGCGGGATGTTATCACGGGTTGAGGTGAGTTCCACAGCCAAGTGATATCACTGTGGTGACGCTGATTAAACCATCTTGATAACAACTTTTCGGAAGTTGTGACACACTCGAGCTTTAACATCTTATAGCTCCGAAGACGTCGCTGCTTTCTAAAAGGGGTAGGATGTGACAGGACAGCCTTTGGTCGTCCTACGTCATCTTGCTCTCGTGTGTGTAGTTTGCTAGTCCTCAGGGACTAAGCATGCGTAAGCACACATTTGTCACGCGCCACCACATGCCTAGAGAAAAGAGCTATTCAACATCAGTCTTGCTTCATGCAGCGGTAGGGTTATGTGCGCCTCCGGGCACGCTCTCCCTCGTACCGCCTATATACTCAACATATTTATCCCTAATAAAGATATCGATATCAACAACATATTAAAAGCGTTAAACGGAGGGCTAAGACATCAGCCCTAAAACGCTTCCGTTTACATGGAGGTCCCACTTTGCTAGGAGACTGAGAGTTGGATGTCACCTTATACAACTCTTATGTTTCCGTGAGCATCGGGAACAGGCTTCAGTGAGTGCTACCGAATCATCACCGCTACACCATAGTCCCCACTGTATTCCATCTATCGCCTTATTCTCTATGAGCTGATTTATTCCTAATTTCGTCGACCCGAGGATCTACAATTTGAGCAGTTTCAACGTGCTACGTCAAGTCAAGCGGATTTCGTCGTTTCAACTTCGCCACACTACTACTCCCGTTTTGGTCAAACGTGAGATATGTCCACCAAGCATAATGTTCCGCTTTCTATCACCTGATTCATTTAGTTCCCATTACTGAGCCATAATAGTGCATAACGTTGATGAGTTATTTGATGGACGAAAAGTTTCCCATCTGTGTTGCCGCCTGAGGAAGGACCTCCGCGAGCCAATTGTTATTTATTTCCGTTCTTTGCGCTAGGAACTAAAAGACATCGTGTAGGCGCTAGTTTCAAAATTGCTATTTTATTGTATTATGACTTGAATTCCGTATCTAAGTTGTATCAAATTCTCTCTATCTTCTTGTTTGTCCCGCGCTTTTCAGCACCGTATTTCTTAGGAAGGAGGTAAATAGTGTAAGTCTGAAGCACTTAGAGAAAGAGAATCTGTTTTAATTGTATTTCTACGGTTCAGATGAGAATATGTATCAATTAGCTACTTTTATTTTATGTTGTACTTTGCTTCTTTTAGATTTTGGTCAACCTCAAGCAAATTACAACATCTTGCTTCGAGGACGAACCAGGTCTAAAAGGGGTGGGATGTGGTGACGCTGATTAAACCATCTTGTATAACAACTTTTCGGAAGTTGTGACACACTCGAGCTTTAACATCTTATAGCTCCGAGGACGTCGCTGCTTTCTAAAAGGGGTAGGATGTGACAGGACAGCCTTTGGTCGTCCTACGTCATCTTGCTCTCGTGTGTGTAGTTTGCTAGTCCTATGGGACTAAGCATGCGTACTAAGCACGCGCCACCACATGCCTAGAGAAAAGAGGTAACAAGGGTGACAACAGAAGCGAGGAAGTCGGCTAGACGGTTTCGGCGGAAAGTGGCGGCGCAGATGGAAAAGTCTCGTTGTTGCAGACTGGACGCGGAGCAGACTTCGACGGACGACGACACCAGACGTAGTAGGAGATGGCTCCGAAAGAGATGAAGCAGCCGAGGAACACGATCAGAAGAGCCAGCCCTAGAAACGATCGATACAGAAGGTGAAAATGTAAAAAACTTACAGCTGGCCCATGAAGTCGAATCGGATGGAGATGCAGAATATCGAAACATAACAATTGGATGAGTAAGATTTTTCTAAAAAATTCGGATTCAGAATTCCATCATTTCCAGAATAAGATAATTCCTACTCAACCAAGTGTTGCAAATGAGAAATGGACGTTACCTGTGCTGAAAGGAAAACCTCAATGAGTGTCAAGACATGAATTTGAGGTAAAAATTCCAGTGGATTTCCGAAAAAAACAAAACAGTTTTGACCATAACTTGACTCAAAATGGTCTTTTTGAGCTCAGCTTCGGATATGTTGTACCTGAGGGACCTAGAAACATGCCCAAAATTTTTAGTGAAGATACGTAGATATTCTGATGAGGGACGTCATCTGGAATTCTGCAATCCAAAAAATCAAATTGATCAAAACTTTTTTCATTTTATGACCGCTACTGTACTGCTTCTTTTTCAGAGCCGTACTAAACGTCCAAGACATGAATGCAGTCAATTGGGACTACTTGGAAAAAGGCGATAAGGCAGTTGCTTTTTTTAAAACTGCATAGCTTGAACATCAAGTCAATTTGTGCTTTTTTAATGTACTTTTTTGGCATAAATAAAATATTTTTTAATTTACTGTTACATAAATCAAAAATAAGAAAGCTGATAATATTATGACAATACTCCTGCTCTACATGAAAGAATTTTTGTTTTTTTTTGTTGGAAAAATCTATAATTTTGGTATTGGTAATGGCAAATGAGACACAGCTGTGCTTGAAACTGAAATTTGGTATTTGAAATTGGTTTTCATAGCCTGGCACTGACATTTTCTAATCATTGATTCAAATTGATTGGAACCTACTGATAAGCTGATATGATAAGCACAAACTTTGTAAAAAGGAAGGCGAACCGTGACACTAGCCAAACAAAGCCCATTGGTTTCGAACAGTGATTTATGTATCTATTGAAACGGAAACCATTGAATCATTGATCAATTGTTCTCACTTTCAAGTAATTATGTAACATCATTGTAATTTTCTAGTAAAAGTTTCGCCTTTTCCAGAACACTGATTCAAATGTGCCCAATCTGGAAAATACTGTATTGTTCTGGATTACTGTAGCTCAGAGCGCTTCAAGAAATGCTCCTCGAGCCCTGAGCCATGGCTTTTCCCTCACTATTCTCACAATTCCAAAGCTCTGCGAGCCCTTCGTCATCAACAATTCATGGCACACACTACTCCCCGGCACACATGGCACACTATTCAAAAGAGAAGCTCACTTCCGCAACGTCGTCTCTTCTCCTTCTCCACTACATGTTTACGCCTTCTTTCCTTTTCTCTTTTCGTCTCTAATCTCTCTTCCTGCTCGCGGAGCCCTGGGGCCCTCATTCCCAACTGAAATGGCCGTCAGAAGATGGCCGAATTATTGATTTTTATTGAAGTTCTCATTACGTATTGAATTATTGGAAAAGTGTGAAATGGTAAGTGGAAACTTTGAAGAAGTAATAAAATTGATAATTTTTCAGTGAGTTTCACAGCCAAATGCTATCGTCAAATGTGAACGGATAACTCCTTTGGAAGCTGTTCGGTTCGCTTACATCTCGCTCCCTGACGGTCACTCAATGTTAGACGAGTAAGGAAGAATAGGAGAGGAGGAGCCTAAGCCAGAGAGGAGCGGAGAGGCTCTAGGAGGAGGTGATTTCTGGGCTTACTCCGAGAACTATTCTCGAATGTCAGTTGCTTTTGTTTTGCATAATATCTCTCTTATACTCTAGATAAACTGTATTCAATCAAACATGCTTATTATCTACTATAAATAATTTGAAATTTGGAATAAAAATAAAATTTTCTAAGTGTTGGTTTTATTACAGGGAGATTTACTCGTGAGAGAGTATTACAACAGTGGAACAGTAAAAAAACATCAGAATTAAAAAAAAATCAGGAGGGAAGTCAAAACGAAACCAATCTATCAATCCTTTCTGGAAATTGGAAAAATATCAGTTTCAAGTGGAACAGAAGTCTCTATTTTTCCGTGATTGGTGATTGTAAAATTCCTACTGATAAGCTCCTATAATCATCTCCAACTTTGAAAAAAGGAAGGACTGCCGTGATACTAGTCGAGTAAAACCATTGGTTTGGAATCCTGACTTCTGTATCTATTGCAACGGGAATTGTTGAACAACTGAGAAACTAAAAAATGGGTTCATTTTCAAGTAATTCTGAAACATTATTCTAATTTTCTAGTAAAAGTTTCGCCTTTTCTAGAACACTGATTCAAATGTGCCATATCTGGAAAAATTCAGCTTTTCTGGGTTACTGTAGCTCGAAGAGCTTCAAAAGTTGTTCATCAAGCTCTGAGCCATGGCTTTTCCCTCACAACTCTCCCTATTTCCGAGCTCCGCGAGCTTTGAGCCATAAACAATTTATGCTTCATGGCACACGCACTCCTCCCTAGTAATTCAGAAGAGAAGCTCATTCCCCCAACATCGTCTCTTCTCCCTCTCCACTACATGTTGACGCCTTCTATCCCTTTTCATCTTTTAGTCTGCAATCCCTCTCCCTGCTCGCGGAGCCCTGGAGATTTTATTCACTAGTTTTGGGCCGTCAGAAGATGGCCAAACTTATTGATTTTTATTGAAGTTTATATTTTATCTGTTGATGTACTGTTACTTTCGCTGGAAAAGTGTGAAATGGTAAGTGGGAACTTTGAAAAAGTAATAAAATGTTTTGAATTGATAACTTTTCAGGGAGGAAAAGTTGGTTTTTGTTGGAAAGTGGTTTCAAATGGAACATATTTTGATGAAAACGCAAAAAGGCTTGAGCAGATAATGCAGCATGTTATCACGGGTTGAAGTGAGTTCCAAAGCAAGGTGATATCACGATATCACCCAAACACCATTCATTGATAACATAACAATTACAGAATTGAAAAGTGTATGGAAAAGCTCAAGAAAATGACGAACAGACCGAGTGACTTGGCAAAAGAAGTACAAGAAGAGGCAAAGAGAATGGATGTGGCTATCGAGTCGAAACGCATAGCAGATCAGATGACTCGTGAAGCTCGTAGACAAGTTCTGCGGACTCGAACACTACACCAGTGAGTGTGAAGTCACTCTCAGATCTGAAAAGAACAAGATCGTCTTATGCCTCAACAAGAAGACACACGCTCCGATTGTGTGCAAGACACTTCGCAACCAAAATGCCATATGTCAGAACAGAGAGTGTTCCAATGGAAACTCATTCCACAACAAAGCAATATGCCCAAATATTCAAGAGTAAGAATTAGAAATTTGAATTTTACCTACTATAATTCACTTTTTCAGCACAAATAATACAACTATGTAAACAAAAAATATCAGGAGGATCAATATCGACATCAATATATCAAGGGACTCTCTCGTGTTGAATTGCCCGAAGGATTACGTTCCAGACCCTAAACGGCAAGGCAGTAATCAGAGAGCAAAGGACAACCGAGCCCGGTATCAAGAGCACCGAAGATTCCCAGATCGAAGAACGGCTTGGAGAAGAGAACGAAACCGTACTCGTCCAGAGGATGGCCAGGTTACCTACCAACACAATGTGGAAATCAGTCCAGTCCAGATTATTTATTATATATTGTATAATATTTTGTGTTTAATAAATTTTAAATCCTCCAAAGTTACGTGTTCTTAATTATTAACCAATTACACCATATTGAAGTGTAACAGTAAGGGAGATCCTCAATCTTGGATCCCTTTGAAAACCCCAACGAGCAAGCTGTCTAGAGAAATGTTGAATAATGCATGCCGGAAATCCATTAGCATGCGTCATTCATACGGAAAACTACGGTAGTAGCGGAGCAGTGTTCCATATCTGAAAAAAGTTGAATGTGGCTTTTCCCTCACTATTCTCACAATTCCATAGCTCCGCGAGCCCTGAGCCATAAACAATTCATGGCACACGCACTCCACCCTAGTTATTCAGAAGAGAAGCTCACTTCCCCAACGTCGCCTCTTCTCCCTCTTCACTACATGTTTACGCCTTTACGTCTTCTCTTTTTTCTTTTCGTCTCCAATCCCTTCCCCTGCTCGCGGAGCCCTGGGGTCCTCATTCACCACCCAAACGGCCGTCAGAAGATGGCCAAAGTTATTGATTTTTATTGAAGTTTCTATTATGTATTGCATTTTTGGAAAAGTGTGAAATGGTAAGTGGAAACTTTGAAAAAGTAATAAAATGTTTTATATCAGATGACTCATGAAGCTCGTAGACCCAGTTATACACCGAAATGCAAATTCTGCGGACTCGAGCACTACACCAGCGAGTATGAAGTCACTCTCAGATCTGAAAAGGTATCATATTTAGTGTTTTTGCGGTTGCGAATGGGGTTGCGAAAGCAAACAAAAACGCGGAAAATTCAAATTCTTTTTCCAGAGAACGCGAACTTCAGCGAGATCAGCGACATCGCTATCAACCAGTTCGTCAGGTTTGGGGAAGAGAGTGGCCGAGAAGAGAAGAAGCACCACGTCGAGGAGTGCAACCACGTCGGTCCTATGAGACGGAAAGGTACCGTCGAATCGCGTCACGGCCACCAGAGCGACTACCTCAGAAGGAGAAGAAGGTGAAGAAGATCCAGAAGAACAAGAAGCAAGTGAAGAAGCAAAAGGCCCAGATGCCATCCGAAGGACAATACGTTAGCTTTGCACTTCCCAAAAAATAAATATTGAATCCTCCAAAGTTACGTGTTCTCTATTATTAACCAATTACACCATTCATAGAGGTGTAACAGTGAGGGAGATCCTCAATGTTGGATCCCTTTGAAACGACTAACGAGCAAGCTGTCAAGAGAAATGTTGAATAATTCATGCCGGAAATCCATTAGCATGCGTCGCCTCCGGCGCTTACTGCAATTATTCATTCATCCAGAAGACTACGGTAGTAGCAGAGCAGTGTCCAGAGTTTTAGAGTTTATTTTCCCAGACGTTTGATACACCACAGCAGTTGTCCAGTTTACTGTCCAGTTTCTCCAGATTCCAGATTGTCCATATTGTCAGTTATTTAGTCTTGAATAAATATAGATCTTCCGAAGTTACGTGTCAATCAATCACACCGGAATGGTGGTGTATTACAGATAACAGATAATGTCAGAAAGCAAGGAGTTGAAGCCTAAAGAGGCGAATATGCTATCAAGGTATCAAGATTATCACTGCCACAGAAACGACCAAAAAAAAATAACCAAACCTAGCACAAAACGTTCAAAGAAAGGAGGAAGCCTAGTTTCAGTTTCAAACGGAACAGAAGATAAAGTTTATTCAATCTGATATTGATAGTTTCTTTTCAACTTATCGAATAAGTGAAACAATGAATCGGGGTCTTGAAGTTGAAAAGCTAACACAAAACTTTCCGTTCTAAAAAGTCCCGGATACTGGAAAGTTCCAGCTCATGGTCCAATTAGTGATTTGAAGCTGTTCTTACAGTTAACCGACTGTTAGAATAAGCTTTTTCAGGCTGATTGATTCAAATGAGCCCAATCTGGAAACATGTGAACTCCTCTGGGTTACTGTGGCTCCTCGAGCTCTGAACCATCAAGAAGTGGCTTTTCTCTCACTGTTCTCACAATTTCAGAGCTCCGTGAGCCTGGTCCCCACATCGTATGGCGTCGTTCCCTCACTCCCCAGTTATTCAAAAGAGAATCTCACTTCCCCAACGTCGTCTCTTCTCCCTCTCCACTACTTGTTTACGCCTTCCTTCCCTTTTTCTCTTTTCGTCTCCAATCCCTCTTTCTGCTCGCGGAGCCCTGGAGGGTTTATTCACTAGTTTTGGGCCGTCAGAAGATGGCCGAATTATTGATTTTTATTGAAGTTTCTCTTATGTATTCATTGAATTGCTGGAAAAGTCTGAAATGGTAAGTGGGAACTTTGAAAAAGTAATAAAATCTTTTGAATTGATAATTTTTCAGGGTGGGAAAGTTGTTTTATGTTCGAAAACGGTTTCAAATGAAACATATTTTGATGAAAACGCAATACGGTCGGAACAGACGACGCGGGATGTTATCACGGGTTGAAGTGAGTTCCAAAGCCAAGTGATATCACAATATCACCCAGACACCATTCATTGATAACATAACTATTACAGAATTGAAAAAAGTGTTCCGGAAAAGATCAAGATCGTTGTCAAAAAAATCTCTGCCCTATCTGTCTCAAAAAAAAGAGTCAAATCATCAAGTCATCTGCCAGAAAAGAGAGTGTTCCAATGGGAGTTCATTCCACTAGCTATTTGCTCGAAAGAATCGGACAACTATAACCAAAGGTAAGAATTAGGAATCAGGATTGAGATTTTCTATCATTTGTATTTTTCAGCACAAAAAACACGACCAAGTGCTATCAGAATATCACAGATGGACCTCCCAGAACTGGAAGAAGAGATCGATGGAATCACACAGGAGACCATTCTAGAGTCTCTTGATCACGTGATCAATGTAGCTAAAGAATGTCCCACATGAAGAAAACGCCAAAAAACAAGGAACCACTACCGAAAAGTATAGAGATGAGTACGCCACGAGGTAACCAAAGAAAATTACAAACAGCATCAAGCAGAGGCTCAAAACTTCCAGAGAAAAGTCGGCAATGGAAAACTGACCCCAGAAAAACGAAAAAAGACACCCAGTTCCGGTACCCGAAAGCCAATCAGCGAAGGTCCACACTTCCTCAACGGGAGGATACAGAGCAGTCTTACCCCTATCCCACAATTCAATTTTTAATTTTCTTTTCCCTTCTCCTATCTTTTCAGTCTTTCCCCCTTTTCTTATTTTGATAATTTGTCCGTTTTATTAAGTTTTCAAATAAATATTGATCCTGCCAATTCTTCAATTATCAACCAATCACACCAGAAAGGGAATCAGTTTGATTCCAAAAAAACAGAAATGAAGAAAACAGTAGTTGAGAACTGAAAACGAAATGAATTAGAATTTATTTCAGTTTCAAACCAGAAGGTAAATGTCGGCTTCGCCGCCATTTCCCTTCTGGCGAAGCTTGCTTAGGTGCATCACAATAGTAACAGTGACACATTCTGTGTGTCTGTGAGTTGTTCGTTTCGCAGCGTTGCTCCAGCGTGACCGAATACATCATTTTCTCACAGAAAGGCCAGTTAGTCACCCCGCACTGTGCACGTAGCTTTGGAAACGTCAGAAGCAACCTGATGAATATCGAACCATCTTGCGAAAAGTGTTCGCTCTTCTTTCGTTTTTTCCATTGCCACCACTCGAGTTTTTTGGAGATCTGGTCTTCAAAAGACATCAAAAGCTTCAAGCGTGTTCTAATCCTCCAGCAGTCTTCATTGGCTGTCACACAGTCTGGAACGTACCTCTCCCCTTGCAATTGCAACCGAGTACTTCCAGCACATTCGAATTACGATGCTGTCACCAAAGTTAGCGGAAGGTGCCTTTCTATTTTGCGTTCCCCAAAAGTTTCGTGTTCGCGGACAACGGCGTACCTTTCTCTTCGTCTCTCAATTTTGCATACTATTTTTTTCAATTTGTGGCGAGACTCAAACTTTTGGCAAGCTGCCAAGTTTCAGCAAATTGGGAGCGCATAATACCAAAACACGACAAATTTTCCGCCCGGGCGGTTGAGAAGGCGATTGATACGGCGTGGACGGTCCCCAACTGCCTGATCTCTTTCTATCTGGTAAACTTTGGCACTGAAGCGCGCCTCTCGCGAAAACGGACTGGAGCCGTCTTCCTCACTGGAACGACGTACTTGCGCTATGAAAGAAATGTTAGACCCTAGAACGTATCCAACTTGTGCTCCACGCGACAGGATCTACTTGTCAGCCTGCCCACCGCCAACGGCTCACGTCGTCTCCCTCCGCCTTCGGCGGTACGAACCGTGGTTTCTGGATCCACTTCTCCATTTACCATTTTTCCCTTACGTCTGGCTTGGTTTTCCTGATGAGTTACTGACAACAGGATGTGTCTAAAGTTTGAAACATCTCCAAAATGCGGTCTTGACACGAAAGAAAGCTGAAAGTGTTTCCATTGCCAACGGAGGACATAAGCGACTCTTTGGCACAAAAATACTTTGTCTCCGCGCCCCTCGTGTTCCGTGCATGTTCCGTGCACCCTACTCGTTGCAACACGCGGCCGCGCTCTACCTGTCCGCCTGCCGCCGCCGCCGCCGCCCGTGTTATCAAACGTGGGTAATTGAACCGGCCGGCACCCCACGCTCGCCGACCCAACTCTAGAGCGCGGCCGACATCAATCCAGGCCGTCGCCGACCCATTCGCCCGGCAGTTTGCCATTCTGAACCCCAGAATCCAGTTATTTTGAAGCTGAGGGCGTCGCGCCGAACAGATTCCTTAGAAAATTCACGTGCACCATGCGGGAAGACTCCCTGACCTCTCTGCGAAAGAACGACGAATTTGGTCTTCTAGTTGCTGAGATACGGCCGCGGACATATACACTTACACACAGACACACACACAGAATTTGTCGTTTAATAATAGTAAAGATCACGGGCTCCCAATCACTACCTTCGTTTGAACGCGCGCCCTTTTTCCGCAGCGCAGCGGCGATACGCAGCCAAAAAACACGCGAAAAATTTGGGATTTCGAATCACGTAAACACCATATTCTACGCGCAAACTTTTTTAACGGCGGAATTCCGGCGTTTCTGCACGGAAAAATGAACTGTTTTTGTGTCAAAAAATTGAAATTGATTGTTCCTTTCGATTTTTTGCAGAAAAACGTAATTTGAGTAACAGAAACAGGATTAGCGAATTCCGGCGGGAAAACTTAAAACTAAAATTTGAAATCCCTCGGGTTACGGTAGGCATTTAGTGGAGCGCGATTGCTTTACGTAGCGGTTGGGAGCCCGTGCAAATGAAACAGAAGATAAAGTCTGTTATAAACTATCAATGTTTCAGGGACTGTCCTACGAATAAATCGGAATATAAATTGGGATATTGAAGTGGATTAGCTCGCTCCATCAACAATTTCACTTTAAAAAAATTAAAAAGTTGAAAAAAAAACTTTCCGTAATAATCGCCTCTGGTTTTTACACAGTCCATTACTTTCTTGAAACAGTAAATTTTTTTTTAGGTTTTGGTAATAATTCAGTGCCAAAGGGGACAGGTCATTGGTGTCATTGAAGGAATAGTCTTGTGATAGCTTATCACTGATAGGGAAAACTAATGAAATCCTCTTTCATCCTGCTATCGCCTAAGCATCATTATTTGTTATGTCACCTGAAACTTCCAGCATTTCTGAAACAGACATTTTGAAAAGTTCAAGATATGCTCTTCCAGTCTTCATTTCCGATTTTCAGAAAGTTAGGGAAAATAGTTCAAGATCAAATTAAGAATCACAGAATTCAATTCAGCAACTCTTCAGGTTTTCCTGAAACACAATGTTCATTTCTCTGTTTCCAATTCTCCTGAAATTCCAAATTTCTTACTCTTCTCAATAATCATCCCCTCAGCGCCTTTGGTTTTTGGCAGTTTTCAGCTTCTACTTGGAAATGATTCAGATCACAAAATGGGACAACTCATTGAATAAATAGAAAGTCTCCTATCACTGATAGGTTATCACTGATAGGAAGAACGAATGTTACCGATGAAACTGAAATCTTATTTCATTCTGCTACGCAAGCCTAAGCATCATTACTTTTTATGTCACCTGAAACTTCCAGCATTTCTGAAACAGAGATTTTGTAGAATTTCAAAATTATTCCAGTTTCACCTCATTCTGAAGTGGAAAGTCAGTTTTGTTTGGTTACTCTTAGCAACTCAATCACTTCCCTCATCGATATCCTTTTCCAGTCTTTATTTCATGCCAGATTATCCGAAAGCTAGGGGAAAAGTTTATGAAAATCTATCAAGAATCACAGAATTCAACTCAGCAACTCTTCAGGTTTTCCTGAAACACAATGTTCATATCTGTTTCCAATCCTCCTGAAATTCCAAATTTCTCACGCTTCCCAATAAGCATCAGCTTTTTGATAGCCTATCACTGATAGGAAAAACTAATGAAATCTTTTTTTCATTCTGCTACCACCTACTTATCATACTTTTTTATGTCACCTGAAACATCTAGCCTTTCTGAAACACATATTTTGCAAAGTTCAAAATTATTCCAGTTTCACCCCATTCTGAAGTGGGAAGTCCGTTTTTCTTGGCTACTTGGTTAGGCAATCGCTTCCGTCATTGATATCCTTTTCCAGTCTTCCTCTCCAATTATCCAAAAACTAGAGGAAAAGTTCCAAGATCCCATCAAGAATCAGAAAATTCGATTTTCCAACTTTTCAGATTTCATTTCTCATTTTTCTGTTTCAAACTCTCCTGAAATTCCAAATTTCTTAGTCTTCCCAATAAGAATCCCCAGAGTTTGTTCCATCCGTCAACTACAGAGCTCCACGAGCCCCGGAGCCATCAACAATTCATGGCTCCTCCAGTTGTTTACAAGAGGAGCTCTCCCTCCCTTCTCTCTCCTGCTCCGCGAGCCCCATGGCGTCGTTCCCGGCACATAGTCGACCCCAGTTGTTTACGTCTTTCTCTCTTTTTCTCTCTCCGTCTCCAATCCCTCTTCCTGCTCGCGGAGCCCTGGAGGGCTCATTTCCCACATTTCGGCCGTCAGAAGATGGCCCAAGTTATTGATTTTTATTGAAGTTTATGATTTTGTTAAGGAGTCAATCCAGTATCAAAATGCGAGATAAATATGAAATGGTAAGTGAGCTTTTTGAAAAAGTAAAAAAAGTAAAATGGGATTTTTTTCAGGAAAAGATAGACTGGTCTCAGAAGATACTGCCCAAAATGTAAATTTTGGATTTATTTGTGATAGAAGTTCCAGAATATAAATATTTCACTTACCGATAACGCGGGATGTTATCACTACTTCACAGAGCTGAAGAATATGGGAATCTGGGAAAACTTATGGAATACATTGCCATAGTTGATCAGTAAGCCCTATTTTCCCTGATTTTCGGCCTAATTCTATTTCCAGAAGTGACGGATACCATCACGAGATCAGTGATAAAGGGTATCGATTCGGAACTCCCGTTTGCAAGACGCACAAAGTGAGTTTCCCGGGAAAAGACATAAAAAAATAGGAAAAAATTAAAATTTCAGCCATCACTTCTCTACCAGACATTGACTGGCACAAGTGTATTTCTTGCCAATGGTAACCAACTTGTTCATTTATTTTTCAAACAAATGTAGAATTTTCAGAAAATTTGATTGAAATACTGGAGGCTTAATGAAGCTCAAGGAGGCAAAGGCTTGGAAATAAAAACAATATGCTGTTAACCACCTCGATATATAAATTGTTTTTGTTGCTTCTATAATAAATGTTTATAACGGAAACGATCACTGAATTGTTTGAAAAGTTTGAAAAATAAAAAAACTGTCTGGAACAGTGAAAAAAAAACAATAATTGGAACAGAGGTACAGTAACCAAAACGATTTGCAGTTTCAGAACCTTGTGTTAAGACACTTGCAGATATTGTTCAGGTGATTCTTTGTATAGTTTAGACAATGCCCTTGACTGAGTTTGCAGGTTTTGTGAAGTTTGGCCTACTAAAAATTTTCAATTTTAATTCCAACGGCGCAATCAACAAATCAAGTATTCCCCCGAAAATAAACTATTTCTGTTGCAAGTGAAACACAAACACTTGTGTTAAAATTTTCTGATATTTTCAGGTGATTCGTTTGTAGGTTGGACATTCCGCCTAACTGTCATCAGGTTTATGTGAAGTTCGGACTACTTGAAATGTTCAATTTGAATTCCAACGCCTGCAAGAATCAAGTATTCCCCAGAAAACAAACAATTCCTGTTGCAAGTGAAACATGAATTTCAGTTCTGTTTTATTTTTTTTACTTCGCGCCAGTCAAGCTCAAAAAGACAATATTTTCAAAATAAGGTCCTTAAGCCTACATACTTGCTACTGGAAACGTTTTTCATTCCGAAAGACATTGAAATTTTGAAACAGGACAAGTTTTTCAGAGACAGAAAACAATTCGCTAACAACAACCCAATTTTCAAAGAAAAAAAGAAATCAGTTTCAAAGTGCTCCTAAACTTTCAAATGTTCCTCTTGTTCCAATAAAGAGAAGTTTGCAAATGTGCTCCTCTATTCTACAAACCTCCAAAACATTTCAGTTTCTCACCATCGAGTTCAAGATCTCTAAGTTCCTATTAGTGTTGAGTTTCTGCCATCTGTTCAAAACCCCACGTCCCAAATCCTCTGGTGCTCCTCGACCTTCTGAAAACCATGTTTTTCACTAGAATGTTCAGTTTCAAATGATCCACAAGTGACGAATTGTTTCCTTATCAGTGCTATCAATTCATGTTATTATGTTATTCCCGTCCCCTGTGTTCAGTGCTCCACGAGCCCCTGCGCCCACAACAATTGACGTCCCTCACTATCTTGCGAGCCCCGGAGCCATCAACAATTCATGGTTCCTTGCCCAGTTGTTTACAAGAGGAGCTCTCCCTCTCCTTTCTCTGCGTCTCATATCTCTCTCCTGCTCCTTGGCGTCGTTCCCGGCACATAGTAGTCCCCAGTTGTTTACGTCTTTCTCCCTTTTTCTCTCTGCGTCTCCAATCCCTCTTCCTTCTCGCGGAGTCCTGGAGCTCTCATTCCTCACATTTCGGCCGTCAGAAGATGGCCCATGTTATTGATTTTTATTGAAGTTTCTATATGTTTTTAATGGATTTTTTATGAGATGTAAGTGCTAAATTTCTTCAATTCCAGTTGATTTTACTCTTTTTTTCAGGATCTGAAAAAGATTTCCAAATGTTTGTAATGGACTGATTCGCTACTATATGTTCAACACAGCCAGACCGGGTTTTGATGGGTAACGAAGGAAAGAAGCGAGATTTTCTCGATTCTGAGATTGGATAGATTCAATAATATGAATACAAAGAAGCAAGGCCAGTTTTCACAAACTACATGTTCCGGAAAGCCATTTGAAGTGAGTGATAGACCCATGAAATTCCAATTTAACGGAATTTCCTGTTTCAGATGAATCTCTTGCTTGTCTTTGTCTTTTCTCGACCAGTTTGCAAATGTTTTGGAAATAAAGTGAGTTTCCGGAGATAGTGATAAGGTCTTATCAGTGACTTTTCAGAGAAAAACATGCAATTGATGAGACAGTTGGAAAGAGATGATTACGTGGTCGTATCGGAAACTTGCAATGGCGAAGTCGTTCGGGAAAAGTGGCATTTCCGCGCACGAGTGAGTTCTAGGAACTTATCACCTATGATCCAATTCTTATCAGTGATTTTTAGGGAGAATGGATGTTTGTGTGGTCGTATCGAAATCTTCGAATTGCGAAGTCATTTGGAAAGAGCGGAATATCTGCACACGAGTGAGTTCTACGACTTTATCACTTGGGATCGAATTCTTATCGGTGATTTTTCAGGAAAATGATGACGCTAGAGAATCCGATGATGATTATCTGATCGATTTCAGTGAAGCACAAAGGGGGAAGGGCGATGTATAAATTTTTGATGGATTTTCAATAAAATTGTTGTATTTGGAAACATTGTTGCTCTTTCGGCTACATTGGAACGTCTAGAATCTTCCAGAAACTTCAGATAACAGTGAAACTGAAAAAGAATTTGTGATTTCTTACTGTTTCTACAACTTGTCTTCAGGATTTTAGATTCGGGTTAGAATGATAATTTTTGGGTATAGATCTGAAACATTACTAAAATTCTATATTATCGTTGCAACTCAAAATCGGAGTGGGTAGATTTACGGAGTTGAGGCTCCCGCAACGCGCGAAAGCAAAACGTGCTGCGCCTTTAAAGAGGGGTACGGTAGTTGCGCGAAAAATAGTTTCGTCTTTTTCCACTAATTTTCCTCGTTTTCCTCGGTTTTTCAACCGATTTTTGTCCTTTTTACGTCGAAAGAAGCACAGAAAGTGTATTTTCCGTGTGAAAAGTGCAAAAATCGGGTGAAAAACCGATGAAAATGAGGAAAATTCGTAAAAAAAAACCAAATCAATTGATGCGCAACTACCGTACCCCTCTTTAAAGGCGCAGCACGTTTTGCTTTCGCGCGTTGCGGGAGCCTCAACTCCGTAAATCTACCCACTCCGATTTTGAGATGCAACGATAATAGTATTCAGCGCTGAACTAACTCGAAAATGTCCTGAAAGATAACTATTATATTATCGCTACATCTCAAAGCTGCCACTCGCATTCCAAATTTCGAATTGACGCGCACGATATCTCGCAGCGAAAACTACAGTAAGACGTGCATTTTTCAATGTTTTCTGACCATTTTTGAACGAATTATTGCATTTTTCGCATTTTCTGACAACAGTTTACTCGAAACCAGCCCAAAAACACTGAAAAATGCACGTCTTACTGTAGTTTTCGCTGCGAGATATCATACACGCCATATTGAAATTTTGAATACGAGTGGCAATTTTGAGATGCACCGACAAATTCACGTCGATTATTATGAACATTTCTCCCAGAAATTTCAAAACATTTTGGAACCGAAATTTCTGGTTTTTTCAGTTTCAAAATTTTGTCTTCATGAGTTCGGATTTGGGACTTTTCATTGATGTAGAAGGGATTTCAGAATAAAAAACTGTTTCTCCGATCACTTACTAAAGTGTACCTGACAAATTTCCAATTACATAATTTGTTGAAACAGTATTCCCATAATCCAAGCAACGGTTTCAGAGAAAAGGTATTATCGTTGCATCTCAAAATCGGAGTGGGTAGATTTACGGAGTTGAGGCTCCCGCAACGAATGAACGTTCTCGCGGCAAATGTACGGTAGTCGCGCGAAAAATAATTGTGTCTTTTTCCACTAATTTTCCTCATTTTCATCGGTTTTTCATTCGATTTTTGCACTTTTTACGTCGAAAAAAGCACAAAGAGGGTATTTTTAGTGTAAAATGTGCGAAAACAAGTTGAAAAACCGATGAAAATGAGGAAAATGAGTGGAAAAAGACAAAATTATTTTTCGCGCGACTACCGTACATTTGTCGCGAAAACGTTCATTCGTTGCGGGAGCCTCAACTCCGTAAATCTACCCACTCCGATTTTGAGATGCAACGATAATAAGTGAGTGCAACACATTGGTTCAATTGTGACTACTGTTCATTAAAGGAATACTCCACCCTTCCTACTGGAAAACTAATTTCAAACGCGGCCGGGCTTTTCTGCACACACACGTGGCAGATAGAGAGCGTGACCTTTCGAGAGAGTTTTCTCTGCCTATCTCTGCGTCTCTCAAAAGGTCACGGTGTCTATTAGCCACGTGTGTGTACAGAAAAGCCCGGCCGCGTTTGAAATTAGTTTTCTTGCACACAAAAATTGGAATATCTGGGTCAAGAATGACTTTTGTGCGAAAAAAAGTTAGAATTGTATTAAATCGAGTGCGGCGGATCGAATGATGCAAAAATCTCATCACTTCAAATATTGGGTGGAGCATTCCTTTAAGTTTTTTTTTTCTTCTTATCAGTGATAAGGGGTCATGTTTCATTTCAGCCAGTCGAATCGGAACCTTTTGTCCATTTGCTCTCAACGAAGTGATGAAATGTATCTGCAAAAGGTTTTCTGTTCCACTTGAAACTGAAATTTCAGATACTTCAGAATTTTAAGCTTATAGCCTTGGAGTTCCGATTTTTGTATGAAAAACACTCCTAATATCATGAGAATCTGCAAATCCATTTCTGATCCACTTAAAACCGAAATCCTCACCTTCTTTCCTGTCAATTTGTTTTCACCTCTTGTCAGTTGTTCCTCCATCCACCCATCTCCCTCTCCCTTTTCCCTTATCACTGACAGTGATATCAACAACTCTTATCGTCGCTCTCTTGCTCCACGGAGCCCCCCATTTCAGTCTTTCATTCTTACCTTCCAGCCGTCTGAAGATGGCTCCAAACAATGATTTTTCTGAAGTTCTTTATTCTCTATTTTTATTTTTTCAAAAAAATGATAAATTGATAAAAACTAGCATCTATGGCAGAAATCAAAACAGTGAACTGTTGTTGTGGTAAATTTTTCAAAAAAAAAATGTTCACCTGAAATCTTTTTTTCAGAGAAAACTCACAAAATGACTATAAATGTCACACAGTTTATCAAAAAGTTCCAAGGCAGACGCTGCTGTGGGCGTTGTTGACAAGTCGCTTGCTGACATAGCGGAGCGGTTGATCGTCTCGGCAACATTGCATGTTCCTAACTCGGCTCCTCTGGGACATATCAGTACTTCCCTCCACTGATGACATCATATACGAAGACGAAATTCGACCTTTCTGATTGGCACAAGAGCTAATTACAGTATCGAGCTGGCGATGAACAGTATGTTACCTTTCGTTCTGATGATTACCTGAACATTCCCCTACAAATACTCTTTGCCGAAGGTATGTGCAAGTTTCTACTTTTCGTCAATAATTTGATAGTCTTCTTCTAGTACGTCATCTATCGCTCGCGGCATTACACCTACGAGCTACTTATCCGCATTTCCATCAATTGGATCTCGTAAAAGTGGTTTATAAAATCATTTCATCAATTCCTTATCACCATTTTTCCAGATATTGATAATCCATTGCTTTGTTCCAAAGCCAGTCTATTTACAACTTTTGAAATATTGAGTTAGTTTTCAAATCACGATTCTTATCACAATCTGATTTATTTTCAGAGTGAAAGGATCACAGGTCGAGGAATTATTTTGTCAAGTTCTTATTTTTATCATGTCTCTTTTTCCTTATTGCGTGATTTTGTGATAAAAAATGAAAATTTATTATTTTCACTATTTCAAAACAAGGTCTTCAAAATCTCAGATTTCCGTGAAACTGTTGTTTCTTTTTTGAAGTCACAAAAAAACTTTAGTGAATAGTGTTGTCACAGCCCCTCTAGCTTTTGTTTGACTATCAGTTATCACTGATAAGGTCCCCTTTCGGCCCAATGTCCTTATCAGTGTTACTGATGAGTTACTGATAACAGGATGCGCCTAGGCTCTAAACCCCATTTACCACTTTTAAAAACCTCTTTCAATTAAACCTGTTTTCAGTCCTTGTCCATATTCTATTCTTGAAACAGAATAATCTAGAAAAAACATAAAACCCTGTTTGTATTAGCCAGGCTTTCAAAATACTTTCGATTTGGCTAATTCTTGTAACAGATTATTTCGCTTTCTTCCTCCGAAACCCACCTCCAGAATCCCCATCAAATCCCTATCAAAGCCCAGTGATCACACACAATTTCCGTTTCAACAAATGATGACAAGTGAGCATAACTGATAGGTAGATACTGACAATTTTAGGAACAACAAAATCGGGAAAAAGCACACTATCGATCGGACCAGAAATCGAAAATCTTCAAGATTCCAGTGCAATCATTAAAAATGTGGAGTAGTAAGGACTATTTTCATGAATCATCAAAATTCAAAAAGCCAAAAACATTTTCGGTTCCACTGGAAACAGAAATTTCAAGTCATCCGGAGCAAAAATGAGAGATCCCTTTTGATGACTCTGTGGCACCAAGTGTGCCAACACAGTTCAACCAACAGTTCTGGTCAGTCTACTTACTGCCCTTGAACATTGACACTAAAATTTCTGTTTCACTTGAAACAGAAATAACCTCCTTTCCCGCTTATTGTCAGTGATGTCATTTTAAACTATAAAATAATAGATGCTTCCGTTCACCAGTCCTCTAACCTTCTCCTGCTCAAATCCCATTCTTGAAACATAAATTTTTTCGTCTGAAATACCTGGCCATTGGAATCCTTGTCAGTTGGGTCTCGAAGCGAACAAAATGCGCATTCCGTGGTGCGCCTTTGAAAAAGTTACGGTTTTCAACGCAATCTACCGTAACTTTTTCAAAGGCGCACCACGGAATGCGCATTTTGATCGCTTCGAGACCCAACTCACACGGATTCTCCATGGCCAGCTACCCATGCACACATTTTACGAACTATGTTCAATCATGAACTTTCACAGTCGTCAAAATTGTCTTCCAGAGCCTAAATGCTGAGAATTAGTGTACGTTATTTGAAAATTTAAAATTAATAATCGTCATTGGACACTGGGATTGAGACAAAAATTTCTGTTTCACTTGAAACAGAACATTTCTCATTTTATTCAAGTGATTGATGGGATCCTCTTGTTCCTTCTTTGAAATTTGTGCATCTGTCTTCGTCCATTTGGTAACACATCACTGTTGAAATTCTAAACAACATTTCTGTTTCACTTGAAACAGAAATCCCCTTCTTTTCCGCACATTTCCAATGCATTCCAAAATGTAAGCTGAGAGATACTCTCCCTTTCAAATCCCTTCCTCGAAACAGAATATGTAATCCAAATCCAAATCCCTTTCACATAACTCCTCCCCTGCTCCGTGCTCTGCCGCGGCGCCGTCCTAATCCCTCTAACAACCTGCTCCTACACTATTTCCCTCTCCCAACCCCATCTTCTCTAAAACCGCCACTTCTAACCGTCTACGCATCTAATCCCTTCAGAGCTCAGGCTCCGCGAGCCCACAGCTTCATTCTGCATTTTCCAGCCGTCAGAAGATGGCTTTCTCTGGATTTTTATTGAAGTTTATGGATTTTTTTGAAGTTTTATTTTTTTTATCTGAATTGGTGAGTCCTACTTTCAAAACTTCAGAGCTCATAGAAACAATTTTTCAGATTCTGCCATCAGCCTTTTCTATTGATATTTCTTGAAGTTTATTGACTTTTTGATTAAATGGAGTAAGTTTTAGGTCCTCTATTTTTTAAGGGACCACTTTTTTTAGCAAAATCTTCACACAGCGCTGTGATAAGTAATGCTAAGAAGGAAATGAAGATGAGAACGTAAGGACTCTAGAATTTGATTTTATTCTTATCAGCCACTTTTTCAGGCTTCAGGACGTGGAAAGGTTTCCTGCAATGTAGGTAACTCGCACTTTGAAAAGGTAAGACTTGAAAAAAATTTTTTAATTTTTTTTCAATTTTTTTTGTGTTTCAAAACACATAAGAATGTGAAAAAAACTTTTAAAAAATGAAATAAAATCATGTAAAAAAAATAATTCAAAAAAAAATTTTTTTCAAAATTTTTTCTCAAAATTTTTTTTCAAATTTTTTTTGAGTTTCAAAACACATAAAAATTTAGAAAAATTTGAAAAATAATAATAAAATGATGTAAAATTTAAAAAATTAAAAAAAAAAAATTTTTTCAAAATTTTTTAAATTTCAGATCTGCCATGTGTCTACGGGTTCGCTGAGTGCGTCACCATGAAAGTGAGTTTTTATTTGGGACCCTAGGGACCCCTATAAATCTTATCAACCACACAATTTTTAGATTATGTCAAACTACCTCCAAGATGGCTCCACAGACGAAGAAGATGCGACTACTGAAAAAGGTAGCCCCCCTTATTGGACCCCTTAATTAAATTTTAAACAATTATTTTTCCAGTGAGATGTTCAAGAACATTTGAATTCAGGAGTAGGAAAAAAAGGTGAGTTCCCCCGAACTTTTCAAAAAAAAATTTCTAAATCTTTTTTTTTCAGAAAAATCGGACACGTATGACTTTGGTACCGGACATATAATTTTGTTTTTTTTTTTTGAAATAAAATTCTGAATTTTAAAAAAAATTGTTATTTTTATGAAAATATGTACATGTTTCATTGGGATTTCAAAGGCAGGAAAAAAATGTCAACAAGCATATCCGACCGAGGGTAGGATGCCACATAGGTCCGGAAGATATGGTCCTTCAGGAAAGGCCGTTGACGAGAACCAGGAAAGAGAATCCTCAGAGTTTCGACGCTGAAAGAGAAGCCAAATAGCACCTACAGAACGCCAAACACACCCCAGGATGAAGACGACAGGGACGACCCGAGTCCAAGGAAGGTCCACGGTCCCCGTTGGCTAGATCCAAATCGGTCCTCGCGTCTCAAAGGCGGCATTCAGCGTCGCTTCGTCGAACTGCTCATGTCCACGGTAATAGATAGACAAATAACCATAAAAACTTGTCTACCGAGGATCTGAAAATGTCTTTGCTCACTTTTCACAAATTTACCTCTTTCAACTCACCTTTTCATACAAAAATCTTATTATAAATCTAATAAAAGTAAACTTCAGTGAAAATCAATAAATCGGTCATCTTCAGACGGCCAAAAGGTTGGGGAATGATGTTGACGGCGGTGGCGCGGCGATGAGAAGAGAGAGGAGAGATGACCTAGATTGTGAGAGATGGAAAACTGGTTTTAGGGGACGGGGTTATGAATGTTGGTATTGAAAAGGGAATGTTTGAAAACATTTGGAAAGTAATAGATTTCTCTTGATGAATCTTTCAAAAATCCCCGGAAATGCATTTATTTTTATTATAACCACCGTAAAACCTCTATTGGAAGGGCATCTAATAGTTTGACTTTGAGCTTCATTATCTCGAAAACTAGAAAAGTTATCAAAAAGTTGTCAACTGCAAAGTTGTAGACGAAGATTAGAACTACAACTTTGCAGCTAACAACTTTTTGATAACTCTTCTAGTTTTTGAGATAGTGAAGCTGAAAGTCAAACTATTTGGTGCCCTTCTAATAGAGGTTTTACGGTAATAAATTTCCCCAATTCGAGAGAATGAGAGACCATCGGTTCAATTGGAGAAGTTGAATTCTAATTTGTAGTAACAGAAATCATTTTTTTACATACTGTTTCAAGAAAAAAAAATAGCACAGAAAAATGTATCTGTTTCACCAAAAAATTTTACTATTTGTCATTTTGTTCCAGTTCATTCGTCGTTCAATCATCTTTGATAACTATTGCTTTCACACCTCCGACACAATGTCCCTTTCCTATCAGTGATAGGACTGATAAAGAACACAAAACTCTTCTTTCCACCTAACAACAAGATCTCTGTGTCTCTTCTCTCTCAACCCCTGTCACTCCCACAGAAAGGAGGCTTCATGACGTCACTCTTGTTGCTCCGCGAGCCCGTGGAGCCATCAACAATGCATGTATCGCCTAGTTGTTTACAAGAGGACCTTCTTTCCCCAACATCGTCTCTTCTCCCTCTCCACTACTTCTCTGCGTCTCCAATCCCTCTCACTGCTCGCGGAGCCCTGGGGCCCTCATTCCCCATACAAACGGCCGTCAGAAGATGGCCAAATTATTGATTTTTATTGAAGTTACTTGGATTTTTGGATTTTTTAATTTATTTTTTATGAAAAATTGCGATAAAGGTGAGTGAAAATCCATAATGAAAAATTGAAAAAAAAAATTTTTTTTTTCAGATTTTTAAATAATTATTTTTTTGGAAAAGCAGGTATTTCAGTGCACAAGGAGGTATTGAAATATTCAAATTTTATGATTTTTTAATTTTTTTCAAAATTTCAGAAAAAATGTTAAGTTTTTCTAATGAAGAAAGTTTGAGTGCAACGATGTCAGACCTGGTAAGCTTTTCAGAAATTCAAAAAAAATCAAAATATAAATAATAAATTTCAGAAAAAATGTGAAGTTTTCCTGAAAATGGCTAAATTTAAACGGAGGGCAATGACATCAGACCTGGTGAGCTTTTCAGGAATTCAAAAAAAATGTATATATTGATTTTTCAGTTGGATTGAGTGGAATGTTGAACTACAAAGGCTAGCGAATGTTGGATAGAAGGGACAAACGAGCAGTCAGGAGAAAGGATAAATAATGCATGACGAAAAGCAATTTGCGTGCGTCGCCCCCTTTAAACTATGGTAATCTTTACTATTACTAATTGAAAACTTCTGTGTGTCTGTCTGTGTGTCTGTCTGTCTGTCCGCGGCTGTTTCTCAGTAACTACTCGACCATTTTCGTCCTTCTTTCGCAGGGAAGTCAGGTCCTATTCAAACTCGGTGCACGAGCATTTTCTAAGGGTTTCCTATTCTGTAAACAGGTCAGGAGCGCAAAATGGGCATTTTAGGCTCTTTTTCCCATGTTCATTTCTAAAACGCTAATGTCGACCACGTTCAATTTTGATTTTCGCGCTTTTCAACGTGAAGGAAACGGAGCCGAAGGCGACGGTTCGCACCGCCGAAGGCGGTAAACCAGGCAGAGGAGACGGCGTGAGCCGTCGCCGACCGCCTGGTCTTTACTATTATTAAACGACAAATTCTGTGTGTCGTAAGTGTGTTTGTCCGCAGCGTTTTCTCAGCAACTACTGGACCATTTTCGTCGTTCTTTCGCAGGGAGGTCAGGAATTCTCCTCGCACGGTGCACGAGATTTTTATAAGCGATCCTAATTCTGGGAACAGGTCAGAAGCGCAATTTGTGCGTTTTAGGCCCCTTTTTCCAAGCTCATTTCTAAAAACGCCTATGTCGGCCACGTTTAATTTTCAAATTTCGCGCTTTTCGACGTGAGGGAATAAAGAACCGAGGCCGAAGGCGACGGTTCAATCCGCCGAAGGCGGAAAACCAGGCGGGGGAGACGGCGTGAGCCGTAGCCGCCCGCCTGGTTTTCAAATGAATTTGACTGGAAATGGAAAAGTTTTATTACAGATTGGTACTGAAATGGATGGAGTGGTCTGTTGGATCCCGTTGAAGAGACCTTCTAACAGATGGAAAATCGAATTCGACGGAATGAACCAAATCCAAGAGAGCAGAAGATCACCTCAAAGGACTTCGATGAAGGACACCGAGCACGAGTCATCGGTTTAGGAAGAATGAAATCGAACTTTTAACAGTTGGCTTCACATTGTTGATTTTTGATTAATAAATTGTCATTTTTAGAGTGTTTTTTGTTTGTTCGGGGCTGAATGGAGAATATTGATCAAACTGAGATCACAGTTTCAGACAATTGTGAAATTGTGAAACTGGAAACAATTAGCATTGTCTTCGCTGCATTCATTTTGATGAGTAATCAGCCTTCGAATTATCATTCGAAAGACTGAAATCGAAAAATTACAATTTCAAGCGAAACAGAAAAATGTGGAGGTTCTCGGTAATTTTTTGTAGTTGTTTACAACTTTCTACAAGTCAGTTACAACTTTCTACATTTTTTTGAGAGGCTTGTAAAAAAGTTGTACAAAGTTGTAAACAACTTGTAGAAAATTGTAACTGACTTGTAGAAAGTTGTAAACAACTCTACAAAAAATTACCGAGTTGTTCAGTTTTTCTTCAGTTCTTGAGTAGTTGTCTCCGAATCAGAAGAGTAATGATCAATTGAACTGTTTAGACTTGAGCATCGCTGATCGTACAATTGGTTCTGTTTGCTGTGATATTTGTTTTCTGTTATTTCTGAAACAGTGTGTAATTCAATGATTTCTGTTTCGTCTTTACCAAATCAGAATTCAACTTCTCCAATTGAACTGATGGCTTTTCTATAGCCTCGTGGGTTTTCTATTTGTTCGGAACTGATGGAACGTATTGATCAAATTGAGATCACAGTTTCACAAAATATTGAAAATGTGAAACTGAAAACAATTAGCACTAATCTTCGATGCATTCATTTTGATGAGTAATCAGACTCTGTGAAGTACCATCCGACAGACTGAAACCGAAGAATTACAGCTTCAAGCGAAACACAAAAATGGGGTAATGGGTAGATCCTTCGATGGATTATCAGTTGTCTCCAAATCAGAAAAGTGATCAACTGATAAATTGCGCTGATATGGAAAGAACCCAAAGTGTTAGCCTCGGTTAGGAATGAGTGTACGTGGAAATGATGGACCCCCATATGGTATATTTAGCTCATAAGTATTGGATGATACATTTCCAAAAAATTTCCAGAAAGGTCTTTGAAAAATTGGGAATCGGTTCTGATTGCAGTGCTAATTTTTTTTCTGTTTTTCTTACAGCGTGTGAAACAACATGATTTCTGTTTCAGCTTTACCAAACTAGAATTCAACTACTCCAATTGGACTGATGGTGAACTGGAGCGTCGTGGGTTACATTTTCAGGAGTTTTTAAAAGATTCATCAGGAAAAAGACATATCTAATGTTTTCAACCATTCCCTTTTCAACATCAAACTTCACCCCCTCCCCCTAAAACCAGTTTTCCATCTCTCACAATCTAGGTCATCTCTCCTCTCTTCTCATCGCCGCGCCACCGCCGTCAACATCATTCCCCAACCTTTTGGCCGTCTGAAGATGACCGATTTATTGATTTTCACTGAAGTTTATTTTTATTAGATTTCCAACAAGATTTTTGTATGAAAAGGTGAGTTGAAAGAAGTGAAGCAGTGAAAAGAAAGTGAGGAAAGAAATTTTCAGATCCGATGGCTCACCTATGTAGACACAACATTGGTGCATCGACCAAACTCATTTCACCAGCGGGACAATTCAATTTGTGATGAAAATTTATATTTCTATTCGAAAAATGGAAGATAAGATTGGAAATCGTAAGGGAAAATGATACACTTTTCAAAAAAATTACAAAAACGGATTTCAGAAATCGAAATGCAAAGCCCAGAAAAATAAATTCAGACGTATGGAGTAATGCTAGTAAATGAAGAAGACAGATTTAAACCAGAAATTTTAAAATACAAAAAAGAACTCAATGAAGTCCTCGATTAGGCAAAAAAGACAGTACCGACGTCAAAGGAACAATAAGCAAAACCGCAATAGCACAAATTATGGAAGCAGATAATCAGATTGAGAAAAAGGTCGCAGAACTGGAAACTAGACTAGACGTACGTCTGACACATGAATTTGTTAGTGGGATCAGGTTTATATGATGTTTAGAGCTATAATTATCGATAATGCAGATACTCACGACATTTTTTGAATTTTCTGAATAAATATTTACTATTATTTGTTTCCGACTATTTCCGTGTTGATTATTTGATTCAGAAAAACACAGTCACACGCAAAAAAATATACGGACTGGAACGACTTATCAGCTCTATCAAAAATGTAAAAAATTCCAGATAAATTTGAAACATACATGTTTTCCAAAAAAAGAAACCATCTGTTTCAGCTTATTCTCAAGCATGTTCGGAGATTCTGCAAAAATCAGTCCCTCATACATGTTCTTTATTCAATTTTTCTAACATCTTTCTTCTCAAAGATGGTAAATAACTGTGTTTCATCTGTTTCTTATCTTTTTTCAGTAGCTTTTGAAACGGTGAATGAGTGTAAACTCTCTAAAAACCTTCCCGTTCCAAAGGAAATCCATATTTTCTCATTTTTAGTTGAACTAATTGAAAGCGAACAATAAGAGTTACCTCAAAATATTCCTACCTAAATACATTTTCAGCCTTGGCCCTATTTGCTGTGTTATTTTTTTTGTTTTTCTTGAAACAGTGTGTAATTCAATGATTTCTGTTTCAGCTTTACCAAATAAGAATTCAACTTCTCCCATTACATTGATTGATGCTAGGTGTCTCGAATTTGCAAAACGATAAAAATCAATGCAATTCCAAGGATTTTTAAAAGATTCATCCAGAGAAACGTCTAACTTGCCATTGTTTTCCATCATCACCCTTATCCACATCACACTTCACCTCCTTCCCCTCAAAACCAGTTCTCCATCTCTCACAATCTAGGTCATCTCTCCTCTCTCTTCTCATCGCCGCGCCACCGCCGTCAACATCATTCCCCAACCTTTTGGCCGTCTGAAGATGACCGATTTATTGATTTTCACTGAAGTTTTATTTTAATTGGGTTTCCAATAAGATTCTTGTATAAAAAGGTGAGTTGAAAGAGGTAAATTAGTGAAAAGTGAGCAAAGACATTTTCAGATCCGTTGGCTCAACTATGTGACACAACATTGGTGCATCGACCAAACTCTTTTCACCAGCGGGACAACTCAATTTGTGATGAAATTTCATATTTCTATTCGAAAAATGGAAGATGAAGTTGGAAACCGTAAGAAAAAATGATATGAATTTATTGAAATTTCACAAAAATGAATTTCAGGGATCGAGGAAAGCAGAATTGGAAGAAGATGATTTCACAACCACCTCAACGTCCAAAAAAAGGAATCAAATGGTATTTCAACACTATCTCCATGGCAAGTGTTGCGACAATGTCACAACTTAGCGTACACTGAATTCGTGACGTCGGAAGAACGAAGACTATTAGCTAAGAAGATGCCACAAAGAAGCTATTACGAGAGAACTGGATAAGAACTGGGTAAAATGTTACACCATCACCGTTGCCCTCTCTCTCATCTACGTTCTATCTGTTCTCTCCCTCTTCATTTCGATCCGTTCGCCGGCTATATAAGCCGCTTCGTAACTTCGTAATATGATAGGCCCTGTGGCCGTTCGATGTGTGTGGGCGCGGTCCACGGTAATCCGTGCGGTACCGCAACTACTTGTCGTCAGGTGAGTTGTATGTGTGAGTCATTTATTTGAATTGTTTATTTTCAGTCCAGTCGGGTTTTATTTATTTGATGAGATCACCAAGACGTATATGAAGTTAGATGAATTGATCTATCGGGATCACTCCGCTTTGGCTCGACAGCCCGATCTGTGTATCGGGCTGTCGGACCACGGAGTGGTCCCGCTTGATTTTTTGGAAGTGCGAGAGGAATGAAAGGGATCGAGGGATTTGATAATTATAGTGTTTATTTATATAAATTATTCTATTTTCTCGCATAATCGGACAAACCAATAATACAATAACAATCGAAGAATAATTATTTTTCTTCAAGCTGGAGAGTTGAAATCTCTGGATCTTCGAGATCATCCGAGATCTTTTGCCGACGTGCGCAGATGCTTTCGTGGTGGAAATCGTATGCATCGTTGCATTTGGGGTGGGCGCAAAGATGGCGACCCGATCGGACCTGGCGACACTGGGTCGCCAGGTGGTTCGCGGTCCCGAGGCAAAGACGGCAGAGACCTGCCTTCTTTACTCTCTCCATCTTCTCACTCTGCTTGATGGCTGTGCATTCGTATGTTGCGTGGTCGGCCAGGCAGAGACGACAACGTCGTATCGGTTGTCCTCTCTTCGCCATTATCTCCTGTTTCCTCTTCTGATCTTGGTTCTCCTTCAGCCCCCATGCTATCGCATGTCTTTTGACTTCCTCTTCTACTTCATAGTCGTTGATCATGAGGCGTTTCGTCATCTTTCTTCGTGTGTTGGCGCTGAGTGTGCTGAGTGTGTTGAGTGTGTCTGTAATACCATAATGTTTTTAAGCGTTGATGTGGGAGCTATAAGATAATATTGCGTATAAAGTTGGACTGGGAACTATTCGGGACGGGAATTTGGTATGAGTGTAAAGTTGAGATCGTAAAAAAAATCTTTGCGTGAGATCTGTTTGTCGACTTTGTGTGTGTTCGTGTTACACTATCGGTACTCTTCGGAATCCCGTCATCAGGTGTATTATTGCGGGTACACAGCAGAGGTAGGTTGCCACTGCAATAAGTACGAGAAAGATTACTGAAGCAATTAGTGCTACGGTACCTTTTGAGAGTGTTGTCAGGACGCTGGTGAAGTCAGGAAGGGCCCACGGATGAATGTCTGTTATGGATCTTTCCGAATTCAGAATTCCTGTGAAATATTCCGCCAACGTGTTGTGCGCCACGTACATGAGTTGTCCTGTGATCTTGTAGGACAGACTTTTTGTGCCACATGTCACTATGCATACTCCTGTGGGTTCCGAACTGTTGAATTTTCGATGGATTTCGTTCGCTATCCCTTTTTCGTTACATGTGATAATATCTACAAATTCTCCGTTATCGCAACTAAGTTTCGCGTGTGTCTCTTGGAATGATTGGCATGTGACATTTTGAACTGCCCCTTTGTAACAGTTGTAACAACCTGTGTAAGGGGTAGTACTTATTATGCTACAGTCAATATTTGATTCTACCATGCTGATAGTGTACTTATTTTCAAACAGCAGTTGTACATGGACTGAGCCATGTTTCATTTTGATAGAGGGTACATTATCGTCAGATACACCTAATTGGTATCGTTCCGTTGTGATTGGGAGGGAATGTTGATGATTGTCTAGCACCTTATATAAATCGGGGATTCTACATGAGCATTGTGCTGCTTCTTCAGAGGTGGTGCATGAGCAGGTTTCCCTGTAGTTGCATGCTCCACGTTCGTCACATTCTAATGGGAAAATTTCATTAGTTAAGGATGCTAGAGCTACTTTATTATCCTTTTGTATGAATTTCTTGCCTAGAATGCTTAAGCCAGTTTCTCCTATTATGTTTATTGCCTTTATTGATCCGTGGAATCCTTTTACCGTTTTAAATAATTTCACCAAATTACCTTGTTGTAATGCGAATGATTCTTTGTACACTGTATTGTTTATTGTCAGTTGGGTTGAAAACGCAATGGTGTTGCTCCACGACTCACAGTGGTAAACCTGGAATTTACTGTCTGTGGTCGGAGTTGCGTAATTCCTGTAGAATAAACAACCTTCAGTCGGTAAAAGACACTTACACCACAGACCTCCACAACTCGTGGTACAATACGTGATCCCTGGGTACTTGTTTGCTTCTGGGAATTCGGCCAACTTCGAGTTTGGACCTACGTCTAGGCACTTTCTGTCTACGCATTCTCCCATTCCGTGGCAACGTTTCGAACTGGTTGTTTGCACTGTGACGTTCTTCGTATACAGGATTGGGCCTTTTTGACACTTTCTAAAATTGTAGTCTACGGAGATTTTCAATTTCAGAAGTACGTTTGTTTTTGTTATGAACTGGAGACAAACTGTTCTGGTTTCCTCGTTGAAGAAGATTTCTTCCACTCTGCGGAGTGTACAGTTTCCATTTCCATTGCAGAGTACTTCGTTATGAGTCATTCCAATTGTTCTGTCACAGATTTCACTCGTCACCGGCGTGATTAACATTACTGCTACTGCTAGGACTGTCAGTGTCGTTGTGATGGGCGTTACTGGCGGGGTGGGTGTTCTGGACTCGGTTTTTTCGATCTGCATCACTTCTCTACCGTTACTTTCTATGGTTTTCACTTCATACCTTCTCTTTCTCTCTGCTCGTATGGGGGTTTCCGTTCTGCGGATCATGTTCGTATTTGATCGGTTTCTGTTCCTATTTCGCCATCTGTTCCATGTTCTTCCCCAGAAACTTTCTCTCGTATCTTCTTCTCGTTGTCTGCTGGGGTTCATTTCAACCATTTCCATATCATCATTTATTGTTGCGGAATCGCGACTTTTTCGGCAGCAGAAGAGGAGACATAGTATGTCCCTGCAAATGCCGCAGTTGTCGCAACAGAAAAGGAGTGTGAACATGCGATATACTTTTCGTCTCTGGTGGCAGAGTAGTAGGAGTTTGAGTGGAATTGCCATGAGGATAACGAAGGCGGTCATTGTGATACTAGGGTAACATTGAGCGTTGAATAGAAAGGATTTGCAAAATACGCAGTTCACATATTTTTCGGATTTCACCTTTTTGCAGAAGTCTACTGCTGGGCAGGTCTTAGTTATAAGCTTATATGTATCACCTACTGGTTTTTTCCATGTAATTACATGCTTGTGCGTAGTATAAGCTGGCGGAATTCGAAAATCGATTGGCGAGGTTGCTGTTGTAAAAATTTTTCGGAAGTTTTCAATATTGTTTTTGAGTTCTACGAGTTCCGAAGCCTCCGTAAAAAATTTTTCAAAGTGTTTGGACAACTTTTCTCTGAGCACATTTTTGCTCCGGGCTCCGCGAGCCGGTGAGCTAAAAATCCAAAAGTTGTATTTTTGGAGTCAGGGACCCATGTACTATCACTATGCAAAATATCAGCCTGATCAAAAAATAAATCGGCTCCGGTGCATAACGTTATTGACCATTTACGAATAACGTGTCTTAAAATCTGTTACTGACTTTTACCGTGTTGATTATTTGATTCGAGAAAAACACAGTCACTATGCAAAAAATATACGGATTGACACGACTTATCAGCTTTATCAAAAATGTAAAAAATTTCATATAACTTTGAAACACACATGTTTTCCGGAAAAAAGGATATGAAATTAATCTGTTTCAGCCTATTCTTAAAAATTTTTAGAAATTCCCAGGAAGATGCTAAAAAATTGAATCCAGGAAAATGTCCTTTATTCAATTTTCCAGCATCTTCCTTCCGAGTTCTCTAGATGACAATTGTGTTTCATCTGCATCTTATCTTTTATCAGTAGCTTTTTGGAACAGTGAATGTGGGTAAAATCTCGCAAAAACCTATCTGTTCCAAGGGAAATCCAAATTTTCTCATTTTTTGTGGAATTCAATGGACAATACATTAGCTAAACAAACAAATTCACAGAAAAACTACATTTTATGACGGCACTAGTTTCCAGCAGTCAACCCAACATTTCCGTTTCAAGTGAAACTGAAATTCTCTGAAATCTCATAGACACCATTTGTCTGAAATTCATACAAATTCCTACGTCAAATCCCGCATTATCACATTTTTTCACAAAGTTCCCACCTTCCAGAACCTTCCATTCCCTAACTGATTGATGGCATGTTTAAAAAAAACAAAATTAGTACACAAAAACATGTTTTCAGTTTCGTCAAAAACATAACTTTACCAAATTCATCATTCAACAATTGGTTCGCGTAAATACGTTCTGTCACTCCCAGAGAAATGAGGCTCCTCGGAGCTGATCCACCACTTTCAGCACAATGTACCTTTTCCATTGCTCATTAATGATAGGACTGGTAACACCAAACTCATATTTCTATCCTACAACAAGATCTCTGTGTCTCTTCACTTTCAACAGCTTTCGTTTTCTTCACATTGAGGCTGATGACGTCACTCTTGTTGCTCCGCGAGCCCGTAGAGCCATCAACAATGCATGGCTCGCCTAGTTGTTTACAAGAGGACCTTCTTTCCCCAACATTGTCTCTTCTCCCTCTCCACTACTTCTCTGCGTCTCCAATCCCTCCCCTGCTCGCGGAGCCCTGGGGCCCTCATTCCCCACCCAAACGGCCGTCAGAAGATGGCCAAAATTATTGATTTTTACTGAAGTTTCTTGGATTTATTGGATTTTTTGGACTCAAACGGTGAGTATATATTATCGTTGCAACTCAAAATCGGAGTGGGTAGATTTACGGAGTTGAGGCTCCCGCAACGCGCGAAAGCAAAATGTGCTGCGCCTTTAGAGTACGGTAATTGCGCAATTTGTCTTTTTCCACTATTTTTCCTCATTTTCCTCGGGTTTTCAACCGATTTTCGCATTTTTTACACAAAAAATTCTCTTTTTGTGGTTTTTTTGATGTAAAAATAGCGAAAATCGGTTGAAAAACCGAGGAAATTGGGGAAAAATAGTGGAAAAAGACAAATTGCGCAACTACCGTACTTTAAAGGCGCAGCACGTTTTGCTTTCGCG
The DNA here is from genome assembly GCA_900536315.3 of Caenorhabditis becei. Classification (NCBI taxonomy): domain Eukaryota; kingdom Metazoa; phylum Nematoda; class Chromadorea; order Rhabditida; family Rhabditidae; genus Caenorhabditis; species Caenorhabditis becei. The sequence continues at coordinate 301,335 of LR539017.1, read as the reverse complement.
CGTTGCGGGAGCCTCAACTCCGTAAATCTACCCACTCCGATTTTGAGTCGCAACGATAATATCCAAAATTCCATTTCAAATTTAAAAATCAAAAATTTTCCAGGAAGACCAATGCATTCCCAATGATGATAAATTTGAAATAAAATTTTTTTTTGAAAAAAGGAAAAAAATGTAGGTCGGTTTTCTAGAATTTTAGGTCAATTTTTCAATTTTTCAGAGTTTACTACCTGTACGACCACTCGCAGACAAAAAAAATCAAAAAAAAAATGACATATTTATTTTTTTTTAGCGACATCAAAAATCTGCTGCAAAAAATAATTTAGATTTTTTATTTTTTAAAAATAAGGAATTCTACAAAAATTACGGAGGTATAAGTCGATAGAAGAGGAAAAAATGTAAGTTCACAAAATAATTTTTTTTCTCAAATTCATATTTTCCTAAATTTTCAGAAAATCTATTCATTTTCTACAAGTATTGCGTCACAGTACTCTAATTTTTAAAAAAATAGAAAAAGATGGTGAGTAAATACGAGTGAAAATTGGAATTAATGCTGTTTTTTCAGAATGTGAAAAGTGTTGGATCCCTTGGAAGGGACCAACGAGCAGTCAGGAGAAGAGATACATAATGCATGACGAAAAGCAATTTGCGCGCGTCGCCCTCTTATTCAGTCATGCAGAAAGACTACGGTAGCGCGGAGCCGTATATAAGGAGGAGTGGTGCTTAGAATAGAGAGTCTCTTGAGTCTATTTTCCCCAGTCTTCATTCCATTTCCCCCAGTTTCCCCCAGTTTTTCCCAAAATTACCATTTACCTTCCAGTCCTTATTATTCTCATTTATCGTGTAATAATCAGAGCTTATTAAATAAATATTGCATCCTCCAGAATTACGTGTTCATTTACCAATCACATCGTGTAACAATCTTGGTAAATGAAAACCAGCCTAGAGAGAATTGGAAACTAGGACTGATTGTACATAAAACTAGTTGAAGGACGAGATGGTGAAAATAGGTCAGTACATGTCAGAATTTCTTCCAGAAACAAACAACGAATCGTGACAAGACCGCTACGGTTCGTTGTTCCACTAGAACAAACCCATTAATTTTTTTTTGAAATTCATGATTTTTGTCTTCACTAAAACAACAAGTCAGCACAACCGTCGGCAAATTATAAATAGAGGAGTAAAGTGATATAATGACAAAAAATGATTGGAAATTCATATTCCAACATGCTGAAACAGAAAAATACACTGTCTCAAAAGACCTGTTCCAACATCGAAGTAGAAGATGAAATTTTCTTCGATTATTAGAAAAATGCTCATTTTGGATCGCACAACTCAGGAAATCATCGAAAAAGAGTAAACTGAAAGACAATTTTAGTACCACTTGAAACAGGAGTTCATGTTTCTGATCATTCAAAATTTTTTCAAATTTTCAAAAAAAAATCGCCTTTATTGGTGTGACCTCAATAGGTCTGATAGTGAATGATTACGCGAAACACAAGGGTATTCGAATAAAAAAGGTAAACTTGATCCCAGTTTCAGCTACTTTTGAAACAGATGTTCTGATTTCCAAAGTGTTTTTCGCTCATCACGCCCCCATGAACTCAATCCCTTTTTCCAACGAAAAAGGATAGCTTATCATCAAAGTGAGATGGTTTTCGAAACTTTATAACTTGCAAGCTTGGAAAATGTTTCTAGAACTGTCCTAGTGGTAAATCTATTCTATCATTATAAAAATTCCAAGTTCACAGTTTCAGCTATTTCTGAAACATTAGGTTTTGTAATTTACTTCAACACAAGAATTAGTGGAATCAAAAAAGTAAGCTTGATCACAGTTTCAGCTACCTATGAAACAGATTTTCAAATTTTTAAATTGATGTGCAGACGCATCGAGAGTAAAAAATTTTCACTTTTTTTCAAAAAAAAGGTATTATCGCTGCGTGTCAAAACTGCAGCTGCATTCAAAATTTCAAAATGGCGCACAAGATATCCTGTAACGAAAACTACAGTAAGACGAACATTGTTCCGTGTTTTCGGCTATTTTTGAGCTATTCCGACTGTTTTTGATTGAATTATTGCATTTTTTGCATTTTCTGACAACAATTTACCAGAAAACAGCCCGAAACACTAAAAACTGCAAATCTTACTGTAGTTTTCGCTGCGAGATATCGTACCCGCCAATTTGAAATTTTGAATGCGAAATAAAGTTTTGAGATACAACGATAATAATAGCTTATCATTGAAGTAAGATGAAGTTGGGAATTCGTATCATGTCCTATCATTACAACAATTCCATTTTCACAGTTTCAGCTAATTCTGAAACATTAGGTTTTGTAATTTACTCGATAAATTTCAGAATTGTTATTGTTAGGCATTATCACATCAAACTTTTCAAGATCTCAAATTCAGCTTCCAGAAAATTGAAGCAATGTTTGTGACAACAAGTTCAAAGTGATGAATTGTAGCAAGAGTATTGAGTACTAGTAAAAAAGAAGTACTCTAGATGACAGTTTCGGTAATTTTTGAAACAGAGATTCTAAAACTCATAGTGCTTACATTAGTATTGTTCCTGGTACAAAAAATGATCACTTATCATCAAAACTTCCTGTGACTTGGCTCCGGCGCTCCCAGCTCCCATCACTCCGTTACAACGATGAATCATTCCAACTTTACACTATCCATCACTCTGCGTCTCCTCTCTTTTCTCTCGGAGCCAAGCCCCAGCTCCCACTTCATTCTAAACATTTCGGCCGTCAGAAGATGGCCCCCGACTATACGATTTCCCTGATGTACCTTTTTTTGTGACTATTCCACTTATCGGTCGAACGGTGATCAATCGATGATTGATGTTTGAAAGGTAAACTTCAATCGTACTTGAAACAGTGAAAAAATTTTTTTCATTTTTCAGATGGATCTTCAACATCTTCAAAAGATTACGTGCTTCCCACAGAGAACTTTAATTGAAACGTTTGACTTCCCTGGGAAGTAATGTGGGAAATGAACGCATTTGGAGAAACAATTGGGAAAAAGGAAAGCTATATGTTGAAGTCTGTGCTGGAGCCATTTCTACGACAAGAAATCCGCTGAATCGTGTCATTCTTCAACTACTTCTGCCCGATTATCAGCTCAAATCACTATGGAAAAGGAAGAATGAGACCATCTGCCCTTCAATAAAACTTTATTTTCACTGTTTCGGTTTTCAGTTGTTTCTGCCAATAGTTCAATCATTGTACTGTCATCACAGTGTCATGAGCTCATTGATCAGATTCCTAGTGAGAAGAGAAAAGTTCAATGATTTTGATAGAGATTGACTGGGATTCACATGTCAGAATACACTTTTCCTGGTCGCGGATTTAGGAAAGGGAAATTTGAATGATCATAAATGGACACAAGTAATCAAAAATGAAAAGAAGTTATCCAGATGACTTTGATGTGAAACTGTAAAAGTTTTTTTTTCAAATTTTGCGCCGCCGACAAGATGAGAAAATGATACCAGTTTTGATAAGTGTCTTGAAAAAAACAGGAACAATTTTTGATAATGGGTCTCGCAGCGAAAATCTGGAAAATTGTGATGCGCTTTTAAAAAAATATTACGGTTTTTAGGAAAAAGTGCCGAAAAACCCAAAAATTCATGTTTTTGCACTGCATTTTTGGGTATTTCGCCGCTTTTTACTAAAAACACCTCATTTTTCCTGAAAATCGGAGGAAACTGCTGGAATTTGGCTGAAAATGATTGAAATCATGTCAATTTACTCGTTTTTATCAGAAAAAAGTGTCAAATCCTTGTCCAGAAGCCGTATTTTTGCCAAAAACCATTTTCGTGGCGAGACCCACCAAGTGACTTGCCTTTTTCTGTTCCAAAATTGTTTCAAAATTTTCTCTTTTCACTTTTCAAACATTGGATGTTGATTAGTACGTTGATTGATTGAAAGAAACTTTTTTTCAAAGTCAAGTCTTTACACAACTAAAAATTTCCAGAAAACTTTACCCGAGGGGAAATTCCACTGATAAGAAATAGAAAAGAGTAGAATAGAATGAAAGTGATAAGTAGTGCAATACACACAATTTACCCTGTTTCAAATGATCAATTTTTGACATTTGGAAATTTTGAAATTTATGAGTTGAAGAAAATTATCATCTGTTTCAAAATGTTCATATATTTTTAGTCAGAACTCATTAAAATAGTCCAAGTTCCGAGTTTTGTAAAAATTGCGAAATGCCATAAGAAAACATGGAAATCTATGGAAAAGTATAATGTTGAGTCATAGTTTTTCTTTCCCAAAATATTTATGTACATACATACATTTGTGATGAAATTCACGAACATCACTGTTACAAAACTGAAATATCATTTTGACTGACTTTAATAGGATCGTTAAGCCTTCTTTGTTAGGAAATTTATGTTTTGAGAAGAAATAGAGGAAATTGGTGAATTCTAGTCATTTTTGTTGGAAAAAATTTCACTATTTCAACATCGGGATTTGAGAAATTCAGATTTTTTGAAAATCCGGTGTCAATTACGTCAATTACTTTGAAAAAAAATTTTTTCTGAAAAATTTCAAAAAAAATGAAAAAATAACGGTATTTGATGAATTCTGATTTTTTGAAAAATTCAAAATTGTATTGAAAATTTTGGAATATATTTTTTTTCTGAAAAATTAAAAAAAAATTCTGTTTTACAAACTATATTTCCAGTTCGAAATTTCTGAAATTTTCGATTTTGCAAATTGTAAATAAACAGTTTCAAAAAAATCTCAAATTTTTTTCCAGGTCAACGTGATACACTGACAGTCTGTGTTCTGGATTTTTTTTATATTTAATCAATAAATCAATAAAAACTTCGTCCAGATTTAAAAAAAAAAAAACTTCCCGAAAAATAAAAATTTTTCCGTTTTTTCAGTATTTTTTTTCTGAAATTTTTAGAAATTTCCAGTTTTATCGTCCCATTCTTATTTATTTTTCAAAAATTCCCATTGAAAATTGGTTCTTTCAAACCATTTTTTTTTAATTTCAAATTTTTTCCTCCTTGAAAATCCGGATTTTCAATTTTTTTTCATTTTTTTTTTCATTTTTTCCTAAAAAATCTAAAGAATTCCCCTTTTCCTCCCCCTCAATCCAATACTTTCTCTTTTTTTCCTCCTTTTTCATTTTTATTTCAATTTTCCCCTCCTCCATCCCCATAAACAATTCAAAATTGAAAACCACTGAAAAATAGATAACACTGATAACAATTCCTCTTTTCCTTCGTTTTTCTCTCTTTTTTCCCATTTTCCCCTCAAAAAATCAATAAACTTTCTGGAATTTTCTAATTTCCCACGTCACACCGGGAAAAACAGCGAAAAAATGGGGAAAAACCGAACAGATGTGTCAAAAAACAAGTCTCGTGGGCTTGAAGAGACGCAGACACGAAATGCGAAAAAACGGCGAATTGAAGATAGAATGGACATTGCGACCCGACACCTGTGCACTTTTTTCTCTTGTGTTTTGCCCGGAAAATCTCAATTTTCGCCGAATTTCCCTTTTTCCCACTTTAAAATTTGAATCCCCGCGCAAATCCCTACTCATTAGCGCCAGAGCGCATTTGCATTAGCCGAGCCACGAATGGAATTTGTTGCGAAACTGCCCTTTTTCCGGTCATTTTTCGTCAATTTTCGTCCAGAAAACTAGTATTTCGACTAGAATTGTGCTGTAAGTTTTTTCAAAAAATTTTTCCAATCAAAAATTGATAAAAATCCATTGTTCTCGACGCGTTATCTCTTAAAAAATCGGAAATCGCCAAACCACGTGCTGTCTCGGCACGTGGTGGCGATAGAAAGTGCATTTGATCAATGTTGAGACGATTTGCGACAACTTTCGGCCTAAAAATCGATGAAAACACCTCAAAAACCCAAGAAAAATCGTTTTTTCCGGAATTTTCCGTCTTTGTAGCCTTCCTTGTAGCCTTTCCCCCTAAAATCATCATTTTCCGCCTTTTTTTCGGTTTTTCTCAATTTTTGAGGGTTTTCTTTATAACAACCAATTTCCAGGCAAAAATGGATCCAGAAGAGATCAATCGAGCCCTTGGGCACTATCTGAACGACGACGATTCGGGCGAGTTGGTCGTTGAGGACAGTACGACTGTGCAGGTTGGAAAAATAGGAAACATGTGGAAAAAAAAATAGAAAAATGAAGAAAAATAACGAGAAAATACAGAAAAAATGAGTAAAATCCTGTAAAAAATGGGAAAATTGTGAAAATTCGAAAAAAATGAAAAAATCCGAAATTTTGAAAATTTCCAAAAAAAATCAAAAAATCCGAAATTTTGAAAAAAAAAAATTTTTTTTCAAATTTTTTCCTTTTTTTATATTTTCCAATTTGTCATCCCAGTACTCTGGAAAATTTTTAAATAATTAAAAAATATTCTGAAAAGTAAAAATTTTTTTTTTGAAATTCCAAAAATTTTTTCTAAATTTTTTCCCATTTCAAAATTCCCATTTTTTTCGAATTTCTCTCAATTTTTAGTGCGTCGCTCATCACTCAGACTATTTTTCTAAATTCTCCGTTTTTTTCCGATCCCTCCATGCCATTTGGTCTCGACTTTGACCCGTCCGCTCCCTCTGATCGTTCTATCAGTCACGCGGTGATAAGAAGTCAACATGACACTACGTCTATTTGTTATCACTCTCTTATCAATGCCCGAAAAAGTTCTGATCTCTCTCTCCCTCTTTTGCCTCGATCACGCCAGAAAAAAGAGAGATATTTCACACATCGAACGAGTCGTTTCGTCAGATGACGAAATTGTGCCAGGGAAGGGAAAATGGACGGAAAAGGAGGAAATTATGGGGAAAAAAAGGTATTGATGAGAAAATTAAAGGGGAACATGTGATTGAAAATGGAAGAGAAAAACGAGTTTGAAAATATTTTAAAAATTGAAGGGGGCTGGAAAATTTTAAAATTCAGAAGAAAAATTTCTTTTTTTTTTCAGTTCTCATTACAGCGAAAATACGAAAATCGGAATCGTATTTTTCGAAAAATACAGAAAAATTTTTTTTAATGGGTCTCAATCAATAAAATATCAAAAATTGAGTTTGAAATTCTAAAAATTGCAAGAAATCAAAAAATTCTTTCAATTATTTTTTTGGCGATTTTTCATTTTCGAAATTCATGAAATTTTTAAAAAATCAGCGAAACTTTTTAATTAAAAAATCTGGAATTTTCACATTTTCAAAAAAAAATCAAAAATTAACGTTAAAATTCAAAATTTCAAAAAAAAATCCGAAAAAAATTTTTTCTGAATGTTTTTTTCCTTTTCTGTGTTTTTTCCATAAAATTGTAGGAGAATGCTCCAAATTTCTCAAATAAAAGTTCCTACACATTCCCTTTTTTTTCAGGTAAAAAATCCGGAAGCTCGCAAAACTGGCGACAAGATCGAGGTGTTCTACTCCCGAAAGACCACTGTCGTTTCGCCGACGAATTCCGATGATGAAGAAGGAGACTTCTGTTCGGATTCTGAGCTGCTTCCGCAATCTGATGGCAGTGGACATAGATCGAGAGCGACGAGTTTTCATGGAAGAGTTAGGGCTGGAAGTGATGATGAGGCGGCGATGCCGAGGCATACTGTGCTGAGGTATTCGGGGGGAAAGATTGATTCATTTAAAAAATTTAGAAAAAAAACCAAGAAAATCACTGAGAAAGCGAACAAAAAATACAAATTTTTCAGAAAAAATTAACAAAAATTATTTTATTTTTGAAAAATCGAAACTAAAAAAAATTTTTTTTTTTTCAAATTTCAAATTTTTCAATTTCTTAAAAACTTTTTCCGAAAAATTTAAAAAAAAATTCACAAAAAAAATTGTTTTTTTTTTTGGAAAAAATGAAAATGGAATTTCGAAAAAGTAAAAAATAATTCTTTTAAAAATAAAATGACAAAAATCTAACAAAAATGCAAGAATTTCTCGAAAATGTTTTTAAAATTAAAATTCGGGAAAAAAAGTTTTTTTTTCAAATTTGTAATTTTTTAATTTTTAAAATCCAATTCTCAATTTTCCCTTTTCATCTTCTATTTTTTCCAACAAGTTCTAAACTACATGAATGAATTCAAATCTCAAAATTTCCAGACCTTTTTTCCAAAAATCACACCCAAAATTTCATAGATATCGTCGCAAAAAGGGCGGTCAATGGCGTGAAGTGAACCTCCAAGGGACTCCGGACAAACGGAAAGACGATGAAGACGAGTTGGAAGTCGATGTGAAGGAGGACAGATCCGAGCAGACGGGAGTCGTTACGAAGACTTATGAGGCACGGTGGAAGGTGCTCAAGTACGAACATTTGCCCGAATGGCTACAGGATAACGAGTTTTTGAGGTGGGCGGGAATTTGAAATATTTTTGAAAAATACTGGGCAATCACAAATAAAAACACTGTATTTTTTCAAAAAAAAAAATTAAATTTCAGCTTTTCAAAAAAATTTTTAAAAAACCAAAAAACATTTTTTTTTTGAAAATTTCGAAAATTTTCAAAAATTATCCAGCAATTATCTGATTCCGCGTTTTTTTCTCTGATTGAAAAAAATGTTTTGATTTCTAGTAAAATTTTTTAAAATTTTTTAAAAATAGAAAAAAATCTGTTTCAAATTTTTTTTTGAATTTTGTAAAATTCGACAAATCGATAAACACAACAGATACAAGAAAATCGTTTTTCATATTCCGGATTTTAATTTCCAGCAAAAAGTTGAAATTCTAAAAATTTTCTTACATTTCCTGATTTTTCCAAATTCTGATCCAATTTTGCAGAAAATGCAGTTTCAAAATGTTATTAAATATCACCAAAATTTTAAGAATGTGATAAGGGACAGAAAAAAAGAAATTCCAAAATTCTTGTGCAAAATTGAAATTTCTATCTAATTTCTCTCATTGTCGATCTTTTTTTTCATTTTCTCCCTTTTTCCAGACATGGTCACCGTCCTCCGCTTCCGTCGTTCTCGGAATGCTTCAAGAGTATCTGGTCGCTCCACACCGAAACCGGCAACATCTGGACCCATCTGATCGGATGTGTCGCCTTTTTCTTCTTGGCCTGCTGGTTCCTGTCGAGACCCGATAATCACATACAGTTCCAGGAGAAGGTGAGAGAAGTTGGAATTTTGAAAAAAAAATTGTATTTCACAAAACAAATAAAAGTTTTGGCGAAACTACAAATATGATTCGATGCAAAATGTAGAGGAATCTTTCAAAAAACATTTTAAAATCAAAATTCGGTTTCTGGTCTTGAAATATGCGGAAAGCATTGAAAAAATCAAAAAAAAATTGTTTTTTTTTCTTAATTTTCGGTTTTTTTTTTGAAATTTTCCTCTATTTTGCGTATTTTCCCTTCTAAAATTGGATTTTTCTTGAAATTCCTTCTAAATTTTGTTATTTCGTTTGAAAAAAATCACTTGGTGGGTCTCGCGACGAAAATGGTTTCTAGCTGAAATACGGTTTCTCGACAGCGTTTTGGCAGTTTTCCTGATGATGAATTTTTCGAGAGCGTCCCAAAAGCGGGGAAGACAAAAGCGGGGGGATTCCGGACAAAAGCGGGGATGCGGGTTTCTAGTCCGCTGCGCGCTGATTGGCTGGAACTGTTTTGAAACTGTTTTTTTTTCCCGCTTTTGTCCGCCCCGCTTTTCGACATCACCCCGCTTTTGAGACGCTCTCAATTTTTCGTGAAAATGAGATGTTTTTTGGAAAAAGCGGCAAAAAGCCCAAAAATGCATGGTTTTGTACTAAAAATTGGTGGAAACTGCTGAAATCAGGGGTGGGCGGCGTAGTGCAAGAACTCTATAGCGGCGGCGGGCGAAAACGCAGAAACCTGTGTCGATTTACGAGGCAGGTCTTGCCACGATTGGGTGTGTAGGGTATAAAAAAAGGAAGCTACACTTGGAAAATTAAAGATATTCTGAAAAACTTCAAAATTCCACAATTAGTGCAACCAGGCCCCTCCGCACACCCGATCGTGGCGAGACCCACCTCGTAAATCGACACAACTTTCTGCGTTTTTGCGCGGCGAAAACGCAGAACTCTGCGTTTTTGAGTGCAATCGATTCCACTAGCCGCCCACCCCTGGCTGAAATGTTGTGGGAAATTACAGAAATCGTGTATTCTGACCTGTTTTCATCAGAAAAAGTGTCAAAACCCTGTCTACAAGCTGTATTTCAGCCAAATACCGTTTTTGTGGCGAGACCCACCAGAAAGCGGGACTCCTACAAAAGAGAAAAATTAAAATTTGAAAATCTTTTATTTTTTCTTGAAATTGACCACCCTTTCCTCCCATTTTTCCCTATTCTCCTTTATTTTCCCCCATTTTCCAGGTTGTCTTCTCGTTCTTCTTCGCCGGTGCCGTCCTCTGTCTCGGCCTCTCCTTCGCCTTCCACACTCTCTCCTGCCATTCCGTCCCCGTCGTCAAAATCTTCTGTAAACTCGACTACATGGGCATTTCCCTCCTCATCATCGGATCCTTCATCCCGTGGATCTACTATGGTTTTTATTGTCGTCGTGAGCCCAAAATCACGTACATCGCCATGGTTTGTGTGCTGGGAATCGGAGCAATCGTCGTTTCGTTGTGGGATAAGTTCAGCGAGAGCAAGTACAGACCGATCAGAGCTGCAGTTTTTGTCGGTATGGGATGTAGTGGTGAGTGTTGGATTAGAAATTGGTGAAAATCGAAAAAAAAAGAAGAAAAATAGAGAAATAGAGGGATTTTGAAGTAGAAATTGTCAAAAATCAGGAAAAATCCAGAAATTATTTTTTTGAATTTTGAAAAACAAAATTGAAACAAAGATTTTTCGAAAAAATTTAAGAAAAATTGAAAAAAAAGGTTAGAGATATTTCATAAAATTTGCAAAAAAAAATTAAAAAATCTGCAGTCATTTGGAATCTGGAAAGCTGGAAAATCAGGGAAAATTTGGAAAAAAATTTTCTGAAAAAATATCAGAAACAATGCCTTTTTCGTGAAAATTAAGAAAATTCTGACAAAAAGTTGAAAATTTTCCAAAAAAATTAAAAAAACTTGAAAATCCAGAATTTTTTTTTAATTTTCCAAATTTGTGGATTTTTTCAAACTTTAGTTCATTTTCTCGAGGTTTTTATAAGTCGAAAGAACGTAGAAATTTTTATTTATTTTGGGCAATTAATTTTTCAAATTCCAACATCTGTTTTGCAAATTTCCCTCTTTTTTTCTGAATTTTGAAATTTTTCTCTTTCTTCCTCCTTTTTTTCTAGATTTTCCTCCCCCTTTTCCCTAATCCCTAACTCCTTCTCATTTTTCATTCGATTTATTTTCCAGGTGTCATTCCCACAATCCACTACATAATCACCGATGGAGTGCGTTCCCTATTCGAGGACAACTCATTCCATTGGCTTCTCCTCATGGCCTTCCTCTACCTGTTGGGAGCTCTTCTCTACGCCACCAGAACTCCCGAAAGATTCTTCCCGGGAAAATGTGATATTTGGGTGAGTTATTGAATGAAAAATGATAAAAATAAGCGTAAAACCAAGAAAAGACGAGGAAAAACAAATTTCTAAAAATTGAATACAGAAACCCCCTTTCAAAAATTCAGATTTTTACCAATTTTGGAAAAAAATTAAATTTTTTTTCCGATGTTTGACATTTTCAAAGGAAATTCCTGGTTTCTCTGAAATTTTTGAGGGATTTTCTTTTTTTCCCATTCGATTCTAATTTTCCCAGTTTTCGAAAAAAGACAGAAAGTATAAAAAAATCCTAGATTTTTCTATAAATTCTCAAATTTTTAGAATTTTTCAGTTCCAACTTTATAAATTCCTCTAGATTTTCTAGATTTCTCTGGAAATGTTGAAATTTTTTTGAATTTCTGAAATATTCCAGTTCAATTTTTATGAATTTCTCTCGATTTTCTAGATTTTTCTACTAGTTTTCCTACTTTTTTTCCCTATTTCTCCTGCTAATTCTAATTCCCTTCCCAATTCTTTGCAGTTCCAATCGCATCAACTGTTCCACACTTGCGTCGTCATCGCCGCCTTCGTCCACTACTACGGTATCTCCGAGATGGCATTCGCCCGACTCAACGAGAAGTGTCCGATTCGATAGATTACTCACCCGAAAATATCTTGACTTTTTCTGACTTTTTTCCCGTTTTTCTCTCACTTTCCATCATCACTCTATTGCTCCAAAATTCGTCGCTGCTTTACACTTTTTTTTTTTTTGAAAAAATGAGGTGTCTTGGGGAATTTAAGGGAAACATTTGAAAATTGGAAAACAAATTTTTTTTTAGGAATTTTTCAAAATTCAAAATTTCTTGAAAAATTCCAAAAATTGATTGATATTTTTTTGTGATTTTTTCTGAAAAAAACAGAATTTTCTGATTTTTAGAATTTCATAGGTTTTTCTGAAAATTTGATTTTGCAGAATTTCCCGGGGTTTTTTTTCTGAAATTTCTGGAATGTTCTATCGATTTTTCTGAAAATTAAAATTTTTGAAAATGCTTGGAATTTTCCTTGATTTTTCTGGATTTATTTGTGATTTTTCTAGAAATTTTGAAATTTTCCGTGATTTTTCTAAAAATTAAAAAAAAAATGTTCTGATTTTTTAGATTTTTCATCTAATTTTCTAGCTTTTTCCCTAAAAATCCCAAGATTTCCTCAAAATCCCTCATTTCCCCTCTTATCACCCCCTTATCACCCTCTTATCACCCCCTCTCCTCGTCCCCCAGTTTCGACTAGTCCCTGTACAAACCACCTCTTCCCAGTTTCCTCCCCAGGCTCCGCCCCTTTTTCAGTATTCCCTTTTTTCCGATTGCTCCGCCCCCTTTTTCCAGTTCGCGAACCTCACAAAAAAGCACACATCGCCTTATAAAAAACACGCATTTGTCTGTCCTTTTCGCCCACCGCCCACCGCCAGTTTCTGTCCGATTTTCCTTTTTTTCTCTTTGGCTTTTTTCTGAAAATTATCAGAAAAATGAGCAATTTTTTGGGAAAAACAGAGGAAGTAATAAATAAAATTATGATACAGAAGAATATGGAAACTCGTAAAATTAGGGGAAAAAGTGAATTTTGTTGAGATTATTTTGAGACGAGTTTGATGAGTAGTTGAGCATTTTTGAGCATGTTTGAGCAATTGAGCACATTTAGGAGAGTCGTTTGGAACTTTCAGCTGAAAAAATGACGAATTGAAAATTTTGGGTCTCGAAGCGAAAATTTTTGAAAAAAAAAATTTTTTTTTGAATTTTTTTTCGGTTTCTTGACTTTTTGTTATTTTTTTTGAAATTTCAATATTCGTTATTTGAACTAAATAAAAAAAATTGGAATTTTTTGAAAAATACAGAAATTTTTGGGTTCGAAGCGAAAATTTTTGAAAAAAAATTCCGAATTTTTTTTTAAATTTTTTGAAAATTGAATATTTTTAATAATACAGAAAAATAAGTGGTGTACCCAGTGATCAGAAATTTGAAATTTTCAAAAAAAATAGTGGAATTTTGGGTATCGAAGCAAAAATTTGGAAACAAATGTTTTCATTTTTATTCGGTTTCTTGGACTTTATATGATTTTTGTGAGTTTGGTAGTTACATTGATTACAACAGTAATGCTCCTTTTATTTGGAAAACACAGAAAATTTGGGTCTGAAAGCAAACATTTTTGAAAAATGTTCGATTTTTTTCGGTTTTTCGAATATTTTATCAGTTTTGTGAATTGGTTCGACTTGTTATCAATGGTATGGATAAGCAGAAACATTTTATTTGTGATAACTTGGAAAATTTGGGTCCCGCATTGTTTGTATTTATTTTTCATAGAAAATTTGGAAATTTTCTGAAAAAAAAGTAATATGGGGCTTGAAGCGAAAAATTTGGAAAAACAATTGTTTAGAATTTTTCGGTTTCATGACGTTTTTGTTATTTTTTGAGAATTGAATAGTTTATACTATGAATAAGAAGCAAACAAATATTTTTTCTGGAAAATATAGAAATTTTGGGTCTCGCAGCGAAAGTTTCAAAAAACATTTTTTTTTTCGGTTTTTTGAATTTTTTATCAATTTCGAGGATTGTCGTGGTTTGTTGTAAATAGAATAAACGAATACAATTTATTTTTGATAATTTGGTAAATTTGGGTCTCGTAGCGACAGTTTGAAAAAAAAGTTCTTTTTTATTATCGTTGCATCTCAAAATCGGAGTGGGTAGATTTACGGAGTTGAGGCTCCCGCAACGCGCGAGTGCAAAAAGTGCTGCGCCTTTAAAGCGGGGTACGGTAGTTGCGCGAAAAATAATTTCGTCTTTTCCCACTAATTTTGCTCATTTTCATCGGTTTTTCACTCGATTTTCGCATTTTTTACGTCGAAAAAAGCACGAAAAGTATATTTTCCATGTAAAAAGAGCGAAAACGAGTGAAAAACCGATGAAAATGAGCAAAATTAGTGGGAAAAAACGAAATTATTTTTCGCGCGACTACCGTACCCCGCTTTAAAGGCGCAGCACGTTTTGCTTGCGCGCGTTGCGGGAGCCTCAACTCCGTAAATCTACCCACTCCGATTTTGAGTTGCAACGATAATAAAACAGTTTTGGAGATAATTCTTTTCCTGTTTCAAAAGTTTTATAAAGATAGGGTCTCGAAGAGAAAATAATTCTTTCGTATTTATTTTTTTCAAATTTCCAAAAAAAACGCCCTACCAGCAACATGACAAACTTCGGCTCGAATGCCTTGTTCCGCAAAAAATGCCAGCCAAAGACGCTGTTTCGTGGATAATCTGTCACCGGGACCTTTGACTTCGACGACCTGAAAGTTGATAGCTTATCAGGGATAACAATGATAACAACATACCGCAACTTGTCTGGTTTCTGGATTCCAAAGTGTCAAATCGGGGAACCCGGATCGGCAGTTCCGATAATCAGTGGCTAGTCGACGACAGATTGCGAGGAGGGCCGGACGGGGGATACAGGAGTGGAAGTTCTGGAAAATGGTGGGAATTGTGAACTGATTATTGATTTTTGGTGATTATAGAGTATCGTATTACACTACGAATGATCTTCAGAATCCAGAACAGCATTTATCGATTTGATGAAACCGAAAAAAAATGTTTGTTTGAAATTTTTGAAAAATATGAAAAATAAAAAATTTAGTCTCCGTCAAAAGAAAGAAATTGCTATTTTATCAAAATTCATAAAATATCAAATTTTTATGAAACTGAACATTTTTGTTGGAATTAAAAATTTTCGTTTATCACTGATTTGTTATCTTTTTTTGTTTCCAAGTAACCACCGATTACACCGATTTTTTAGAATCTTGATTTCTGAACGTTTTGAAACGGTAAAACAGGTTACCGTAAAACCTCTATTAGAAGGGCATGCCCTTCTATTTTTCAACAGCTTCTCCCGGACGCCCTTCTATTGGAGGCGCCCTTCTATTAGAGGCTGCCCTTCTATTATTGAATTCAAACGAAGTGGCACTTCCAAGGGGGAAAAACGGCCGATCGAGCGTGCGGGTCTCGCCACGATTTCGGTCGGCGCGGCGGCTGCGCCAAAACTCTCAACTTGTGTGTCTTCGTGTAGGAGTACTAATAGACCGATTTGGCTGGATTTTAGGTTTTCCATTAGGTAATTCACTCCTCTACAAAGTATATTCGTCAGAACATAACATTGTTCGGGTGGTTCTCGCGAAATAGCTCGAAAACCAAAACGCAGTTTTGGCCGCATTTTTGTGAAATTTTCAAGACAGACTTTTTCGGTTTTCGAGCTATTTCGCGAAAACCATTCGAACAATGTTATGTTCTGACAAATATACTTTGTAGAGGAGTGAATTATCTAATGGAAAACCTAAAATCCAGCCAAATCGGTCCATTAGTACTCCCACACGGAAACACACAAGTTGGCGGTTTTGGGGCAGCCGCCACGCCGGCCAAAACCACAGTGATCTGGCAGAACTTAATGAGAAACTGATCATAACTCGACTCATAGGCGTTGTACAGGAAATCCAGTGTGCTCATCGTGTTGCCCGGGTCATTTTACCTACTTGTCCACAAAATCTAACCAAATCCGTTCAAACCCAGCCCACCCCATCATCCAAAACATTTTCGTGGCGAGACCCGCGCGCCTGTTCCGCGATTTTCCCCCCTCCGAAGTGCCACTTCGTTTGAATTCAATAATATTTTTCAATCACTTTTTCTTGGGAAAAAATTGTCCAAAATCAAGCAAAAATGCACAAAAAACGGACGAAAATGGCTAAAAACGGGTGAGCCTTCTCCAAGGGCCCTTCTATTGGAGGCGCCCTTCTAATAGAGGTTTTACGGTATTCTTCATTTTTCATCAGAATTAGGAAGTCAAAAAGATGGAAAAACTGAAAATTTTTCAAATTCCCAAAATTTCCACAAATCTTGTAACCGAAATTTTTCAAATGTTTCAAATTCGCTTTGTTCCTATACATTTATTAACATGAAAATCAAATTGAACATTTTCGCAGCTTCTGCCTATTTTAAAAGTTTCTGGAACAGAAAAAAAATCAAACTAGAAAAATTTTAGAAAAAAATGTTTTCTGGACAACTATAATTGCCGTCGTCGGGTCTCGCCACGAAAATAGTTCCTAGCTGAAACTTCTGATAAAAAGGAATAAAAAGGCTCGATTCTGGTGATTTCCCATCTATTTCTAGCAGTTTTCACCAATTTTCAGTGTAAAAACATGAATATTTGGGAATTTTGACGATTTTTTCTAAAATCATCTAGTTTTCTCGAATAACCAGTGAAAACTGCAAGAATTTGGTTGGAAATAATTGAATTCACATCTTCTAATCCATTTTCATTAGAAAAAGTGTCAAAACCTTGTCCAAAAGGCGTATTTCAGCCAGAAACCATTTTCGTGGCGAGACCCATGAGGGTGACTCGTCGCGGGACGGTAGTAATAGTTTATTTTAACAAAAATTTTCAAATTCGTCGAATTCCCCACTTATTGAAAAAATCAAAACCCCATTGTTTCTAACAGATTTTCGAAACAGGAAAAAATTTCAAAAAAAAGGTCAAATTCGACCTGGAGAATTGAGAAAAAACCAATTTTTATCAATTTTTTAAAGACCTTCGATTGCTCTTTCAATTGTGAGAAACCAAATTCTATCCAATTTTACGATTTTTTGAAACAGGAAAGTTTCAATTTTTGTAAAAAATTAATAAAAAAATAAAAAATAGATCAATTCTTCAAATACGGTTATTTTTAGCTTATTTCTTCTGGAAAATTTAAATTTTTTGTAAAAACCCACCAAATACTCCTCGACACCTCCCGGGAACATCTTCCACGCACACTCCTTGTTCACCTCCTTCACCACTCCTTCTCCCGATTTCTCCGCCCACAACTCTCTGATAACCGTCTCAATCTCCTTATCAGTCGCCTTTTCCAACCACTCGAATCTCTCTTCGAATAGCTCTTTTCTTTTCGAATAAAGTGTGTTTGCCATGTCTGCGGGACTGTCCTGGACTTCACTGAACCACGTGGAACGGACGGATTCAGAAGCATTCGGATCGAACATGACAGAGTAGAAGAGCAGGCCGAAGGCTGTGTGCCACGTGGCACCTTCGTCGTGCACACCTGGAAAAAGAGAAATGTATTATCGTTGCATCTCAAAATAGCCACTTGCGCTCAAAATTTCAAATTCGCGCCCACGATATCTCGCAGCGAAAACTACAGTTAGATTTGCATTTTTCAGTGTTTTTGGGCTGTTTTAGAGTAACTTGTTGTCAGAAAATGCGAAAAATGCAATGATTCATTCAAAAATAGCCGAAAATCACTGAAAAATGCCTATCTTACTGTAGTTTTCGCTGCGAGATATCGTAGATGCCGATTGAAATTTTGAAATCAAAAAATTGTTCTCAAAGCATAATGAATTCTTTAATTTTTCAAATCATAATTATTTTTCAGAAAATTTCGAAAATCTAAAAAACTTCTTGAAACAGATAATTCTGTTTTTTTATGTTGATTTTGTGAGCTTTCCAGATTATTGAAAAAACTGGGGGAAATTCTGAATTATCGATTTTTCTGGCACTTTTGGAACAGAAAAAACAACATTTTCTTTTTTATTCAAATTTTTATGTTCAAAATTATAATACTTCAAGCCGTTCAATTATCAATTTTTCAAGCAACAAATTTTTGGAATGGAAATTTTGTAACTGAGAAAATTGTGGTATTTTCTGTACAAATTTTGAGAAAAACAAATATTTTAATCAATTTTTTTTGAAAATTTTTAATTCCATCCGTTTTTGTTGAATCAAATTCCGAAGTTTCACAAAACTTCAAATTTAGCTTTTGGAACAGGAAAAAAATCAACTAGAACGGCTGGAAAGTTATTAATATTTTTATATCAGTTTTACTAAAATAATTGGATTTTTGAAACAGAAAAAATATGAATTTGAAAAAAAATGTAAAAAAAATGATGTTAATTTTTTTTTTCAATTTTCAGACTGTTTTCAGTCATTTTTCGAATTCTGCTGAAATTTTGTTCAATTTCATCAATAGAACGGTGGAAAAATTAATGATATCATTTTATCAATTTCACTAGAGAAATGTTGGTTTTTTGAAACAGAAAAAAAATTAATTTGAAAAAATAGTCAAAAAAAGGGAAATTTTGAAAATTTGAATTTTCCAATTTTTTCGATTTTCAGTCAATTTTTTAAACTGCGCTGAAATTATGTTCAAATTCGTCAATAAGATGATATTATTATATTAATTTTTACCAGAAAAAAATAGATTTTTTGAAGCAGAAAAAAAAATTATTTTAAATTAAAAAAAAGTTTTTTTAATTTTTCAAAATTTTCACTCAATTTTCAGACTATTTTTATTTTTCTTTTGCATTCTATTTGATTTCTATTCATTTTCATCAATTTCCCTTTGTTTTTTAAAAATTTCAAATTCCCACCAGCTGTGAATCCTTCCTCATCCAAATACCGTCTCCTGGCCACCTCTTCCACCGAACATTCTACATCCTCTCCCTTCTCCAAATCCCTTATCACAAATCGATTAACCCGTCCATCACCCAGATTTTTAGTTATCGTCTGTGCAGTGATTGTCCGTTTTTCGGGTAGTCCAATCGATATTTTCGGTTGGAAATCCGGGAGATTTTTGAGTTTCAGAGCACGATCTTGGATCAGAAGAAGCTCTTTTTCGAGGACATGCGGGTCAGACATGGCCAGTTGGACCATTTTGGCACATTCTTTCTTTTCCTGAAAGTGATAAGAGATTGGAGTGATAAGGATTGACTTATAAAACTGATATTGTGATTTTTGCTGGAAAAACCGAAAGTTTTGGCTGAAAGTGATGGTTTTTTGTTGATTTTTAGCACTTTTCCATTCAAAATTTATGAAAATGCTCACTTTCAAATGGGAATCCAGGTTGAGCAACATCCGATCCCACCACACGCCACGGCTGTCCAGACAGTACGATTTGTAGTCTGGAAAATGGGAAATTTGGGGGTTTTCAGGGATTTCTTTGGATTTTTTTATGGGAAAATATGAAAATTGGTGATTTTTCGGATAATTGGGAGGGCCATCCAGCATCGAAGTAACTTTTCAGGTTTTGGGAAGTTTTCTATGAATTTTTTGAAGCAGAAATTTTTTTCAAGATTCTGATTTTTTGCAAAAAAAAATTAGCAAAGCAGTTTTGAAGTTTGTGATTGAAATTTCTCAGAAGGCATCTATTTTACCATTGTATTGAATTTTTGAAAATTTTGAAAATATTTGAAATTTTTGTGAAACAGAGATTTTTTTTCAAATTTTTAGTTTTCCAAAAAAAATTGCTGGTGATTTCGAATTTTCCAGATTAGAACAACTCCACACTATCTATCGATTTTTTAAAAATTTTGAAAATTTTTCAGAGTACCCTGAAACTGAAATTTTAGTTTGAAATTTTTGGTTTTCAAAAAAAAATTGCTGGTCTCGTTTTCGAAAAATTGGAAATTTTTGGGAAATTTTTTAGAACTTCGAATCAAAAGGAATTGAATTTTTTAGAAAGATGGGAAATCATAAAACATTTTTGGAACTGAAAAAAAAATTGAGCTAAAAATTTTGAAAAACAATTGAAAATCAAATTTTTTTGTGTTTTTTCAACAAAAATTTTTAGGAAAGTTGGAAAAGTTTTCGGAATTGTGCGAGACAACCCAAGTATTGAATTTTTTAGAGAAATGGGAATTTTTGAAACATTTTTGAAACTGAAAAAAAATGGACAAAAAAATTTTGCAAAAAAAAAATTAAAAACTGAAAATCAATTTTGATCATTTTGGCAGTTTTTTTCATTGTCAAAAAAATTTTTCCGATCCCTCTGACAACTCAGAAACAGCAATTTTCGAGATTGGAGCGGTTCCCCAAGACAAGACTTCTATGGAATTGTTTTTTAATTATAATTTTTTATTATCGTCGCAACTCAAAAGTTCATCGGGTAGATTTACGGAGTTGCGGGTCTCGCAAGGAATCCACGTATTTTTCACGCGAAAAATAGAACTGGAGCTTCAATTCCGTTCAAAGTGATTTTTCGCGTGAAAAACACGTGGATTCCATGCGAGACCCGCAACTCCGTAAATCTACCCGATGAACTTTTGAGTTGCAACGACAATAAGGAAATTTTTAGACGTATGACTTCACGAAATTGAATTTTTTAGAGAAAATGGAAAATTTTGAAACATTTCTGAAACTGAAAAAAAAATTTTGAACTAAAAATTGAAAAAAAAATTTTAACTGAAAATCAAAATTGATTTTTTTAAAAATAATTTTTTGAAGAAATTTCTATTGAATTTTTAGAAAATTGAAATCGGAATATTTCTGAAACATTTTTGAAACTGAAAAAAAATTTTCGACTAAAAATTTTGAAAGAAAAAGTAAAAAATTGAAAAACAATAAGTACTTATTTTTTTGCTGTTATTTTTTCAAATCCTTCATTTTCTCCCATATCCCCCCTCTTCCTCACCATCAGCCATCAACAAATTCCTATGCCACTCGACAGCCATTCCCCACTTCTTCTGTCTCTCCAGAATAGTTGCTCCGTGAGCAATACATCGTGTCAAGACCCATATCGCCGTGAATTTCCTCTCGTGAACCTCAAGATTCTCACAAAATCTCTTGGTTTCATCAGAGATGTTATCGATAAAATCCTTGGAGTCCATGGCCAAATCAAAGGCTTCGACGAGTCTTCCGTTGGACATGAATGTGACAAGAGTGGTTTCGATGGATTTGGCAGTGACGTAACTGGAAGTAATGGAGGAAAAAATAGAGGAAATTTCAGATCAATTTGCAGAAAAAACCCTGAAAATGTCGGGTTTCAGGCTTTTTTTTAAATTTTGTAACAATTTTTTGTGAAAATTCATTTTTCTTTTGGAAATAGTTGTTCTGCCAGTTTTTTGCAGCAAAATAAGAAATTTTTTTTTAAAAAAGGAAAAAATAGAGAAAAGCATTGAAAAAAAATTTTTTTGATAAAACTTTGGAATTTCTATGGTTTAATCAGCTCAACCGCGATGAATTGCTTTTCTTGGCCAAAACAAACACTTGTTCAGATTTTTAAACGGGGAAAAAATTTTTCGAGGTAAAAATGTGAAAAAAAAATTATCGATTTTTGATTTGATTTTTGATAATTGCTAATTTGATAAATTTCAAATTTCTTCACAGTTTTTGAAATTAGCCTTGTAATTATTTTATTGAATTACACGATAACTGAGAGTTTTCATTACTTTGCCGAAACTGAAAAAAATCGGATGTTCAAAAAAATCATTTTTTCTTGATTTTTCGGTAATTTTCTGATTTCTGATCTGTTTTGCCTAAAAAAAAAACAGATTTTTGAAAAATATTACATTCACGGATACTTATTAATTTTCTCAAATAACTACAAATTTTTATCAATTTTGTGAAACTGAAATATTTTTTTATTTACGCAATTTTTGAAAAAAAAATGCAATGATTTTTTAAAATGTTTTTTGTGTAAAAATCTAGATTTTTTTGAAAAATCATTTTAAAAACATTTCCGATTTTTTGTGTGATTGCTAGATTTTCATTCGTGTTGAAAAGCTATTTTTTTAATTATATTTTTTTCCTTTTAATTATTTTTGTAAAAAAATTCAAATTTTATCAATTTTGTGAAACCAACATTTTTTTTCAATTTTTAGATTTTCCAAAAATCATTTTTTCCGTATTTTTTCCATTTTTCCAGTTTCTCACCTATTCAACATATCCGTATCCTTATAAAAACTGGCAATATTCTCACATGGATTCGGCGCCGGAAATCGTACTTTTCCGCCGTCGATTTCGGACATTAGGAAGCTGAAAAAACACGATTATCACTGATAAAAACAGGAAAATGATAAATTTCATACATCAAGTCCTGATAAGGATTGTTACTGCTCGGGTTTTCAATGACAATGGAGGAGTTGGTGCTGACGGGGCAGTAGATCGTGTACAGGGCCTAAAAATGGATGGAGAAATTGGAAAAAAAATTTGGAAAAATTGGATTGATAAGAATTGATAAATTATTAACTAGAGTTTAAAAAAACTTTTGAAAAAAAAATTTAAAATATTAAAAAATTAAAAATTTAAAAAAAAATTTCCATTTTTTTTTTTTGAAAATTTTTTTTTTGATTTTCCGCTCGTTTTTTCCCTAATTTTTCAGTTATCATTGATTCTTATCAGTTATTTATCAATTCTCTCTTTACCTTGAACAACTGCACTGGTGCCTGTCGAATCCTGACACAAGTCCCCAATTCATGCTTCAGACTCCTCATAACCGAAGCTCCCACACTTCCCATTCCGCCGAATATCGATTTTTGAGAAGAAGCGAATTTTTTGATTAATTGGATGGTTTCTTGACGGTTCTATAATGGGAATTATTGATTTTTTGAAAAAAATTTTTTTTTTTCAAACATGAAAAAATAAAATTGAAATTCTCATTTATTTTATTGATTTTCCAGTTGTTTTTTTTAACTTCTCAATTTTATTTAAAAAATTTTATAAAATAAAAATTATAAAATTTAAAAATTCACCTTTGTCGTGTCCAATTTGAACTTTTTCGCCACATTTTTCAAAACTGGCAAGTCTGATAAAACGATCGCTTCGTCGAGGTCTTTTAGACAAGATTCTGGAGAAATTCAGTTATTGTTATCACTGATAAGAACCAACCATCATCACAAAATTCCCATTTGGTCAGTTCGATGAGGGCACTGGCGAGGAACGGGATTTGGGGGTATCTGGAGGGAAACTTTTTAGATATTTAGGTTTTTAAATCAATTTTGAAAATATGCTTCTCTCGACATCAGTGATATTTTTATCAATTTTTATTTATCAATTTTTTGAATCCGAAATTTTTTAGAAAATTCGAAAAACTTGAAAAAAATTTTTTTTTGAAGGTTTTTTTTGTAATTTTCATCATTGATATTTTTTTGTATCACTGAAATCATTCTTATCAGCTGAATTGTATTAATTTTTTGGAACTGGAAATATTTTTAATTGGTAAAAATTTGAACAAAAAAATTTTTTTTCAATTTTTTTGGTTTTACTAAATTTATTCCTTTCAGCTTAACAGTTGAGCCTCAACTTAACAAATTTTTTGAAATTGGATTTTTTATTTATTTTTATCAGCTCAATTTTATCAATATCTTGAAACTGCAACTTTTTTAGGAACTGAAAAATTTAAATTTTTCCAGTGATTTTTATTTTTGATTCTATTTTTTAAATTCTTAATTACTGGAATTTTCTTATCAGTTTAATTTTATCAATTTTCTGAAACTGGAACTTTTTGAAAATTTTAAAAAATTAATTAAAAATTTTTAATTTTTTTTAAAATTTAATTATGTTTCTTTACTACTGAAATTATTATAATCAGCTCAATTTTATCAATTCTTTGAAACCGGAATTTTTTTGCCTTTCCGATTTCCGTTTGTTCACCTCTGTTCCAACTTCTCCAAACTATACCATCCTGGCCTTCTTATCACTAATCTCATCATCACACATTTTGCACTTTCGGACAACTGATCAACGAATCGATACATACTGATAAGGTCTTCAGGCCTCCAGAAGTCATTTCCATAATAAGATCCATCGGATTTCGGCGTCGAAATCACTTTTTTCATGGCTTTGACAGCTAATTTCATGTAATACGGCCATTCTTGACTGCAGGATTCGGTGCGAGTTTCGAATTTCTGGAAATTAGGGAATTGTCGTAAGGTATATTGCATTTGGTGCATTGCACGGTGTTTGCGGACTTTGCACCGAATTTGACGACAATTTTCAAAATTACGCGAAAAATTGGTTTTTAGCTTTGTTTTGGTCGATTTTTGTGTTTTTCTCGATAAGAATCGTGTAAAACTCACTCTAATCGCCTCCTGAATGTCTGCAACCGTCGCCTTTTCTTTTTTCACCACTTCTTTCTCAATTTCTGGCGGTTTTTGAGCAATTCTCCGTGATCTTCGCTTATTTTCGATTGCTGGGGATTCTTTGATGGGTTTTTCAGAAGTTGTGGGAGCTGGGCTGTCAAAAGTGAACGGAACCATAGGATCGGGTGATTTTGACCTGGAAAAATGGAAAATTTGGGGAATTTTGGAGGTTTTTCAAAATTTGACCGATTTTTTGAATTTTTTATGTTAAAGACTCACTTTTCCGGCTCTACAGCGTCTTCCGTACGTCTCCGCTTCACAGGGTTTTGGATCTGAGATTTTTCCGAGGATTCTGGAGTTTTTGGCGGGTTTTCTGCGATTTCTGGCGGATTTTCTAGAATTTCCTCCTCTCCAATGACAATTTCAGGTCCGGCACGTAGATTTATAGCTTCTTCACGACTATAAGCGGCTACAACCTGAAAAATTAATTTTTTCAATTTTTTTCAGCGGTTTCCCTGATTTTTTCCGATTTACCATGACTTCCGAGTCGTTTTCGTCGATTTGGCACACATCCATATGCGATCGATAAGTGGCTAATGGAAACCTTTTATTGCACAACTGACAAACCTGAAAACTTCCGCAAATTCCTAGATTTTTAAAGATTTATTGCGAAATCTCACTTTTCCCTTGTTTTGCTTCTCGAACGCCGCCATAATCGATCGATTGTAGGTGACTGGTGAGTCTGGCTTGAAGATTTTGTCCTTTTTCGCATTTTTTGCTTTTTTCATGCTGGAAAAAGCTCAATTTCGAAGGAATTTCGATGAAAAACGGCTGAAAATTAAATAAAATAGTTGGGGGACTAGTTTTCAAATGTTGTAAAAGTTCGGCCACGGGACATGTTTCTCGGCCGCCAATTGGAGGGAATTTGAATAAAAAACTCGTTTTCGCTGGTTGTTTCGCCATTTTCAGCGAATTTTCCAGATTTTTATGTACAAAATCATTTATCCAAGTCACAAACTCAAATTTCGACACAAAA
>LR539017.1:223056-273007 GCA_900536315.3 Caenorhabditis becei | reverse complement strand
AAGCCCCGCGCCTTATGTGTGCCGTACACCTTATTCGTTGCGACACGCGGCTGCGTCCTACCTGTCCGCCAGCCGCCGGCGCAGCCCGCGCTATCAAATGTGGGTAATTGAACCGGCCGCCTCAACCACGCCCGCCGACCCAACCCCAGGGTGCAGCCGACATCAATCCAGGCCGTCGACAACCCATTCGCGCGGCAGTTTGCCATTCTGAACCCCAGAATCCTGTTATTCTGAATCAGAAGGCGTCGCGCCAAACAGAATCCTTAGAAAAATGACGTGCACCTTGCGGTTACTATTATTAAACGACAAATTCTGTGTGTGTGTCTGTGTGTCTGTGAGTGTGTATGTCCGCGGCCGTATCTCAGCAACTAGAAGGCCAAATTTGTCGTTCTTTCGCAGGGAGGTCAGAAATTCGTACCGCAAGGTGCACGTCAATTTTCTAAGGATTCGGTTCGGCGCGACGCCTTCAGCTTCAGATTAGCTGGATTCTGGGGTTCAGAATGGCGAACTGCCGCGCGGATGGGTAGGCGACGGCCTGGATTGATGTCGGCTGCGTTCTCAGGTTGGGTCGACGGCGTAGTTGCGCCGGCCGGTTCAATTACCCACGGTTTGATACCACGGGCGGTGGTGGGTTGTGGCAGGCGGACAGGTAGAGAGCGGTGGCTGTGGCGGCGCAATGGGTAGGGTGCACGACATGTTGGGGGATGGCGAATCAGGGCCGAAATTGGAAAAATCGGGCTGTGGACACGGCGTGACTTTTGGAACGGTTTAGCAAATGGACAGTTCGCGGATACGAGAAGACCAGTAGGCAGTGTGCAGAAATGAGGCATGGAGGGCGCGGATTCGATTCTTCCCAGTGCCAGAAAAGTGGTGCATTCCGAAAATATGTCCTCCGTAGGCAATGGAAGACACGTTTAGCTTTCTTTCGTATCAACACGGCAGTTTGTAGTTTCTTCAAACTCCAGAAACATACTGTTTTCAGTAACTCATCGGGAGCGGCCGGCGAACAGGTAGCGCGCGGTCGCTTGGCGCTACGGGCAGGTTTGTCACGTCACGTTTAGTCAATTCCTCTCGGTGCCAAGGTTTTTGCGCAAGGAAGTGCATCTGCGCAAATGGGAAATGGAGAAGTGGAGCTAGAAGAGACTGTTTCGACCGCTGAAAAAGGAAAAACCAGGCGGGGGGAAACGAAGTGAGTTGTTGGCGGTAGGCAGGCGGACAAGTAAATCCTGTCGGGTGGAGTGCAAGTTGGATACTTCCTAGGCTCTAACTCGGCAGATCTCTGTAACCAGAATCTGTTCAAGTAACGCGCTGATCCTGTTTGCAGGCCAAAGTTCTGTCCAAACGCTCGCAAGTAGGTCGTTCCAGTGAGGAAGACGGTTTCAGTTTGTTTTTGCAACCGGCGTGCTTAGCTGCCAAAGTTTAGCAGATGAGATACGGTTGAGGACGGCCCACGTCGTTTCAACCGCCTTCTCAACCGCCCAGGCGCCGCATAAGTCGGTATGTGGAAATGAAACGCGGCTTCTATCTCTCCTAGGTGCAAAACAATGCTATGCATTAGGGAAGTCTGTCGTCTTAATAGAAAAACACCTTCCGCTAGCTTTTGTGACAGCATCGCAATTCGAACGTTCTGGAAGTCCTCGGCCCCCACGTGTAGCTGTAATGGGGAGGAGTACCGACTGTCACGTTTCGGAGAGGTATTTTTGGACAGTGTGACAGCCTATGAAGACTGCTGAAGGATTACAGCACGCCTGAACTGAAGCTTTTGATATCTTCAGAAGACCAGATCTTCTGAATCTCGGCAGAAAACGTGTTTCCGAACGTTCCGCACACAGAATTCCAACTAATTGTTCAACTTGAGTGAGCATTCCCGGTGTCTGCTTTGAGGTGGAAATAGGAAAAACGAAAGGCTTCTCTCCCCACGATGGTTGGACCAAACTAATCGTTCTGAGAACTACTATCACGGTAACGGGAGCTGGCTTTTTCTGCGAGAAAATGATAGATTCGGTCATGCTGGAAAAACGCTGCAAAACGAACAACTCACAGACACACAGAAGGTGTCACTGTTACTATTGTGATGCACCTAGGCAAGCTTCGCCAGAAGGGAAATGGCGGCGAAGCCGACATTTTCCTTCTGGTCTTTTTTGAATGCAGATACGGCGGAAAAAGTGAATTTTTCTTAATGTTTCAAAATGTATTGAACTATGAAAGTTTTTCAGATTCAGTAATACAAGGGATGTTAGCACTGGAAAGGTTTTGAAAATATGAAAAAGCTAGCCGAAACATTGATCAGTTGATCATCAATTCTGCTAATCTTTTGAAGAGTTTATGAAACTGTAAGCTTCAACATTTCAAAAAGATCTGTTTTCATACGGTTTCAGTTAATATCATCTGAATCCCAAAGCTAATCTATTTATTTTACGGTGAAAACAGTATGAAAATCAGATTCAGAACAATCATCACCGTTACCAAGCACAATGATTCGAATTGTTCAAAATATAAGAAACCAATGAAACTGAACTAGAATTTTACACCAATTTTACAACAGGAACTTCACTGGTTGATGATAATGATAAGGATAATTGTTATCAAAAACCCACAAAAATTGGTCACGAGCATTCTCGTACAGTAATCCGAACAGCCCCTGAAAAATGCATGTCTTACTGTAGTTTTCGCTGCGAGATATCGTGTGCGCCAATTTGAATTTTTGAATAAGAGCGGCAACTTTGACATGCAATGACAATAAAGATTACTGTTATCAACTAGCCACAAAAATTGGTCACGAGCATTCTAGTGCAGTAATCCGATCAGACATTTTATGGAATCTTGCGAAAAAAGGTGCATTTTGTCAGAAAGTTCACATTTTTATATGATTTTCGTAGTGAGTCATATAATTCTGCATCATTGGCACACACAAATCGCCATTATCCCTTCTAGCCTGCCTGAAACAGTAAAAACGTGACCCTCCTCCCTCTCTGCCACAATCCTCCTAGGCGCCACGTTGGGCTCCCTGATCTCTCTATCCCAGTTCCCAGTCTATAAAAGCAATAATGTCAAAACCTTCTGTTCTAATCCGATTCTCCACTCTCCTATTCCTTGCCTCATTGACTTCCTCTCAAAGAATCCCTGGTTACAATGATTCGGAGATCTTCGAAATGATGTTCGAAGCACAGGATTTGTTCAGGAATGGTGAGGATTACGGTTTCAAAATGGGAATATGGGGGAAGAGGGAAAAGGGGAAATTGATCGGTCCGTTGGAATCGCAAAAATCATTTTTTGGTATCTTTGCAAATCTAAAGTTCGAAATTGGTGGGTCGAATATCTCGCAACGAAAATTACAGTAAGATTAGCATTTTTCTAACGAAGATTGACACAAAAATCACTAGGCCATGCGAACCTTACAAGAAATGATGGAGAATCATGAGAAGTTGTTGAAACTGAATTTTTTTGATATTATGATATTATTGATAAAATTTAAAATGGGTAGCTGGCCTAGGAATCCGTTCAGCGTGGCCGCGAGGTCTCGAAGCGAACAAAATGTGCATTCCGTGCTGCGCCTTTAAAAAAGTTACGGTTTTCACCGCAATCTACCGTAGCTTTTTTAAAGGCGCACCACGGAATTCGCATTTTTTCGCTTTGAGACCTCGCGGCCACGCTGAATGGATTACTAGGCCAGCTACCCATTTCAAATTTTATCAATAATAGCAGTTTCAAAAATTCCATTTGACAAGAGTTAATCACTGATTATCAGTAATCGTCCTATCAAAACCTCCCGTTTGAATTGTGATTCTTTTTGAATTTTTGTTATCATTGCACCTCAAAATTAGATTTCGTATTCAAAATTTTGAAATTGGCGCGCAAGATATCTCGCAGCGAAAAGTACAGTAAGATTTGCACTTTTCTAACTAAAATTGATACAAAAATCATTAAAAATGCAAAACTTACTGTAGTTTTTGTTACGAGATATTCTAAATTTCTAAATTTTGAATGCGAACTCATGTTTTGAGGTGCAATGAAGCTCCGAAACCCCGATTTTCAAAAATTTTGGGATATTTACTGTTTCACTTGTTTTTCAATTTTTTTTTTCAAAAACTCTTTACAATATGTACCGAATCTTCTGACGAGGGAACCTTTTAAGTCAAGGTCCAAACTTTGAGAAAAAAATTATATAGGATGAAAGAGGATCCTTTGGTGAGTACGAATATGCTTTCAGAATCTGCTGAGGAGGAGTGGGTCAACTTCCAATTTGAAAGCTCAAAATTGCACTGAAAATCACGTGAAAACGGTCTTTTTTGGTATTTTCACTGTTTTCACGTGATTTTCACTGCAATTTTGACCTTTCAAATTGGAAATTGACCCACTTAGAGGTCTCCTCAGCAAATTTTAAAGTGGATTCCTACTCACCAAGAGATCCTCTTCCACCCTATATAATTCTTTTCTCAAAGTTTGGACCTTGACTTAATGTTTCAAGTAGATTTCAAATGGTTATTCGAGCAAAGAAAGTATTCATTTAAAAAACAAGGTTTTTCACACAAGTTTCCCAATCAAATTGGTGTTCGATACTGCTCCTACTAGCCTTTTCATGATTTAGTACGATGCTCCGAAATCCCGGTTCCCAAAAAGTTCCGTTTTCAATTGTTTCACTATGTTCATAAGTGTCATTATCAGCGAATAGATCACTGATTTGCCCCGACAAATGAAAAATAACTTTTCGGTCCCAAACTCAACCAAAACAAGCGACATTCAGTACAACACTCCAAAACCCCGCATTTTTGAAATCCAGTTTTTCCACAATTCTTTTTTCTGTTTCACTTTGTTCTCAACTTTCGTAATCACTACATTTATCAATGTAATAGATTTGTCAAGCAAAATGTGTGTAGAAAAGTGACTTTTGAGCTAACTGGAACACCCGGACTTGTCCAAAACTTGTAAAAAAAGTACAATGCTACGAAATCCCGATTTCAAAAAATCTGGGTTTTTCTACTGTTTCATGTTCACCACAAGTCTCCAAATTGAATATCTGTCTGATAGAAGTCTGGGGTCCTAATTTCAGTACGATGCTCCGAAATCCCGGTTCCCCAAAAGTTTCGTTTTCAACTGTTTCACCATGTTCATGATTGTCACTGTCAGCAGATAGACCCTTCATTCACAAGCAAATATTAGTGTTTCATGTTTACCAAAAGTTTTCTCATCAAATTTCTATAAAACTCGTGCTTGGATTATGATTTTCAGTACGCTGCTCCAAAATCCCGAGATCTCAATTTCCACTTGTTTCACCATGTTCATAATTATTTGTAACCCAGGTTGTTTAAATAGAGTAAGCACCGAGGGTCCCATCCCCGCTTTCGAACAGTTCATCCTGGAAATTTTTGCTTTCTGTTTCAAAGTTTTGCAAAATTTCCTGAATCAATCCAAAAAACCAATGAGGCGTAACGACGACTGGGAAAAAACAACAATTTTCCAAAATCCTGATTTTTTGAGCATTTTTGAATTTTTTTCGCTGAAATTTCAAACAAATCTGAGTTTTCCTACTGTTTCATGTTTACCACAAGTTTCCAAATCGATTTCTGTCGAATAGTTGTTCTTGACCCTATTTTCAGTACGATGCTCCGAAATCCCGAAATTTCAAAATTTTCAATTTCTACTGTTCCACCATGTTCACAAGTAGCCTGTGATCTAGATTTTTTCAATATCACCATCACCCATTTTGAATAGTTCACCCTGGAAATTCTTGCTTTCTGTTTCAAAGATTTGTGAAATTTCCCAAATTAATTCAGAAAACCAATAAGAGGTCACACTCCGCTAAAAAAGTCACACTAAAAAAAACAATTTTCCAAATTCCCGATTTTTAGAACATTTTTGAAAATTAAAAAAATGCCGACTGCTGTTTCAAATTTCTTGAAAATGTTGTCTTTTTTCTAGTTAGTCTGATTGATATTCGGTTACTACCATTAAAAATGCTTCCCTTTTTGCAGACAACTACCGAAAACGTCCTCGTGAATTCGACAAGGACTGGGAAGGCTGTGAAGAGACGTATCGGTGGCCGGAGTGTTGTTTGTGGTCTCAGAAGCGGAATTACGAGAGAGGAACTGCTGATTGTAATCATATCAAGGGAGATGTGATACTCGAGAATGATGAGGATGCAAATGTTTTTCAGGTGAGGAAAAAATAGGAGAAAAATGATGAAAAATAATGAAAAGTTATTGAAACTGAAAATTTTTGAAAAATACACCGAAAAATGCTTGCAGTTTCAAAAATTTGGTTTGATAAGAGTTGATAACTGGTTATCAGTACGCAGCAAATTCACTATAGATTTTTCATTTTTTTTTTTTTCATTCAAAATTTCAAACTGGGGCGCACGATATCTCGCAGCGAAAACTACAATAAGATCTGCATTTTCTGGTGATTTTTGTGTAAATTTTATGAAAAATGTTATGTAATTCAAATTTACTTGTTAGTAATGTAAAGAAATGATGAAAAATAATGAAGAGTTATTGAAACTGATTTTTTTTTGAAAAATACGGCTTTGCAGTTTCAAAAATTTGATTTGATAAGAGTTGATCACTAGTTATCAGTTGAATCTCAAATCTCGGTTTTTGTAATTTTCTCAAAAATTTTTATTTTCACTCAAAAGTTCGAATTAGCGCGCCTTTTTGCATTTTTCAGTGTTTTTGGGTTATTTTTGAGTTTTTCTGGCTATTTTTGAATGAATTATTGTATTTTTCGCATTTTCTGACAGCAATTTACTCAAAAACAGCCCAAAATCAATGAAAAATGCACGTCCTTTCGCTGCGAGATACCCCATAGTTCCTTTCCAGGCATTCGTCGGAATCAAGGAAATCCAAGGAAGTCTAGTCCTTCGGAACACTTCTTTACTCGCTTTTGGAATGCCCCATATCACAAATATCGGCTTCAAGGACGCGAATCCGAACAAGATCCGGGCGGCACTGATAGTCGAGAACAATCCGTATCTGTTGCAGTTTCGAATGAGAAGATTGAAGAAAATTGAGAAGCATAAGGTGCGGGAATGGGTTACTGTAGCTCTCAAAATCGTAGTGGGTCTCGCAACGAACAAAATGCGCAAATCGTGCAAGTACGGTAGTTGCGCAATTTCCTCATTTTCATCGGTTTTTCAACCGATTTTCGCATTTTTTACACGAAAAATACTCTTTTTGTGCTTTTTTGACGCAAAAATGCGAAAATTGGTTGGAAAATCGATGAAAATAAGGAAAATTAGTAGAAAAAGACGAAATTGCGCAACTACCGTACTTTAAAAGCGCAGCACGTTTTGCGACGGAGACTTTCGTTCGTTGCGAGACCCACAACGCCGTACAACGATAAAATGAGATTTTTTAGTCCCAAAAGTACGGAATCATCGAGAACAATCGGCAACTTGTCATTGACTCGAAACAGTATCAGATTCTAATGGAAAGTAGTGATAATAAGGAGGAAGGGTTTGAGAAGTTCAAGCCACCCAAAGGTGGGTCTGTTAGGGGAAAAATTGGGGAATCCAACACCTTTATTTACTGTTCCAAGAACATGATAACTGGAGATAAGGGGATTTTGAAACAGTTAGTTGGATTGATGATTTTGGGAAAGGTAGGGTTACTGTAGGTTACTGTAGATGGTGTAGGCACCAGACGACAAAATGCAGATATTCACAACTGACCAGAAACTGGGAACACTGATACAAGATCATGAAAACTGTGATATGCGGTTTCTGAAACAGTGATTTGTTGAAATGAGCCATACCTAAAAATGCAGAAATGTTTGGAATTCTCTGTTTCGCAGCAGTGTTGAATGATTTTTGTGTTGTTACTCGAACAGTATTTCGTCCAAGATCGAACTTTATCAAGACAACAGCAATCCTATGATATTTGCACAGAAATCTAAAGTACAGTATACCTACAGTACACCAAGAGTCGGTCAAGTTGGGAATATGGATTGAACTGAGTTTATCTAGCATTACTGTTTCACTTCCCCAACAAGTCTGTAGATATTTTGAAAGAGGTAGGGTTACTGTAGATTACTGTAGATGGTGTACGCACCAGACGACAAAATTCAGATATTTTTGCAATTGACCTGTGCCACGAAATACTGTCACAAGAACATGAAAAATGCGATGTGCGGTTTCTGAAACAGTGATAAGAATCGTAGAAATGATTCATGATCCAAACCTAAAAATGCAGATATCTGTTCCAGAAAACTCATGACAAAGCTAGAAACCTACAGTATTTCTTGTCAGGGAAAATATGTATAAAAAAATCTAAAGTCCTCAGAGTTCGAACTGTTTCAGCAACTTTTTGGATACATTTCTACAAAATTTGAAACATTATACATTTTTTTAACTTTTCGGTTTCAAAGACCTCATAATTCTGTGGTTTTGAAGATTGCAGTAATTTCATAGCGTTTGCACAGAATTCTAGAGTACAGTATGCCCACAGTACACCAAAAGTTGGTCAAGTTGGGAATATTGTCTGGGCTAATTTGTCTAGCATTACTGTTCCACTTCCCCAACAAATCTGTAGATTTTGAAACGGAGTTTGTTTGAACGCTTTTAGATGGTTAGCTACAGTAATTTTGGACTAGGTATACCGTATACCTACAGTAATCTTTAAAGATTCCCAGAAAGGACATGTATCACTTTCTAGAACAAGAGTGAGGTTATAATGTACTTGAAACATTTATTATTTTTTTGATAAACACAAAGACGAGCCTTGAATACTGTTCCATGAACATTTTGAACAATTTTATGTAAATCTTGAAACACAATCAATTTGCAACTGAAAAGTATTTCTTGTGAAATGGAGCCACATCGCGAATTGGAACGATGGAAAAGGATTCTTTCCACACTCCATGACCACGAATCCGAGCTTGTCAAAGTTTGTGTCTCGTGAATTACCGAACCAGGACCTGAAAATGATGATTTGCTTGTTTTGAATGTTCCTCGTAAAATGGGTAGATAGCCTAGGAATCCGTGGGTCCCGAAGCGAACAAAATGCGCATTCCGTTACGGTTTTCACCGCAATCTACCGTAACTTTTTCAAAGGCGCACCACGGAATGCGCATTTCGCTTCGAGACCCACGGATTCCTAGGCCACCTAACCGTTTCAAATTTCACTAATACTACATCTAACTTACTCTTATCACTAATACTAGCTGTTCTCAACACTTCTTCACACTGACAAAAGGCACATGTTTCTTTTTCGAGAGGCTGTCCATTTATCGTCTCCGTCTTGAGGCACACCTCGTGGAATGAACGGATGCATCTCTTGCACTTTATCAACTTTCCGGTTCCTGGGACTGTGGTCGAGAGTGCGCGGGACAAATCATCATCTTTAAAATTTCGGTCTTCCCATTCTCTTGTAAAAACATCGAACTCGATGGCTCCAAAGCAGTAGTTGTAATGAAAAGATCTGTGGCACAGGACGCAATCAATTAGGTATTCGATGTGCGCCGACTGCTTTCTGCCATTAACACAGAATTTGAGCCTTGTTCTCTGGGTATGCGTTGTATTGGAATTGGAATTCATTTTGAGTTGTATATTACCCTGAAATGTATAGTATGTTTTTTTAGTTTTTATAGTCAATTTTCAACTTACATTCCTGTATCTCCAGTCATTTTTGACAAAAAAATCCATGTAACTTCAATACAAATCCTTCGTAGCCATTGACCCTCTTCTGATGGTCCAGATGGTTTTTACCTGCAAAAATAAAGGGAATTGTGGGGGAAAAGAGGTCAAGAAACGAGAAAAGGAGGCCAAGACTGCATGTGAATGAGGGTGCGACCGTAGCCGGGGACGAGTCAGGACCGTGAACGCAGCTGGGGATTCCTAGGCCAAAACGCAGGGTTTCTAGGCCACGGCCACCGTATTAGGAAATTCAAAAAAAAATGTGTTTCTTGACACTTTTTTTCAAAAAGAGGAAAAAAAAGAAGAGAAAGGTAAATCGTTTTTTGAGATAAAAATGAATTGAAAAAGTAGGTACTAGTTCAAAAAAATTCAAGGTATTCAGTTAGGGCTAGTTAGTAAAAGTGCTTCACAATATCAGCTACATTAAAGAATAGTGAAAAATTCTAAGCGTTAGGTGAGCAAGGAAAATCGGCTGACTTCGATGGGCTTCTACAATTAACATTACTGTTCCACTTCCCCGTCAAATCAGTAGGTTTTGAAACGGAATCTGTTTTATACTTGTTGAAAACAATAATTCATGTCTAGGTGTACCGTATACCTATAGTAATCTCTAGAAAAGACCAGAAAATTGTCTGTTTTACTGTTTCTAGAACAAGTTGAGTGAATTTACGATGTTCTTGAAACATTTCCTTATTCTCTAGATGAATACAAAACTGTTCCATGAACATTTCGAATACATTTCTTTAAATCTTGAAACATTACCAACACAAAGTTGTTGATTCTCCTAAAATCCATTTCCCGACCATAATCCTCACCAGAACAATAACAAGCTACAGTTGTCCTTGTTTAAACTCGTTACTGTCTCCAGAACTTTTGAAATTAATTTCTGTGAATCTTGAAACAGTATCACTAGAAAAAGCTTTTCAAACTCAAACAGTGAAAGCCCGAAGTTATTCAAAACCAGACTACCGTACAGCTTACAGTAATCCTCGTAAGAGCAGGAGCAAGGCATTTCAACTCTAGACCAAACTTTCCAAAACAATTTCTCATCATTTTGAAACAGTACCATAGAAAACTGACAGACGATCAATTTACCTACAGTAACCCTACAATTCAGGCCAGACTACAGTGTAGCTACAGTAATCTTAATGAACATAATACGCTCAACAAAGGACTGTTTCAAGAACTTTTCAAGAACATTTCTGTCTATCTTGAAACATTAACATTTCCTATTTACAATCAGCCTTTTTCTCACCTACATGCTCTATATTTACCCATTACAGTAATCCCAGTCTAGGCTATTGTTTACCTACAGTAACCCTTGTGAAATCTTACAATCCTAACATTTACTGTTTCATGAACCTGTCAAATTCATTTCTAGCAATCTGGGATCAGTAAATAGGAAGAAAAACGAATATACCAAAACTAACTGAATACCAATTTGCCTACAGTAACCCAACAATTTAGGCCAGACAGTGTAGCTACAGTAATCGTCGTTAGAAGACAATTCAGCCATGAGCAGTTTCAAAAAAGTCATTTTAGAACCTAAATGATTTTTTTTTCTCATTACAGTAATCCCAGTTTAGGCTATGGTTTACCTACAGTAACCCTTGTGAAAACCCACGATTCTAACATTTACTGTTTCATGAACTTTTCAAGAACATTTCTGTTCAACTTGAAACATTATCAACCGTATTGTAACCCATTCCCCAATTTCCAGACCGCTACATCCGCTACCTAATCTCTGAGCTCTACCCGTATTTCCTGTTCGGTGTAATGATAATCGGAGTGTTCACCCATCACTTTATCATGATCGAAGTCAACGAATCGAGGGTGAAACGGAAGGAAAAGGAGATGATCGAGTGTATGGTTCAGATGAGGGACTCGACACTGGCAGCCGAGTTGTTGTAGGGGGATTATCAGTTGATTATCACTAAAGAATTCTGTTTCAGGTTACAAACTCCTAGTGATGTGTTGCTATCGGTTAGTTTTATTGGGAAATATTTGAAAATTGAAAAAAAAATGTTTTTTGAATTTTTTAAAATTCTCCAAATTTTATCTTGAAATTTTCAAATTTCTCTATTTTTTTTTTAAATAGATTGAATTTTTAAAAAATAAAAAAAATAAAAAAAAAATGTTTTTTGGGATTTTCGATTTTTTTCAAATTTTTGTATTTTTCTTGGAATTAAAAAACAATTTAATTTTTGTTCTGAAATTTTGAAAATGTTCTGGTTTTTTGGAAATCAATCGAAATTCCAAAAAAATTAAAAATTAAAAAAAAATGTTTTTTTTTCGATTTTTGAACTTTTCAAAATGTTTATATTTTTTTTGGAATTTTTGAAATTTTCTAATTTTTTGAAAAATTGCAAAATTTTTTTAAACGTTTATTTTAGATTTTTGAATTTTTAGAATTTTTCAAAATTTTTACATTTTTTCTCAAAATTGTTTTGTACTTTTCCTATTTTCGCCATTTTTCATCAAAAATCCAATTCCAGTTCGACAAAGACGTCCTTCACTTGTGCACCGATCAAGTCGAACTCATCAAACAAATTCAGAAATTGTTGGATGCAGATGTGCAGGCGTTCAAGGAGAATCTCGAGGAGGTCACGCCGAAGGAGTGATAAGAAGCCAAGTGATAAGGGAACTGAATTGATCTTGATAAAGGGCGGAATGATTGAAGCTACGAATTGTTAGATTTGAAATGGGGAAGAATATCTGTTGGTTCTGGAACAGTGAAACATTTTTTTTTGATTTATCAGAAATCCTAAGAGAATTACTTTTGAAGTACGAAAAAATGTTTCAAGACTTTTAGGAAACTGTAATTTTTACAAGGGAAGTGTTATCGTTGCAACTCAAAAATCTTGCATTCAAAATTTCAAAATTGGCGCGCACGATATCTCGCAGCGAAAACTACAGTAACATACTTTTTTGAATGAATTATTGCATTTTTCGCAGTCAGCAATTTACTGGAAAACAGCCCAAAAACACTGTACAATGCAAATTTTACTTTTTCGCTGTGAGATATCCTACGCGCCAATTTCAAATTTTAAATGCAAACTCGAGTTTTGAGACGCAAAGATAATTTTTTGTTTTTTTTTTCTCAAAAGTTTGCACAATTTTGCTTCTGATATCTTTATTGGGAATGTCTCAAAAATACACACAAATAAATATATACGGAAAGATAGATATCAGTAAGCAAATGTTCATGTTCATGTTCAATTATTGCGTTGAAGAGCCTGAACTGGCGGGTGCATCCACTCGTTGTCCTCATCGTATCCGTCGTCGTGTTCCAGCATTTCCAGTCCCATGTACTCGGCGATCTTGGCAACATCCCAGTCCTTGAGCTTCTGGGCGATGACGAATCCGATGCACTGGACAAAGTCGAGACACTCGAGGAAGTTGGCCAGTTCGATGATGTACTTGAGCTGTTCGGCGGTTTTTCGGGCGGCTTCTGGGTAGTGGTCCAGGGTTGTCTCCGCATCGCCTCGGGCGTCTGGGGAGACGTATTGACGGACGTGGCGGAACAGGAATTCGGCCGATTCACGGGGGAATGGAATGGAGATCGGAGCGGCGACGACGACGTCTTCGGTTTCCCAGTCGGGAGTCTGGAAATTAGGGATTTTTAGGGAAAAAATCGAAAAATCAGGAAAACTAGCAATCTTCTAGCTGAGAAATTGTGAAAATTCGGAAAAAATAGCCAATTTTTTCAGAATGTTTGAAATGAAATTTCAGCATTTTTATCAATTTTTCAACATTTTTTCATTTTCCCGGAATTGAAACTTTTTTTTCAAATTTCAGATTTTATTCAATTTTTTCTCATGGTTCCAAAAATTTATATCGATTTTCTAGCGTTTTTCCTAACTTTTCAGAAGAATTTTGATTTTTTTGCAATATGTTTTTTAAAATAATTTTACAAGAATTCCGCTGAAAAATTAAATTTTTTCGGAAATTTATAATTTTTTCCAGATTCGGAAAACTTTATATCGATTCTTCAGAGGTTTTCCGAATTTTCAGAAAATTTTGAAACAAAACATTTTTTTCTTCAAAATTCCGCTGAAAAATGAAATTTTTTCCATAATTTCTAAAAATTTTTTTTCGAGATTTATAATTTTTTTCAGATTCGATTCGGAAAATTGTATATCGATTTTTTAGTGGGTTTCCGAATTTTCAGGGAATTTTCAAATAAATTTTTTTTCAAATTTTACAAAAAAAACCGCTAAAAAATGAACTTTGTTCCAGAATTAATTTTTTTTAAATTTATGATTTCTTTAAAAGAATCGCAATTTTTTTTGAAAAAAGTCAGCAATTAATTTTTTCCCGAATTTTCCGAATCTTTTTTTTTTTATTTCTGCACTTTTTCGTTTTTTTTTTCCGCATGATAATTCAGAAAATCAACAATTGACGCAGACAACCACTGATTTTTTAAATTTCCCGCCACCCTTTCTCAATTTTCCGAAACCGAAAAATCTCTGAAATTCAATGTTTTACCTGCGAAGCGATGGCTCTAACAATGAGTGGCATGTGCTTGAGCAGGTCCTTGTCTTTCATGTGAATCGGGTCTCCGCCGTCGGAAAAGACGAGTTTCACGTCGCATTTCGAGTCGTTGGACATTGTCGAGAAGGAGAAGAAGGTTCTGGAAAAAAACAATAATAACATAATGGACGGGGAAAACAGGGAAAAAAAGCGAAAAAAAAAGGAGAAAAATAGCGAAGATTCAAAGAGATTGGGCTAATTTTTGGCCTAGAAAGACACGAAAACAAGGGGTGAGTGGGCAGAAGGTCTTGTGAACGAATGAATGTGTGGGACAGATGGTCCGGGTGGGCTGCGCTGCGGTCGCGTCGCGGTTGGTATATATGGGTCTCGCAGCGAAAATTAGATAAGGTGAGACGGAATGATAGATTGCTCGGGTTCTTTTATGGGGAACATTGTACAAAAACGAAAACTGGCAATTGCTAACATTGGCTATTTTTGGGATGGTTGAGAAGCAGAAAAGTGATGTGATGAATTGTCTAGACGAGATGGGTCTCGCAGCGAAAATGGAAAAAATGACAGAGGAATTGATAATTTTGCTTGAAATTGAAAAAATAACCTGGGTTTTGATGGTTTCGGCCTTTTTTTAGGGACAAAATATTCTTGTACAAGTAAAAATTGACCGTAAATTGAAAAGTCGTGAAAACTGTACAATTTCTGGGATTGTTGAGACAGGAAAACAAATTTTTCAATTTTTAAAATTTTTTTAGGGAACTCAAGATTCAAAAATGTGATTGGAAAATCTAAAACTTCGATCAGATTCATAAAAAATTTGAAGCGGTAAATTTGAATTTTGCAGAGAATTCTCTTCAAAATTTTTTAGAAACGCGCCAATTTATTCTAAACCATTTTTTAAAAAAATCTTGCCAAATTCCAAGAAATAAGCAGATTTGAAAAAAACATTTTGAAATTGAAAACACAAGAAACACATCGAAGAAAAATTATAAAAACTAAACATTTTTGGAAATTTTGAAACTGAAATTTCGGGGAGAAAAAGTTGAAAATCAGGCAAGATTTCCTCAAATTTTCAATTTTTTTCAAAATTCAAAATTGAATCAAGAGAATTCATATTTTTCAAGACGATGTCGAAAAATTGAAAATAATCAGTTTTCCGAAAAAAAAGTACCAATTTTGAAACTCAAAAAAACCTCACTATTATGAATTTCGCAATTTTGCTCAAAAAATTTTTTCTTTAAAGATCAAGTTGTTCCACAAGAATCGTTAGAATTTT
Organism: Caenorhabditis becei; assembly: GCA_900536315.3. NCBI lineage: Eukaryota > Metazoa > Nematoda > Chromadorea > Rhabditida > Rhabditidae > Caenorhabditis > Caenorhabditis becei. The sequence goes on along the minus strand of LR539017.1, from coordinate 257,618 downwards.
TCTAGAATTTCTTTTTAAAAAATTTGCGAAACACAAATTCGTAATAAGAGCTTATCCGCATAAGCCCCTCTTCTCTCTCTCTTCAAAAAAATAACCATAGAAACCAACGCAATGCATCACAACATCACAACGTATTCCAGCGAATAAGAGGAAAAAGTGAGCATTCTCTGCATCCCTGCGTCTCTTGCTGCCACACACTCTCTCGTGCCTTGCTCTCGGAGCCGCCTGCCGGCCAGAAGGTCTCAAGCGAGAGAGTATGGGAAATGTAGAGACGCAGAGAAAGGTGTATTAGAGGGCAGCGGTGTTGGTTTTACAACGAATGCGATGGCGGGTCAATGGGAAAATGAAGATAATAAAATAAGAGAGGAGAGAAAGGTCTGGAAAAGTATTGATTTCTGGGAAAAATGGAAAAAATTGAAAATTGGGGAGAATTTCGCAATGTTATGAACACTTTCCCCTATTTGTGACAGATGGAAAACGAGGCGCGGCGACGAAAAACAGATAGAATAAATTTGAGAAAAAATATGAAAAATTGAGGAGCGAACAATTTTATCGCAATTTTCTAGAGGTTGCAGCGAGACAAACGCGCTCCATCGCTCTCATCTTGAAGGGAAAATAAATGTTCAAATTCTGAAAGAGAATTTGGCGCGGCCGTTTCCGACAGGAGTATTCTAGGCCAATGACCTAGAAACTCCTCGGCCCCGAAAATGTTGAATTTTTTGAGACTTTCCATTTTCAGAATTTTTTTCTCAATTTTCAAGATAATCATCAATCGATCTGCTTTCGAGCACTCAAAAATAAAACAATCAAATAACCAGCAAAATTATGAAAAAAATTAGTAATTTTCTAAAATATCACATTTGAGCCATTTGGAAGAGAAAAAAGAGAATCAAAGGGGGAAAACACTGAAGAAGCATGCCGTAAAAATCATAAAAATAATAAAAATCTGAAAAAAATCTGGAAAAAATTGAAAACTAGAATCAATCACAAAAAAGATCTTGAAAAAGCTTTTGAAAATTGGGGGAAAATGGGCAAAATTTGGGGAAAAAAAGGAAAAATTCAAAAATTCCGAGATTATTGTGACTTTTTCTCCTGTTTCTTGGCGACTGGAGCACTTCCCCAAATGTCGGCAAAGGCAAGAGTTCCGGCGAAGACAAGGACGGCTCCGAGCCAGTGTTGGGCTGAAAATGGGGAGAAATTGTTGGTTTTCAGGGATTTTTCCTCAAATTTGATCAAAAAACAACTGAAAAACACGAATTTTCCCTAAATATTCAAAATTTCCAGTGATTTTCCTTATTTTTTGGTTGATTTTCGTGAATTTTTCTGTTCTAGGCTAGAAATGACAAAAATTGCAGGAAAACCTATGAACAACTGAACAAATTTCGGAAAATCTTGATTTTCAGTCATTTTCTGCCAAAAACCAGCTAAAAACAGATTTTTTAAAAATCTTCTGTTTTTCAGCATTTTTCGCAGGTTTTTGATACTTTTTGAGCTCTAGAATGAAAGTGACAAAAATTTAGAGGAAATTTAGGGAAAAGTAGGAAAAATCCAGTCAAATCTGAAAAATCCGACATTTCCACCAAATTTTCACGAAAAATGACATTTTACCTGGAAATTTCAATTTCCCCCCTGGTTTTCCTGTTCAAATTTCTCATTTTTAAAATAAAACCTTACATTTTGAAAATTCCAAAAAATAAGGAAAAATTCGGGATTCTCATGAAATTTCAGGCAAAAACCTTCAAAAAAAAAAACCCGATTTTCGTCAAGTTTTTTGGATTTCCCTGATTTTTCCTTCATTCTTCCCTCAATTTTCCCGTATTCTCGTACCTGTAAACGGATTTTTGAACCAGACAATCGAGACGATGAGTGAGAGGAATTTGCGAAGAGTGACGACGAGAGTGACGGTTAGGGAGTCGACACGGGAGTTGAGTTGGTACACGAACTTGATGCAGTAGTATCTGGAAAAATATAGGAAAAACTATGTGTCGATTATTGATTTTTTGGGGAAAAACTGATAAATTTCAGATTTTTTTGGAACAGAAAAATTTTTTTTTTTCAAAAATCATGAATGGAAAATAATTTGTTTTTCTCAATTTTTGAAAATTTGAAAATTAATTTTTTCGTTTGAATTACTTACTGGATTATCGGAATCGTTATTCAACTTCTTGGAATTGTGAAACAGAAACCGAATCTTTGCATATTTTTGAAAAATTGATTTATTCTCCGTTTTTCTATCATCATTTTTTCTCAAAACTCACTGAAGCACACAACTGGCAGCCAGATCAACCCAAAGGGACGGAACTCCTGGAAGAATCGAGTAAGGGGCACTGGCGGAGAGCTTCTCGGCCGCCGAAACAATGTCACCGCCCATGACGAGGAAGAATGGAAGCGAGACAAAGTGCTGGAAAATGGGAAGAGATTATTGATTGATTAATTGATAAAATGATTGATTTAAAAAAAATTTGAAAATCCGGAAAAAATACTGAAATTTTAAAATTCACTCTTGCAAAAAAAAATGTTTTTTTTTTGGATTTTGAAAAAAGAAATGATAAAACTGATGATAATCCGTTCGTGGAATTATTTTCAAAAATTGCAAACTATTTTGGATATTTTTATTTATGTGCAAAAAACGCTGAAATTTTTATAAAAAACAATTTTTTAGGAAAAAAAATTCAAATTTTAAAAAATTTTTTGCAAAAAAACCAACTATTTTTATTACCAAAATCAGTCAAATTTAAAATCCTAAAATTAAAAAAAAAAAGTGAAAAAATTAATTTTTGAATTTTAAAAAATTTTCAAAAAAAAAAATTTTTTTCAAATTTTCGGATTTTCCATTTTTTTTTCTTGTTATTTTTTCCTCATTTTTTTGAAATTTTATTTTCACTCAATCCACTCACCGTAATAAACATAGCCTCATCAGGATGTTTTCCATAATTCTCATACATTTGTTGTTGGCAGATTGCCAAGTAGGCCGATGCCAACAGTGCGAAGGTGAGCATGGCGATTCCGATAGACCACTCCTTGTAGTGCTTCGAGGCTTCTTCATAGGAGAGACCAGAGTCAGCAGAAGCAGAAGTGGCCAGGGTGCAGATGATGATACCGACAGTGATGGCGAAGACGGAGATGTACTTACGGGCAGAGTAGCGTTTGCCGATGAGGAAAACGGAGAGGAGGAGGGTGGCGAGAAGGGAACCCTGGAAAAAACATGTTATAAAGTTTCAGAATATAAAAGTTTCATAGTGGGTCTCGCCACGAAAACGGTGAATTCCAGCATTTTCCACAGATTTTTAGTGAAAAATCCCGTATTTTTGGGAAAAATACCATTTTTCTGGAAAAAGTGCCAAAAATCAAAGAAAAAACCGTTATTTTGAACTAAAAACTGGTGAAAACTGCAAAAATTGATAGGGAATTATTATTGCCGTTTCCCAGCTATTCAACTGATGGGTCCCGCCACGAAAATGGTTTCTGGGTGAAATACGGCTTCTTGTCAAGGTTTTGACACTTTTTCTGTTGAAAACGGGTAATTTCGATCATTTGCCATCAAATCCCAGCTTTTTCCACCAATTTCCAGTGCAAAACATGCAAATTAAGGTATTTTTACACTTTTTCCCGAAAACACCTAATTTTCATCGAAAATCGGTGGAAACGACCGGAATTTGGTTGAAAAACATTAAATTTATGACATTTTACCCGTTTTCGTCAGAAAAAGTGGTTCAGAAGCCGTTATTCAGCTAGGAACCATTTTCGTGGCGAGACCCACAGTGTCAATTCTGACTAACCGATCTAAAAATGATATGCAATGGCACTGGAACATGGAAGTTGAGTGCCTGATTGTTGACGACGTTGACGATGAAGAACATGCTCACAGTCCACACGTAGCCTTTCAACGGGATTTTATTGCCGACAGTGAAGAACTTGGAAGTGAAAATGAGTCCGTGGGTGGCGATGAACAGAAACGTCGAGAACGTCATCAGGTTCATTGCGGAGGGTTCTTGTCTAAAAAAAACAAGGAAAGTCTGGAAAATTCCGAAAGAATACTGATAGTATTATGAGTTCGCAGTACACAGTCAGTCGACGGTGTTGCTCTTTCTACGTCTGCGTCTCGTTTTGCGCCTGCGTCTCTCTAGGCGCCCACACTATTTCTCCAATTTCGTGGCGAGACCTTTTCGAATGTTCATCCGCCGACTGACAACCTACTGCGAACTCATAATATACAGAAAAATGCGCTGAATTGAATGGTGTCTTCAGAATTTGGCAGCCGACTCATTGTAGGCAAATAATCTCCCAATTATCTTTGAAAAATCATAAAAAATCAGGTTTTGCGAACCGGCAAATTCTGAAGGCACCATTGAATTCAGCGCATTTTTCTGGATATTATCTGGATTTTTTGGAATTTTTCAGAACTTTACAAATCAATTTTCACCCATTTCCCTTCTAAAAGTCCTAAACTATTTTTTTTTCCAAAAAAAAGAAGATATTTGTCAAATTACAACAAAATTGAATTTCACAACTTTTTCAAATTTTTTCAAAAAAAATTTGAAACCGAAAAAAAATTATCTTCTCAATTTTTCCATGTGAAACTTTTCATTTCGTCCTCCTTCGACTTAAAAAAAAATTTTTTCGGAATTTTCCAGATCTGTGAGGTCAAATTCTAATTTTTGACCCTTTTTTCAAGCTTTTCATCAATTCTGTTCATTTACCTGGTAGCCCCTGTTATCAATCTTCCGTCATCAATTGATCAAAATTAGACAAAAAAACCAGTTTCTGATTCGATAAATCAGAAGGAGTACTTTGTAGGGTACTGGGTACGGGTACAACATACAAAGTTTTTTGTGATTGTTTTTTCGAAAAAAAAGGCATTTTAAAATTCTTTGAATATTGGAATTATCAGTGATAATTTGAAAAATGGTGAAATTGAAACCGAAAAAAATTTTTGAAACAAAAAATTAAAAAATTTTTTTTTTCAGTTCGAGATTTTTTTCTTACTGATAAATAGATAAAGTGATTTTAAAATCATTGGAAAAAGGAAAAATTGAAGCCAAAAAAAGGCTTTCAAAAAAATTAAAAAATTTTTTTTTCAATTTTTCAATTTTCCATTTTTACCATCTGTTTTTGTGAATTTTGTCCCATTATTTCGATTTTCAATGAAGAATAATCATTTTCATGCACAAAACTACTCACTTCGCGATATTCTCCACAAAAACCATGCATCCCATACAACTGCCGAGTACTCCGAATATTGGTGCCACCGCCGACGCCATCGTTTTCTGGAAAACGGGAAAATTGCTGAAAAAAAGGAAAACGAGAAGAAAAAACTGGAAGAAGCGAAGAAAACGGAGAAAAAATACATATTTACAAGAAAAAAAATTATCAAAGAAAAAATTGGAAAAAAAAATTTCAAAATTTCTATAAATTTCTGGAAATTTTTTTTCATTGATTGGTTTGCGATCAGAAATGCTTCAGAATTTCAGAAAATTCACAAAAATAATGTCACTTTCAAATTTTCATGAAAAGTTCAATTTTTCAGAAAATTTTGATTTTGCAATGCCACTCATAGCCATAAATTCACAAAATTCAAAAATGTGACATTTCTGAAAATTCTGAAAGATAAAGATCCAATATCGCCCAAAAAAACCTTTCAAAAGTGCGAAAAACCAAGCTGAACAAATGAAAATAAAAAAAAATGAGAGAAAATGTGAAAAATTGCATCACACCTCTCCACAGGCAACTGAACCAATTGAACAGAACGAACAGGACAAAGCAAACAAAAAAGCGTCAAATGAATGAGAAATATTGGGAAAAAAGTGCAAAGTCTAGTCTAGACAGCAATTTTCAAGCAAAATTTAAAAAAATTGAAGAAAAATTTCCAAAAAATAAATAATTGAAAAAAAATCAAATTTTTTTTCCAAAAATTGTTTTCCTTTTTTTTCCAATTTTTTTTTTTTGGAAAATAGGTATTTTCAGTGGTCTAGCCTATAATCGCAGCCAAAAACCACAAAAAATGATATCAAATTTTTATCAAGGAATAAAAAACCTTCAAATCACAAACTCTTCTTTTCTTTTTCTTTTCGGACACACAAAGAACACAAACACAATTGTGTTCTGTAGCTAGTGCCCTAGTGCTAAGTCACAGAAACACACATTGGGAAAAATGATTGGAAAGATGGAGAAAAAGAAATCGAAAAAGAGTAAGAGAGAGAGAGAAAGTTCGAGGAGGCGGAGACGACGAGAGGAAGGTCATCTGGGACAAGAATTGTAATGTTTAGTGGGTGAGGAATGGATTGTGGTCGGGACGACGGGAGGAAAGTTTACGAATTCATGAAATGAACGGATTTTGGGAGGAAAAGTGAGGATTTGTTTAGAAAAATTGAGAAAATCCAGGAAAAATAAGGTAAAATCAAAAAATCATTGGAAATCAGTGATTTTCGGCAATTTCAGTGCGAAATTTGACATAATAAACCGGATTCTTAGAATTTTTTTAAAATACAAAACACGTCTAGAAAATGAACCGGGATGAAAGGGAAACGTTTACAAAATGATGAATTTTGGGAGGAAGATTGAGGATTTGTTCAGAAAAACTGAGAAAATCCAGAAAAATCTAGGAAAAATCAGAAAACCTCCGGAAATTGATGATTTTTGGCAAATTTTGTGCGAAATTGACAAAAAAACAGATTTTTTTTGAGAATACAAAACTCGTCTAGAAATTGAACCCTTTGGGAAAAAAATTCTGGAAAAAAACAAAGAAAAACGAGGAAAACGCTGAAAAGAATTCAAATATTCAAATTTTAAGTGTGCGGTAGAGCGCACTTGCTGACCCATATCGGCCAAAATTTTGAAATGAAATTCCGGGGCGATTTCACGGAGATTTGTGACTTTTTTTTTGGAGATGCGGAATTGAAGGATTAGAGTTATACTTCACCACTAACATGAATTGAAGCCCGGTCTCCCATAATTTCCCCCAATCAGCTAAAGGTAGCTTCGAAAAGTTGTAACTCTGTTCAAATTCAACATTTTTTGCTAGTCTTTGGCTGAATTTGTGTCTAATAATATAGTGTCCACAAACTTTAGTAGTTCTTCTTCCTCAAAATTCAAATTTCGCGGCAAAAAAATCATAAAATCTCAAAAATGTCAATGTGGGCAAAAAAAAGTTGGATCTAACGGGCAGCGAAATGACCAACTTCTTTCCCTATTCAGATTCCACTATTTTTTCTGTACTTTTGTCATTATTGAACTCCCATTTATATATTTTGAAGCCCATTCTCATAAAACTTCAAAATTCGCTTATAAAATTCAAAAATAAACATAAAAACCCAAAAATTTACATGAAAATTCAAACTTCGCGGCGAAAAGTCCATAGATTCCAAAAAAAAATGTGAATTTGACCAAAAAAGAGTATTCTTCTCTTTTGTGCCCGAACCCTTATCAGTAACACTAAAAATTTAAAAAAAAAACTGGAAATTCGAAAAATACAAGTCACAAACCCACTAAAACAACCAAAAAAGTCCAGAAAACGCAAAAAACGATGCGATTATATAGACACAAAGCGACTGAAAAACGGTGATGATAAAGGAGAGGTGATTATAGTGATGGGGGAGGGAGGAGTGATAAGAAGTGATAGGGGTACTGATAAGGTACAAACTACGAGGCTACAAGTTACAAAAAATATAAAAATGGGCGAAAAAAAGGGAAAAATGGGAAAAAAAAAGAAAAAATAGGAAATATTGATAGAATTGGAACTAAAATAAGGCCAAAAATTGAAACAAAAAAAAATTGAAAAAAAATTCAAAAATTTTTTTCAAAAAATTAAAAAGAAATTTTCACTTTATTGATTACCTATTTTTGAGGGGAAAAATTAAAATTTCAGGGAAAATTTGCACAATTTATACAAAAAAATCAAAAAATTTGGAAAAAATTCAGGGAAATTCAAAAAATTCACAGAATTTTTGAAAAAAAAACAGGGCAAGTGATCGATTTTTCACAGGTGAATTTGGGGAAATTTGGTTGGAAAAATGGGGGGAAAATGCAGTATAATTATGAGGGAAATCTGAAGAAAAAATTGAAAAAAATATTTTTAAAAAATGAGAAACCGGGAAAAAATGGGTGAAAATTAAGGAAAATTCAGGAATTAAAAAAAAAATACAAAAAATACAGGGAAAAAACCGGAAAAGTTATCTCTACTGAATCTGTATCGTTTCAAAATGGACAACTGATGACGGGGCGGCGTCTTTCATGATTTGAATGTCCAGGGCTCGGATTGGTGAGGGGGTAAAGTGTTTTTGGAGGATCTGAAGGGAGAAAAATGAGTTTTGCGTGGGATTAGCACTAGTTTTTCAGTACTGAACAGCACTTCGCGCTTTTTTTCTAGGTTTTCAAGATTCGTATAAATCGCCCTGCTCATGCTCAAATTTTGTTTTCCAGTTTTTCAACCTTTGTCAAATTATCGGATTCTTCTATTTATTTGTTTCAGAATTTCTCAAGTTAGCCACCTTTGATGGTCTCTTGTTAGATTTTTCAGAGTTGACTTCCAAACAAAAAATGTATTTTTTTTTTGGAAAAATCCAAAATTCTTACCACACTCCATTTCTTGACCACATGACGCTCACCATTTCCGACAAGAATGATAGCTGAAAAAAAACAATGAATTTGATTTCTGATGTTTTTTTCAGATTTTTGACAGAATTTTTTGTGCGAAAACTAGAATCAAAAAAGTGAGAAAAAATTCAATTTTTTGTTTAAAAAAACTGGAAACTAAAAAAAATAAGAAAATTTGATATTTGCAGAAAAATGTATGAAAAAAATGGTAAATTTTATGAACTTTAAAAGATTATTAACAAAAAAAAATAATTAATCCAGAAATAAAAACGCAAAAAATTCTGTTTTTCGGGAACTTTTCGAAAATTTGACCGAACTGTGTATAAACCTTTTCAAAAATTTTGTTTCAATTTTTTAAGTCGAAATTTTAATTTTTCTATTCATTTTTCAGAAAAATACGCAATTTTTCCAATTTTCAACATTTTTTAAAATTGAAAACCAAAAAAAAATTTTTCTCAATTTCCCAAGAATCTATTTTTTCCAATTTTTAGCCTAAAAATCCGCACCTTCAGCTCCCAAACACGGCATACTCGTCGCCTTGATATCAATCAACCTTCCCAGCTGAACTCCACAATTCGGTCCCTTGCAAAGGATTCTTCCAGTCGCATGTGACTTTGCATCCCGCTGTCGCTCCGCTTCCGAAGACATCTTACTCGTGACGAGGCTCCAGAATTCCGGGCGGCACACGAAATATTGCGTTTTGTTCGCCTTGATATGGCTGTTCCTGCACAATTCCATATCACATTTTTTACAAAGAATACGGTATTCAATGTTTCGATCGAGCTGGGCCTGGATCAGCTGCGCTTTATCCGTTTCTTCTTGTTGGATCCGTCTCCAGATGTTTTCAACGTTGAAGGAAACTTGTTGTTCGAAGGATTCTGGAGCACGGAGCACTTCGTTTAGCGCCTGTTTCATCATGTTTTCACGACTTTTGTTGTCACTTTCTTGTTTTTGAAGGGCTTTGCTGTTGGTGATAAGGACGCAGGTGGAGTTTAGGGCACGACCACGACCTGGAGGAAATTTGGGATTTCTGAGGGGGTTTTTAATCAATTTCAGATAGTTTTCCAAGGTTTACAAAAATATTGAAATAACCTGGAATTTTTGAAAAATGAAATAAAAAAAATGAAAAAATGAAAGTCCAGAAAAAAGCTAATTTCTGAAAAAATAATTTTTTTATTAGAATTTTTCGAAAATTTGTGTTTTTTTATTCGAAACTTTTGAAAAACCAGTTTTTTAAAAATGGGAAAAAATATTTTTACAAATAAATTGATTAAAAAATTGGGAAAAATCAAATTTTTCCAAAAAAAAAATTTGTGTCATTTTTTTTTTAATTTTTGAAAAATCTATCAGTTTTTGGTATTTTTGTAATTTTTTCGAATTTTTAGTAATTATTTTACTTTTTTTATTTTTTTTCAAAAATGGAAAAATAAATTTACAAAAAATAAATTCGACAATTTGGAAAAAATCGAATTTTTTCAAAAAAAAATTTTTTTAATCGATTTGAAAAATTCAGATTTCTTTTTCAAAAATTGAACATTTTTTGAAAACCTTTTTTTCGAAATTTACGACCTTTTTTTTTATTAAATTTTTTTTTCAATTTTTTAAAATCAAAATTTTTCAAAAACCGAACCTCTCCTCTGAACATGTGCAATCTCATTAGTCGCATAATTGTATTTGATAACCAGATTGCACTTTGCCACATCAAGACCCTCCTCGGCAACAGAAGTCGACACAAGAACTTTGATCTTTCCTTCGGCAAATTTCGCCAATTTCTCCATTTGAGCACGTTTCGAAGCGGCCGATTCAGCGTCTTGAGCTCCGTTCGTCGATTTGTTGAGTCCTGAAGATATTGGTGATAAAGTGATAAGGTCAAAAAATAAAATAAAAAATAATTTGATAGAAAAAAACCAATTCCGACGAATCGAACTGAATTTTGGCCGAGCCAATTTTCCAAAATTAAAAAAAAATTTTCAAAAATTCATCACCACTGATAACAGATATCATAAAAAAAATTGGGAACATTTCTTAAAATTTTTGGAAAAAAAATTTTTTAAATTGCCTTATCACGGATTTTTAAATTAAAAATGTTTTTATCAGTGAACACAGTACTCTCATAAAATTTGAAATTTTTTTCAAATTACATGAAAAAAAATTTCATTTTTTACGAATTTTTATTTTCGAAAAATATTTTTATCAGTGATAAGAAATATTTCAGTAAATTTGATTTTTTAAAAACATTTTCGAAAAAAATTTTTGAAAATTTTTTTTTTGAATCAATTTTTCTAGATTTTTGCCAGTTTTAGCGTTTTTCCCGGGTTTCTCCAAAATTTCCAACTCACCAAAAATCTTATCAGCCTTGATATCCAGCCTTATCAGTGTCTGGCTCTGATTAAGAATCTCATTGAGAATCTTGGCTTCATAGCGAGTTCTCATGAAGATAATGGCTCGGAAGTCGGGGTTACGGTTGTGTTCTTCACGTAGATACTTCTCGACCTGAGTGATCATCGGATTATCACCGGAGCCATTGGTGGAAAGGTGATTGTGATAACCTGGAAGACTGATAAGCTGATAAGGTGATAACACTGATGAGAGAACAAAAGGTTTGAGGGAATCACAATGGATCAGTAATGATTAGCCTGTGATTATGTCTAATTAGCATTCAGTGATAGATTAATCAATCAATGACTGATAAGGTGATAAGCTGACAATCACACGAACAAAGAAACATTCAGAAGACCCATTCCGGAGCCCTCACCTGTCTCAAGTAGGGTCCTGAAGGTTTGAGGAAGAGTTCCTTGGAAATCTAAAGAAAATCCAATAATCCAGTGATAAGCTATCACTGATAACAGATTACAGCTGATCATTTAGTGATACGACATTTTTGGTGACCCAGATTTAGTAAAATATGAAAATTTCAGTTTTTTCACTGTGATCTAGATTTTTTTTTTCAAATTTTCAAATTTTCCAAAAATTAAAAAAGAGCCACTTACGTTCCCAAATCATCGTCATCTCATGTGTGAAATTCGCCACTCTATCTTCGATTTCTTCTCTCAAAAAGTTCAAAGCGACGGTTGGATTGAAGTTGGCGTTGTAGGTGAGGGTCAGGTAGCATTTCTGGAAAAAATCGGGTTAGAAATAGGGGTTATTGTGAATATGGAATAGAAATCCAAAAAATGAGAACATTTTTTAAAATCACAAATAAAAATGGGGATTTTCCAAATTTTTCAAAAATTAGAAAATTTAAAATTGGAAAAAAAATTTTTTTTTCTAAATTAAAAAAAAAAATTTTTTCAATTTCCCAATCTTCGATTCTTTTCATGTTTTTTTTGGTGGAAGAAAAATCGATAATTTTCAAAAAATTGAACAATAATTTCCCAAAAAAAATTTTTCAACGGAAAAAATTATTTTTCGCCATTTTATTTTTGAAAATTTTCCGAATTCTCCATTTATTTTTATGATTTTTATTTCAGATACAGTAGCGACAAGAAGTTAACATACCTGTTTTGAAATCGCTATAACTCAGCTCTTGACATGACATAGTCAAGTGTCCCCAGAATACGTGATAAATTTTTCTAAGGAATCGGAAAAGATTCAGATGAGGGACGTCATCTGAAAGTTGAAAATTCTGAAAATAAAAAAGTTCAAAACGTTCCTGATTTTTTTCAGAAGATTCTGAAAAGGCCAAAATGTGCTTTAGGGTCCATAAAAACACCCCAAATTTTTTCAGATTTTTAGAAAAATTTTGAAATTTTTTACGATGATTTTAGTGAAACCGGCCTGAAACGTTCGGTGCGCGTAGCCGCCCGAGGAGTATTTGGATCAGAATACAAATTCTTGAGAGTACGTACCAATGTGGTCCTAATCGGATGCAAAATCAAAAACTTTGAAATTTGAACGCTGATTTTGTCAATTTTCAGTTTTTGGAGGTTTCAGTACTTTTGAGAGCTTCAGGCCATTTTCACAAAAGTCAACGTAAAAAATTTCAAAAATTTTTTAAAAATCTGAAAAAGTTTGAGGTGTTTTTATGGACCCTAGAGCACGTTTTGGCACTATCTAGGTCATCTGAAAAAACCAGGGACGTTTTGAACTTTTTTATTTTCGGAATTTACAACTTTCAGAAGACGTCCCTCATCTGAATCTTTTCCGATTCCTTAGAAAAATTTATCACGTATTCTGGGGCCATCTGACTATGTCATGTCAAGAGCTGAGCAAAATCGGTTGAAAATGAACCGAGTTATAGCGATTTCAAAACAGGTATGTTAACTTCTTGTCGCTACTGTAGAGGAAATATCGATAATTTTTCAAAAAAAAATTCCGGAAAAAAAAATTTTATTTTTCAAAAAAATTATTTTCCAATTTTTTGCAAAATTTAATTTTTTAAAATTTTCTATTTTTTTCATAATTTTTATTTTGAATAAATAAAAAATCAATATTTTTTTTTGGAAATTAAAAAAAAATTACGTTTTTTTGAAATCTAAGAAAAATGCCAATGTTTACAATTTCAAAAAATTTATTTTCCAAAAAAAAACAAATCCCATTTATGTTTTTGTCAAACTCGCCCACCTTCAACACAGTCAACGCCTCATTCACAGCGAGTTTGGTCATCGAATCCTTGAAATCCTTACAAGTCGAAACAGTGTTCAGTGCATTGCAAACCCAACACAGATACGCAGAATGTTCTCGATCGGCCGGTGGGGTTATGAATCCAGATGGAGCGGCGAATTCACGATCTCCAGGGTTCTGGGCGACGGCGTTGTTGGTCTGGATGCGGATTCCGTCGGTTCCTGGAGAAGAATATTCAGATTTTTAGAATTTAGGGGGATAAAATAGGAAAAAACTACAAATGAAATGGGAAAAATCACAAAAAAAAAATCTCAGACCACAATCTAAAAATATGAATGAAAAACGCAGGTTTTTTGGGATATTTCGTGAATTTCAACAAAGAAAACAATAATTTCTTCATGGAATCGCATGAAAACTCACTCAAAATGACAGTCATCCTTTTCTCGACTTCGGCCATCATTTGACACAACCATTTTGTAAAAGTGGCAATGGGTCCTTCAATAGAGCGCTCGCAGTAGAAGACAGCTGGAATATTGATTTGCTTCAAATTTTTCAAAAGTTTAGCAAATTTAGCCAATTTTTACTGGAGAAAGGGAAAAATCCAGATATTCCAAAGTTTTGAAACAAAACTTCACGAATCCATCCCAATTTCAGTTTGAAAATGCCAAATTGCCAATTCTTATCCAACTTCTTGCTCTCATGACCAATTTCCTGCGGATTTTTCAAAAATCTACCATAAATAGCCACCTTTTGACATTGAAAACCGGCAAAATCCCAGAAATTGAACGTTTTTTACTGATTCCTTTACAGATTCGAAGCTTTCCGGCAAGACTTAACGATTCTAGCAAAGAGCACAGAAAATAGCCACATTTTCAACTAAACAAGGGCTCAAATCAAGAAATTCAACGTTTTCCACTTATCACTTCAAAACTTTACAAGTAAACTCGATGATTCGATCAGAATACCAATTCTCTTGACAGATGTATTCCGGATTTGCCAAAAATTGATCAAAAACTGTCCGAAACGTTAGAAAACTATCATTAATTGTCACTTTCTCTAGTGAACAACGGCAAAATCTCAATAATTTCATAATTTCCAAATGTTTCCACAGATCTCAACTTCAGTTCAAATATGCCTAAATTCTTCTCGACCTTCCCTACGGATTTATTTCCACTTTTTCCATTGAAATAGTGCAATATTCTAGAAATTGTCAAGATTTTCTACGAATTCTTTCCAAATTCCCAGGCTTGTCAAACGACGCTCCACCACTTCACCGATGTTGTGTTTAGCGAAGTGACGTGTCGATGCTCGTAACCCCACCCCCCGCGTCCAGAACAGACCCACTAATTCTGTCTTCTAGTGCCCCCACTGCACAGCCGTTTCTTCCTCACTCTCTCTACTATTCTCTGTCTGTCAAAATGGCCAAGTGTACCATTGCCAAGACCTCCACCAAGGCTCTCCTCCGCCGTATCGGTGCCAAACCGCTCAAGAAGGTTCCCGCTCATCGTTGTGTTCTGAGACGCTCCATCAAGAAGTTCGTCTACGAGCAATGGGACATCCGAGAGGAGATGGACCGTCAGGCCAAGATGAAGAAGAAGATGGAGAAGGAGGCCCGTCTCCAGGCCTTTTTCAACAGAATGGCCGAGAAGACCGATCGTATGCTCAAAAAGGAAATGAACAACATCGAAAGGAAGAACCAAGTATTCAGCCAGCTCGAGACCCTCTGCATCTAAGGATATCACTGATAATAACTGATAATTGTAATTATGTATAATTTAATCATAATAAAAATGTTTTTTTTTAAACTTGTGTTTTTTCTACAGTCTCCTCCCCCAAATTGTCCTCTTCCAATCGAGATTCTTCTTATTTCGCAGTTATCAGACCAGTGATAAGAACAATTGAGCCGAATATTTACGGATTTTAGGCCGTCTCCGGGTTTATTTAGGCAGAATACATGAATTCAGTCAATTCCCATAAAATTCCAGCATTTTTCATCGATTTTTAGTGGAAAATCACGAGTTTTTGTGATTTTTCGGCGGTTTTCGCGAATTCCATGGGAGTTGACTGTATTCAAGTCTGTTTTTAATGAGAAAATGTTCCGAAAAGCTGTCTAGAGGCCGTATTTTAGCCAAGAACCATTTTCGTGGCGAGACCCACCAAATTTTTCAGCCATTTTTCAATTTTCTTTATCATTTACGTGTCAAAACTCACTATCCGGTACAATTGGCGAGTACTGCGTGAGTTCTGTGACGTTTTCCCTGACGACACTCAACTCCTTCACGTTCATCGTTGCACACAGCTCGGCAATGTGATAGACGACTTCTCGTTCGTTTTTCGAGTCGCCTGTTCCGAGGGAGGCAGTGAGACCAATGATTTGAGGGAGACGGTGACCGTCGGGCATGTTTCCCATGTTCTTGAGGGTATGGTATTCACGCATAATGTCTGGAAATTGAGGATATTGATTTTTAGGAAAATTTAGAACTTTTTCGGGAAAAATAATCGAATTTTCAGATTTTTCAGGAAGATTCTGTCCAAAAATCGGAAGATTTTCAGTGAAAAAAATAAATTTTAAATATTTTTTTTCTGATTAAAAAAAATTTGAGAACTAATCTGGGAGAAATTAGTCTGATTTTTCTAAAAACTGAAAATTTAAAAATAAAATTCTGATTTTTTTTAGTTTTTTGGGCTGTTTTTGACATTTTATTTTATTTTATTTTTTTTAAAGTTTGAAAAAATTTAACAAATCTAGAATTCATTTGCGAGAAATTCGTCTGATTTGTGTAAATTTTAAAAAATTGAAATTTTAGATAAAAAAATTTTTTTCTTCAATTTTCTAATTTTTTTTGGCTATTTTTTACATTTTTTCAAAATCAATTTTGACATTTTCAAAATTTTTTTGCAAATATTCGATAACTCACTAGCATACGGTGAGTTTTTCAGCGTATTGTGGCATTCGTCGAAAATGATAATTGTGAATGTTGACAGGAAGAAACGGGCCGGACGGAAGTCTTGGGATTCGTCGAGGTGTTCGGCGCAGAGATTTCTGGAAAAAATGATAAAGTTTTGGTGATAATCTGCGATTGATAAGATGATAGAAAAAAGCAAATAAAAAATATCAGTAAAACAGGGAAAATTTCGAAGAATAAAATATCAAACCAAAAAAATTAAAATTCAAAAAAAGAATGTTTTGATTGATGAGCTGATAACACCACTGATAAGGAAATCCAAAAAAACCCACACAATCATCTGCGGAGTAGCCACAATCAGATCATGAGCATCAATTGCGCTTCGGATTGGCACGTTATCAGCTCCTTGGATGATTTGGATCTGGAAACAAATATCATGATGATACTGATAAGAGAAAAAATATTTAAAAGAAGAAATCAGTGAACAATTACAAAAACTAAATTTTCAACAAAAAATTATGGAATTTTTAAAAATTAATGAATAAAAAAAAATTTAATTTAATTTTTTTTTGGAATTTTGATTTTCTGATAACAATTCAAAATTTAGTTCTAAATTTTTAAAACTGGGAGAATAATTTTTTATCAATTTATCACTAAAATTTATCTAAATTGATAAAATCTTCATCCTCTACAATTTTTCTCAATTTTTCCTAAAATTACTGCTGATTACAATGATCCGATGATACTGATTTCAAAAAAGTGATAAAAAGGCGAAAACAAATTTTGAAAAATTATAAAAAATCCAATTTTCAAAAAAAAATTTTTATTTAATTTAGGTCAAATTTTTGAAGAATATTTTTAAAAATGTGAAACTTTTTTTAAAATCAAATTATCAATAAATTTTATCAAAAGTGATAAAATCCTCAATCTCTTCAATTTTTTCCCAATTTTTCCAAAACCACTCACATGATAACAATGCTCCAAATACGACGATATACTATCCGACTGTTGCTTCAGAATCATCGAATTCGGTGTCATAAAAAGCGCCTTGAACGGCCGCCCGTCTCGTTTTCTCGTTTCAAAGTGTTCTTTTAGAATATTGGCGGCGATGACTGTCTTTCCGGAGCCAGTTGGAGCCGTGACGATGGTGTTGTCGCCACGGAGAGCCACCCGACACAGTTCTTCTTGGTAGTTACGGAGGCAGAGGGCACGTTCTGAAATCAAGGAATTTTGGGGAAAAAATGGGCGGGAAACGAAAAGAAATCTAGAAGAATCTAGAAAGTTCTAGAAAAAATTAGAAAAATCTGGGAAAACTTTCAAAAAAAAATGAATTCAAAAATTTAAAAAACAATTGGTGGAATATTCGAATTTGAGTAAAATTATTGAAAAATGTGAAAATTAAAAAAAAAAATTTTTTTTTTGAAAATTTTTGAAAAATTTCAAAATTCAGAAAAAAAATTTTTCTGGGGTTTTCGGATTTTTTTTAAAAGTTTAAATCAAAAAAAGGTGTTTGAAAAATGGTTTACAAAAATTGAAAAAAAATTGAAATTAAAAAAAAACGTATTTCGGAAAATTTTTTGAAAAATCTCAAAATTTGAAAAAAAATATTTCGATTTTCAGAACTTTTTTTTAGAATTTTGAAAAATTGAAAAATGTTTTGAAAAAATGATTTACAAAAGTAAAAAAATCAAAAATTTCTAAAAATATTTTTTTTTGTAAATTTACGAATTTTCAAAACTCGGAACAAAAAATATTTTTGGATCTTTTAGAATTAAAAAAAACATTCGAAAAATGAGATATGTTTGAAAAATGGTTTCAAAAAAGGAAAAAAAATTGAAGATTTCAAAAAAAAATTCTTTTGAACAATTTTGGAATTTTCAAATTTGCCATTTTTTTTAAATTTTTTTTACATGTCCGAGTGCTTAGGCCGCAACCCGGAAATGAGTTGGGACCTAGTGCATTCGATAGGGAATGGCCGGTTTACTGTAGTGAACTGATCTTAACTTTTCCCCGTTTTTGGTTTGAAGCGAGTTATGAAGCTTTGAAGTTGCAGCTCATTTTGGGCTCAATATGGGTCGCCGCGCCACCGCGCAAGTCTACTCAAAGACGCCACCTAGAAAAACAACCGTGAATGGCCGAGTGGCTAGAGTGATTGACTGATAGTCGACATGCCGGTGTTCAATTTCCCATTTTGGTTTTCTTTTTTTGCTCTCGCGCATGAGCATTACTCACCACTTTTTGATGATTATGGTGAACTTCAGACGCTTTTACAACATTCCCACTTAGAAATGTAGTAAATTTCCAGTTCAATATTGTGAAAGTTCGAAAAACTTCGTTAAATCTCTGAAAACTGTTCAGAACGCATTCTCCGACAGTTGAAAACTGCATTCTGCTAACGAAAATTCTTTGTGAACATCAAAAAGTGGTGAGTAATGCTCATGCGCGAGAGCAAAAAAAGAAAACCAAAATGGGAAATTGAACACCGGCATGTCGACTATCAGTCAATCACTCTAGCCACTCGGCCATTCACGGTTGTTTTTCTAGGTGGCGTCTTTGAGTAGACTTGCGCGGTGGCGCGGCGACCCATATTGAGCCCAAAATGAGCTGCAACTTCAAAGCTTCATAACTCGCTTCAAACCAAAAACGGGGAAAAGTTAAGATCAGTTCACTACAGTAAACCGGCCATTCCCTATCGAATGCACTAGGTCCCAACTCATTTCCGGGTTGCGGCCTAAGCACTCGGACATGTTAGATTTTATGGATTTTTCATATATTTTTTTCATCTTTTCATTAATTTCAAAGAATTTTCCTTCGAAACTCACGCATATGAACCCTTTCCTGAACCGTTTGAATAACTATTCTCGACATTGAATTTCCAATGGGAATGTCGTCGAATTGGAGGTTCACCATTCTGGGAAAAAGGAAATATCTTTGGAAAAACAAGATTTTCATTACAAAAACCATGAAAAACAGTCAAAACCAGGGAAAATAGGAAAAATCTCGAATTTCCAGTACTTTTCAATTTTTTCTCTAGAAATCCAGTTTTAGAGTGAGCAATGCCAAGTCAGAGAAACGTCTCTTCGTTTTTCACACTATCTCATTGCCAAATAGGCGGAATTTCGTCGTTTTTATGATAAGAACATGAAGAAACAACTTTTGCTGGTTTTTATGATTTTTTTCTATTTTTTAAATAAGATGAATTCATTTTCAAAAAATAAATTCAAGATTTTTTTTCTATTTTTCCATTTTATTTTCTTCTGTTGTATTTTCATTATTTTCTTTTTTTTTAATTCAGAAATACCTGAATCTTGGATTATGTTCAATTGCCGGTGTTCCCAACTGCATCATCATTTCTGTGGCTGATTGATTGACTGGGCATATCACTATTCTGGCATGGACTTGCCGACGGGAGATGTTCAGGCCTCCTGGAAAATTGGAAGGCGAATGGAGAGAAATTTGGGGAAAAAAATTAGAAGATGAATCAAATTTCATTGACATCAACAAAAATTTAAAAAAAATCAAATGTAGTCTTCTGAAAAAAATAGGGAATATGCTGAAAAAAAATTCAAAATTCAAAAATTTGAAACACGATGAAAAAAAAAATTTTTTGACAATTTTCTCTAAATTATTCTAATTTTTCAAAAAAAATTGACTGTTTTTTTTAAATTTCCCAATTTTTCTGATTTTAAAAAACTTGAAAGCAAGAAAAAAATCAGATTTTTATTATTTAACATTTTTGAAAAATTCGGTGAAAAAACTGAAAATTGTTGTTTTCTTATTTTTTTCAAATTTTTTGGGGGTTTTTTGGTGAACTAAAAAATTTTCAATAACATTTAGCGATTTTTAAAAATAAAAATCATTTTTCGAAATAAAAAAATTACCAGAAAATAAATTGTCTGAATTTTTGAAAAATCCGGTGTAACAAAAAAATTTTGTTTATTTTTCTGAATTTTTGCCAAATTTTTTGGGGATTTTCAAAAATTGGATTGTTTTCTTTTTTTTATCGCTGAAGCAAAATCGATTTTTTTTCAATTTTTGAAAAATCCGGTCAAAAAATTGAAATTCAATTTATTTGTCTGCAATTTTCAGAATTTTCGTGAATTTTATTCAAATTTCTCTCGTTTATCCGTATTTTCAGTTCGAATTAATTTTTCTCTCAATTTTCCTTCAAAACTCACTGTAGAATGCATCGAATCCCCTCTGAACACTTTCAATAAATTCCCTGGCTTCCGACATGATATTCTGCGAACACCTGTGATAAATGGCGTACATCACATCGTAAACCGAAAAGTCTCCGAGTATCGGAACGGTTCTCAGGATCAACTTCTTCATCATCTGCATGTTTTCCTCGTTTTCCTCTCCTATCCGATCCATTTCTTCTCTCAACGAACGGACGATATCATCGTAATTCGGGAAAGCTCCGAGATATTCGATGACTGATTTTGGATCAGTGTAGGCGAAGAATCCGTCAAAATGGCGCAGGATTTTTCTGAAAATCCAAGGAATTGGAGGTTTTTATTTTAAAAATTGTGTAAATTATTTTTTTTTTAGAAATAAACATTTAATTTACCGGAAATTTTGAAAAGTAAAAAAAAATGAATTTTTAATTTTTTTAAAATTTTCTGGTTTTACTAATTTTTAAAAATGTGTAGCATTTTTTCAAATGAGAAAATTGATTTTTTTTTGAAATTTTAAAGTGAAAATAAATTATTTCTAATTTTGAAAACTGAAAAAAAAATTTTTTTGAAACTTTTGAAAAATTAATACATTTTTTCGATTTCCAATTTTCAATTTTTTTTTGATTTTTGCAACATTTTTATCATTTTTATTTCAAACTTCCTTGAAAATCGCCAAAAACTCACCCAAATCCACTGCGTCTTTCCTTTTCTCCGGAACATTTCAGAATTTTGTGCAGATCCGATCTGGGCACTGTAAAATGGTTAATTTCTGTGGATTTCCAGTGAAAAATAGTGTTTTTTCAGTGAAATCTAGAGAACTTGGATGTTTTCGAAGGCTTCTGACGATTTTCGACAATTTTTGATCATTTTTCGCTGCTTTCTGGTGATTTTTGGCCATTTTTTGTGTTTTTAATTGAGTTCTGACCGTATTTCGTTATTTTTCTGCTATTTGTTGTGTTTTCCAGCTCAGTTTGTTCTTTTCTGTTAGTTTCTGGCCAAATTTCGTCTATTTTAGGTCAATTGAAGCTAATTTTGGTAACTGTTGTGCTATTTCAGTCATTTTATGTGATTTTTTTTGAATTTTTGGCATTATTTTGTGATTTTCGAAGATTTTCAGCCATTTTCGGTGTTTTTAGGTGATTTCTGGAGGTTTTTGTGTGTTTTTGTGTGTTTTCGGTATGTTTTTGGTGCTTTTTGTCACTTTTCCGCTATTTTTTGGGTTTTCCGGTCGATTTTCTATGTTTTTCCACGATTTTCCATCTATTTCAGTCCAAATTTCCACTCACCGTGCTTATTCAAATACGTCATGACTTCTCGATAGAGCCTATCACTATCAGCTTTCACCAATTCGCTGTTCTTCAGTTCCTCGAACAATTTTCTCGAAAAATCCGCGGAATTTGGGAATTCTTCGATGAGCTCGTCGATTCTGTCGATTTCGAGCAGTTCTGTGAGCTCACCGGCCTGAAAATATGGTTTTTTGTTGGAAAATCGTGGAAAAACCGGATTTTTGGCTGGAAATGACCGAAAATCTTCAAAAAACTCACTTTTCCGGGATCCCGATGGATTGGTTCGAGGTGTTTCATGATATCCTTGTCGTAGAGCTTCACGAGAGCACTTCGGTTGCGTTGGTTTCGGTTTATTACCATTTTGATCTGCAAAAAGTACTTTTCGGTGAAAATTCAGGTTTTTTGAGCGGAAATTAAAGGTTTTCGCGAAAAAATGAGGGAAAAAACGAGGTCTGCGGTTTAATCGCGCCCCAGCGCACACACTGTGTTCTCGAGTTTTCGGGGCGTCGGCGCCAGTGGAAAACGTTCAAATTAAGCTGAGCAATGGCGGAAATTGGGGATTTTTGAGGATTTTCAATTGGAAAATGGGTGAAATTGGGATTTTGCAATGGATAAGTGAAGGAAATCTAGTTTTTACAGCAAAAAAGTAGGGAAAAGTGAGTAAACTATGGGTTTTCAGTGTTTTTCTGGGGATTTTTGAGAAATCTTGTTGATTTTTTTCGAATTTTCGAGGGATTTTGATAGTTTTTGTGCTTAAATTTGTTTAAAACAACTGAAATTTTCAGTTTTCATTAGATTTTTGAAGAAAAAACCACGAAAAAACGGTAAAATTCAACAAAAAACGACGGAATTGCTGAAAAAAAGAAAAAGCTCTTTTGTCCACGTGAACTACACGAGTCAAGCGTTTCGAGAGTTTCAAAGCGAGACCCGAATAACAAAATCTGACATGCGTCTTCAAAAATTACGGTAGTTTTTTTCCAGATTTTCTTCAATTTATTGTAAATTTTCCAGTTTTCAAACATTTTCTGAAAGAAATATGATAAAATGGTATGCTAAAAACGTAATTTATCACAAAACAAGCAAAAAATCTTTATTCGCCGAAAAAGTTCAAATTTCTTTTGAATTTCAAAGAATCAATCAAGCAAAAGCAGTGTTATTTTCAAAAAAAGTTTGAGAATTATTTGAGACAAATCGAAGCATGAAGAGCGACTGGTTTGTGTGGGCCGACAAACTTTTCCTCAGCGACAAGGCCATAGTATAGGCCGGAGGCACAGAAGGAGTCCTGGAAATGGGTGAAAAATTGAAAATTAGTGCTGGTCATGAATATTTTCAGCTAATAATTTTGAAAAAAAGACGGATAAGTTATCAGTTAGTAGAAACCGAAAAAAATTAAATTAAATTTTGAAAAAAAAATTTTCAAAAAAAACTTTTTTTATTTTTCATTTTTTTCCGTAATTTTCAAATTTGTTACTTACATGTCTAAACAAATCATTCATCCTCTCGTTATACAAAATCCGATCACTCCACGCCGGACAAAGAGTTCTCTGGAACTCTTCCTTCCCCTTTTCATTGAGCTCGTAGTGACGGGAGGGCTGAAAATTGGGAAGTTGAAGTAAAAAAATTTTTTTTGAAAAACGTTTTGGCAGCTGTGCTCTACTGCTCTATATCTAATCGATAAATTTGAAATTCAAAGAGAAAAAAAAATTTTCCAACTTTTTTTTTCCATTTTTCCATTTTTTCCATTTTTGCAACTGTGCTCTACTGCACAATGTATATTAAATAAATTTGAAATTTGAAAAAATTGGAAGAAAAAATTTAAATTGAAAAAAAAATTTTTTTCAATTTTTTCATTTATTTTTATTTTTCCATTTTTCTAATTTGTTTTTGATTTTTGCAATTGTGCTCTGTTGCACCATTTCTATTTAAAAAAAATTCGGAATTTAAAAAAAATTGAAAAAAAATTAAGTAAACATTTTTTTCTTCATTTTTTCCCAATTTTTTTTTTCAAAAATCATTTTTCTTCACAAACCTGGAAAAAGCAAGTCTCTTCCTTCAAATTTCCCTTAAACGAAACATTTGCCAACTCTCCATTATATCTCTTGACCATCTGTCCCCTTCCCAATCGGAAGAACCAATCATGGATCGAGTGCAAATCGAATCTAGTCCGTTCCACCGTAGTTGTCCGTCTTCCGTGTCTATCCACGTGTTCAATCGACTCAACATTTCCATCTTCGTCTTTTTTAGCAACTGTTTGAACGAGTTGCGTCTTGGCGAGATAGTTGAGAAGATCTGTTTCATGGAGTTGAGAGTTGAACGAACCGGCGACTAGGATCGCGTCGTTTCGAAGGCCTTCTTCGTCAAGTCTGCAATTTTTTAGAACTTTCAAATAAATTTTTTGGGGTAGATAAAGGTATAAGGATCAAGTTTGTAGTTGATCAAAGTTCAGGAAAAATTTTTTGAAGGTGAGAAAAAAAACCGTTGAAAAAAGAGATTCACTCAACACGTCCCTATTATTGCCGAAATTTCAACTTTTTTGAAATCGCAATTTCGGAACAGAAAAGTGATAAAACATTTTTTTATTTTATGTTTCAAGATCCCAAAAAATATTCATAGATTTTTTCCAACTAGTATTCAAAAAAGCAGAAAACCAAAATATCACTGAAAATCGAGGAAATTTTGCAGAAAAACTGGGAAAATTTTTAAAATTCCTGGAACGAGCATGTAGCATTGCCGGAATTTCAAATTTTTTGAAAATACAATTTTGAAACATGAAAGTGTCAAAACATTATTATTGTCGCTCCGCGACGAGTCACCTGATGGGTCTCGCCACGAAAATGGTTTCTGGCTGAAATACGGCTTCTGGACAAGGTTTTGACACTATTTCTGATGAAAATGGGTGAATTAACATTATTTCAATCATTCCCAGCTAAATTCCAGCAGTTTCCACCGATTTTCAGTTCAAAACCATGCATTTTCTGGGTATTTTACCGCTTTTTACCAAAAACACCTCATTTTCACTAAAAATCGGTGGAAACTGCTGAAATTTGGCTGGAAATGATCGAATTTACGTCATTTTTCCTATTTTCATCAGAAAAAGTGTCAAAACCTTGTCCAGAAGCCGTATGTCAGCCAGAAACTATTTTCGTGGCAAGACCCATCATGGGACGGCAAGAATATGAAAAAAATTATCGAAGATTACCGCATGTTGCTATTATTGCCGAAATTTCAACTTTTTTGAAATCGTAATTTCGAAACAGAAAAGTGAGAAAACATCATAACTTCTCAAAAAATGACTGGAATTCATCAAAAAAAAAGCAGAAAATCAACAAATTTCCCAGTTTTTTAATGAAAAATTATTTTTGCCCAAATTCTAAAAAAATTCGAAATTTTGAATGTTTCAAGATCTCAATGTTAGTTTTCAAAACTTATTTTAAAAAATTCATTATGTATTCTTAACAAATATCCGAAGAGAACACCACTTATCATTGCCGAAATCTCAAACTTTTGAAATTGCAATTTTGAAACAGAAAAGTGCCAAAACATCAAAAATTTCCAAAAATCCACTGAAATTCACCAAAAATAGCAGTAAATGTAAAATTTCCTACTTTTTCACTGAAAAATTGTCATTTTCCACGAAATTCTGAAAATTTTCCAAACTTTCTCGCAAAAATTCATGAATAGTCATGTTTCAAGATTCCGATATTAGTTTTCAGAACCTTAAAAAATACTTCCCTGTTTGAAAAACTGATTTATTTTTCTGGTCAGCTAGAATTGAAGCAGAATTCAAAAATTTAAACTTTTGAAAATTCCAACAAAAAAAATTCTAATATATATATTTTTTTAATTCATGTATTTTTTCATGTTTCAAAATCTAAACTTCAGAATTTCATTTTCATTCTTTTTCATTAAATTTTGTCTCCGTCGATTCTGGGATTTTTTTGGATTTTGAAATACAATTTTTGGGGTAGATAAAGGTGTTAGGATCAAGTTTTTAGTTCATCAAAATTCAGGAAAAGTGTTTCAATTAAAGATACGAAAAACAGAAGCAAAGATTATCATTTCCAAAACTTCAAACTTTTTGAAATTGCAATTTCGAAACAGAAAAAAAAACTAAAACATCATAATTTTTAAAAAATCACCCAAATTCACCAAAAATAGCGGCAAATCAACAAATTTCCCACTTTTTCACTGAAAAAAAGCTGTTTTTACAAAATTCGAAAAAATTTTGGAATCTTGCATGTTTCAAGATCTCAATTTTAGTTTTCAAAATTTATGAAAATCATTCTCAGGCTGTTTTTTAGACTAAATTTTTTTTCGAAAAAAGCGGGAAACTAAAAAAAATGACAAAATGGCAGAAAATCGAGGTAAAAATTCAAAAAAAAAAGGGAAACATTTTATTTTGAGACCGTCGAAATTTCAAAAAAAACCACAAAAACAATGTTTTTCAATTTTTTTCATGTTTCAAAACCCTAATTTCACAGTTTCAATCTTTTTCAATACAATTTGTTCATATCCGCCGACGTCTGAACTTTTTTCAAAAAATCCCGCCCACTTACTCATTCAACAACATTCCAATCTGTTCCTCCCGTTTCGCCGCCGCTTTAGTGATGGAATTGTCCTTTGTGGCAATTTCATTGACATCTTCAAATGGAACAGAGTGAAGGTTCAGATTCACAAAAGTCATCTCTTTTCCGTGGATTCTGAATCTGGAGAGCAGGAAACCAGTTCGTTGGTTGGCCAAGTCACGGGTTCCGTCGTCGTTCTGGAAGAATTTGGGTTTCAGATGACTGAATTCTAGAATTCAGGGATTCCGGGAGATTCTGGAGGAATCAGAAGGATTCTGGAAAATTCTGGAAGATTCTGGAGAATTCTGGAGGATTCTGGAGGATTTTGGAGGATTCTAGAGGATTCTGGAGTTCTAAGGGATTCAGAATTTAGAATCCAGAAGCCTAGGGATCTTGAGAGATTCTGGAGGATTCTGAACCCCTATAATTCCGAAACTCACGTAAAAATCCCTTCTAAACGTGTAATTCTGCCCAAAAGTGTTTTGAATGAAGCCGTCACTTTCTTTGGCTCCTGAAACCTCCCAATTTTTACATTTATTTATTAATTTTTAAAAATAGTTTTTCTTACCAATTGAATGTTGATGTCCAATTCTGACATTTATATACCCAGTTGAAGAGAATCTATCGTAGTACTGTACATCCGCATGATTTTTGAAGAGGTACAGGTTTCCGAGACCCTGGAATTTGAATTTTTTGGAATTCTCTTTGGAAAAGGGGATTTACTGTAAGCTTTGTGTCAAAAAAGGCCATAGAGCAGTCGAATGCACGGTAGATTTCTGGATTGTCGGTTATGCTGGAAAAAATGGAAAAATTTGAAAAATTGAAAAATAAAAAAAATTTGAAAAAAAAGTTCTGATTTTTTGAATTTAGAAAATTTTTTCTAACTTGAAATAAATTTTTTCTGATACTTGAATGTGTCAAAAATAAATTTTTAGTTGACAAGAATGCTCAACAAATTTTTTGAAGGTACGAAAAAAAACCGTCGAAAAAAAAGTTTAATTATAGAAAACAAAAGTTGTAGAAAACAAATCTTTAGTTAAACAAAAATGCTGAAAAAATTCTTGAAAGTACGAAAAAAATCGTAATTTTTAAAAATTGATAGCAAAGTTTGACTGATCAGAAAACCTTTTAGAAATTTTTTTCCATTTTGAAATAAATTTTTCCTGGTAGATACAGTTGTAAAAAACAAATCTTTAGTTGAACAAAATAGCTGAAAAAATTCTTGAAAGTACGAAAAAAATCGTTGAAAAAATGAAAAATTGGTAATTTTTGAAAAGTGATAGCAAAGTTTGACTGATCAGAAAACAATTCAGAAATTTTTTTCCACTTCGAAATAAATTTTTTATAATATTTGAATGTGTCACAAATCATTCGTTAGTTGGAAAAAATAGCTGAAAAACTTTTTAAAGGTACGAAAAAAATCCTTGAAAAATCTAAAAATCTGTAATTTTTGACTTTTCAGAAAACTTTTTTGAAATTTTTTTTCATCTTGAAATAAATTTTTCCTAGTAGATACAAACGTCAAAAACACTTCTTCAGTTGAACAAAACGTCTGAAAAAAATTTTAAAGATACGAAAAAAATCGCCAAACAATCGAAACATCTGTAATTTTTCAAAATTGATAGCAAAGTTTGACTGATCAGAAAACCTTCTAAAAAACTTTTTTCAGCCTGAAATAAATTTTTTCTAGTAGATGAGAATGTCAAAAACAAATATTCAGTTGAACAAAACAGCTGAAAAAATTTTTGAAGGTACGAAAAAAATCGTCCAAAAAAATGAAAATGAAAATTTTCAATTTTTTCCGAAATATTTTTTGTTGGGGTTTCCTACTCACCACCCACAGATAACCCTAGCCGCATAATCGGGATTCTCCGCGGAATGAAGTCCCTGGACATGAACAACAGCAAACTCGCATTTCTGCTCGTAGATCTCCTTGGCCACTTCGGAACACCAGGCTCTGATGAGGTCGTCCTGGAAGAGATTGATGATAGTGATAAGGGAAAGTGATAAGGGGAAGTGATAACTAAATTTATGCAAACGCTCACGGAGTATCAGTTGATCTCAAAATCAGACAATTTTTGATATTTTTCAGAAACTGAAAAAAAGGAAAAAATAATTTTTTTTTTCAAATTTTCAGTTTCAAAAAATTATGGAAACACCGTTCTTGATTTCTGGAAATTAGTTCGTTGATTTCCAATGTTGAAAAATGAAAGTTTTGAAAAATTCTGTTTCAGATCACACGAAAACTATCAACCGTTGTTGTTCCACATTGGTTCGTCGATAGGTTGAATAGAACTGTTCAAATTGTAATCCGATCCCTTTTCACTGTCAACTTCAAGCTGCTAGTTTTTTGATTCCACTTGAAAATTGACAAGAGACGCCATTCTACTTTTTACTGTGTTCAATTTCCAAGCTTGAATAGAAAAAGGGGAGGTAGAACAGGAAAAAAAAGTATTTTTTGAAAATGAAATGGGAAAGAGCCGAAATCTTTTTTTTCCGTCTCAGGAAGTTTACAAAACTTTACATAACGACTCGTCTTCTAATCATCCGTCGAGACTAACCCAAACTATTATTGTTTTTATTTGAAATGCGTAACAGCGCGATTTTCAGTCAATGGGTCTCGCAGAGAAAAGTGGAAAAATTGTGTTGTGTCTTTAAAAAAACTACGGTATTTCATGCTTTTCGAATAAACTTCGTGGGGGGCACCGTAACCCAATTTTTCAATGCGCAGCATGATTTTTCCGCTTTTCGCTTCGAGACCCACTGACCAAATCAGTACCAAGTTGAAATGTAATAATTTACAGTTTTTGCCAAAATATTCGAAAATTATTGGAAATGGTGAATAAATTTGGAAAATTTTCTGTTTCAAAAATCTGTCTTTTTTTGGAAAGTTGTGTAAAATTTGATTCTTTTTGTATCGGCGTTCTACATAAATCTTTTATCTGTCACAATCTCTGGAGTGATTACTGATAAACCAGAGCTCCCGTAGTACATAAATAAGGTTTTGAAACAGTGAATCCAATTTTATTATTGGTAAAATGTGAAAGCTGTCCATTGGAATCCGTGTCATTTGGGTCTCGAAGCGAACAAAATGCGCATTCCGTGGTGCGCCTTTGAAAAAGTTACGGTTTTCAAAGCAATCTACCGTAACTTTTTCAAAGGCGCACCACGGAATGCGCATTTTGTTCGCTTCGAGACCCCACTGACACGGATTCTCATGGCTACATTTTACGAATAATATCCCAGGCAAAAAGAATTCATTGGAAATGTCTTGTTTTTTCAGATACATCTGATGACATTGAAACAGTACTAAATGTATGTTTTTTCCAGTTTCCGGAATTCGTCAGAAATAACGCTGTT
Source organism: Caenorhabditis becei (assembly GCA_900536315.3). Classification (NCBI taxonomy): domain Eukaryota; kingdom Metazoa; phylum Nematoda; class Chromadorea; order Rhabditida; family Rhabditidae; genus Caenorhabditis; species Caenorhabditis becei. The sequence goes on along the minus strand of LR539017.1, from coordinate 228,168 downwards.
TCATAAATTGAAGAATTGGAGAGTGAACTTGTACTGGCTACTAACTCTATGGTTCTTTCAAAATACTCAAACACGTCAAATGGGTTCACTTTTTTCCTGTTTCCATGGGACCATTTGTTGAGAACCAGTTATGGGGCAGTTCGATATTGAGACGTAATACTTTTTCGGTCTGCTAATTTCAGATACGCCCCGTAAACTTCGAATTACCGCTGAACCGGTGGATCTTTATGTGAAAATCAACTCACATCAGTTCCAATTCTGGAGATATCTCCAGTAATAGCCACTTGTTTGATGTATTCGGACATTCTGGAAAAATCAATATTTTTTCTTAAAAAACCAAGTTGGGAAGAACAAAAATGTGAAAAAGAGAAACATCAAATGGATTTTTGGAAACATGAAACAATTTTTAGCGGGTCCTCATAAAGTTTCCAGTTTGAAATTTGAAATCTACAGGCTCCGCCCCTTTTTCTTTTTTTAAAATTCCAATTAGTTTTTTTTCTCTATTTTTCCTTCTGTATTTGAACAAAGTTCCGATTTGCAAAATCGGAAATTGACCTCTCTGTTCAAAACCAGTTCACCTTCTTTTTTTTTTCATTTTTTCAAAAAGTGTCATTTTCCTGCCATTTATGGGCTGGAAAATGGGGAAAATGTGTGAAAAAATGGGAAAGATTGGGGGAAATGAGGAGAGAGGAAATGGGAGAAAGGGTGTGGTTCGGGGGAAATCGGAACTATTGGGAATTGGGAGAAGGTGATGAAATTTTTGGGTGGGGTTTGGTTTTTGGAAAAAAAATGAGAGAACTGCTTTATGAAAACTAGTGTTTGAACATTGAAAACGGGAAAATTTAAAATTTTTTTGGAACAGAAAAAAAAGTTTTTACTGATAGGAAAGGGTATTTCATACAGTAGAGAAATGAGAAAAAATATGAAAAAAAAAACACGAAAATCGGTCCAAAAAATCAACCGTGCTTTTTTTCTGTTCCAAAAAATCTCAAAAATTTTCTGTTTTCAATGTTCAAACATTCGTTCCGTAGAATCGGTATCCAATGTTGTTCTTTATTTTTAGAAATAGTAAACGTCCGATCCATTGAGTTTCTGAACGAAGAACAAATTTTGAACTTTCAGTGAAACAATAATTTTTCAGAAAAATTTTGGAAAATTCGGAATCCAAAATTTTGCTGATTCAACATTCTTTGAAATTTTGAAAGTGATCCCAATTTTCTAATTTCAAAAACTTGTTTGTGAAATGTTTTGAACGAGAAAAGACTTCAAATTGTCAACTTTTACTGGAGAAAAATTAACTGAAGCTGATAAAAAACATTTTGATATAAATTGATAATCAGTAAATCTGTTTGTTTTTTTTCTGTAAAATTTCAGGGACAACAGGATATCAAATCGGCAATTGTCATACAGGACAAAATTTGAAAAAAAATCAATCCAAAAGAGTTTTTTTTTTCTGTTTTGCAGTGTTAATTTGAATTCATTGAGTTGTATTTCGGAATTAGTGTTCAATAATTGAGAAAAAAAAGAATAAAAATGTAAAAAAAGTAAGTTGAAAAAGTTTTAAAACTACAGAAAGTATCAGAAATTACAGGAAAAAAATAGGCAAAAATACACTATTTTTGTTTTCTGTTTCAAAATCTCAATTTCAAATTTGAATTTTTCGGATTCTCATTACTCCGTTCTCCAATGAAACATTTCATTTTTTGTAGATTGAAAATGAAAAAAAAAAGTTTTTTTTTCAATTTTTTCTCAAAAAAAATTCAAGTTTCACAAATCCAATTTATAACCAGAAAATTTGCATTTTCTGATCGTTGTATTCTCTAATACAATGAAAAATAAATAAATTCAGAGAAAAAAGAGCATTTTCGTGGTAAGACCCTAGAAATCGGTTCTTCGGGGGTAACCCGAAGCCGCCCCGATGACTGTGTGTCTATTGACAGAGACTGAACTGCTAATTCAATGAACACAGTTTGCGGGCGGAGGGGCAGGAAGAAGAAGAAGAAGGATACGCCCTTTTGTCTGCGTCTAGAAGGTTCCACTGGTCACTAAAGGTTTCGCAATGTTATCATCTGAATCATGGAATCTCTACAGGTGATGAGGGGAGTGTTCGTTTAGAAAAGAGAGATGGATTAGTGATAAGGGTGATAATTATTGATTGGGAAGCTTGTGGATACCTGGTTAATGGGAAGTCTGAATTCTTGAATTTGATATGGAAATTTTGAAACTGGAAATGTTTTTTTTTTTTTGAAATTTATACAATTTTTGACTGTTTGGGACCATGTTTTTGATTTTGATTGGACCCGGTTTTTGAACCAATTCTTCACTTTTTTCTTTTCGAACCGAAAATTGAGAATTTTTCCCACATCCCCGCACGGAGTAGTGGATTAGGACCTTTTCCCCAAAAATTTCTGAATTTTGTGGAACAGTCAACGTTTCAAATAATTTTTCACTCGTACAATTCACATAGAGAATCTACAGAAAATTCTAAAAAATCAATTATTTTTGAAAATGAAAAAAAAACGTTTCAAATATTTGAAAATTCTGGAAAAATTTTATTTCAAATTATTTCGAATTTTTAAAAAATTATTTTCGTGTCAATTATTTTCTGTAATTTTCCAAATTTCAATACTATTTTTTGTTTAAAAAATTTTACCAATCAGTTATCACGATTATCGACATAATTGGTAACGCATTGTCAATACAGTCTGTTCCAAAATTATAAGACCCCCCTATATTTTGACAGTCTGGAACTTTCCAGGACAGATAGAAAAAATGTGTGAGTGCAGTTATTCATCACTTGTCCTGAAACTAACACACCCGAGTTTTCTCGGTGATCGGTCCTCTTCCGGCTCCAGGGCACACATTACCTGTTTCTGCAGCTGTTCCAAAATTATAAGACCCCCCCCTACTTTTGAAAATTTTTTATTTTTTTTCGATTTCAAAAGTGGTTCAATTTGTTGCCCGGGTTGGTTTCATAACGTTCATGTACAAATTAGCTCCAGGCAATATTTTCAACCTCGAGTTTTAGCCCTCCAAAGTTGGAAAAAACGGCGTTTTTCGAGATTTTTTCGATTTTCTCGAAATTTTGAGCGAGATAGGTTTTGAATTCAGCCTGACTGTAACTGGGCAGTGTTGTCACACCCATGTACATTGAACTTGATTGAGAAAACACACTAAAACACCGTTTATCTGACCAATCTAAAAAGTTTCCAAAACTTGAAAAATTTTTGATTTTTTTTTGACACCGGAACAAAATAAAATAATTGTTCCGGTGTGTTTCATAACGTATCTGTAAAAGTTAGTATCATAAAAATTTCTAATCGCTGGTTATAACGCGAAACAGAGCGAAAAACTCAACGATTTTCGGATTTGTGAAGATTTTGTCGAATAAACGGTGTTTTAGTGTGTTTTCTCAATCAAGTTTAATGTATACGGGTGTGAAAACACTGCCCAGTTACAGTCAGGTTGAATTCAAAACTGCTCCCGCTCAAAATTTCGAAAAATCTCGAAAAACCCCGTTTTTTCCAACTTTGGAGGGCTAAAACTCGAGGTTGAAAATATTTTCTGGAGCTAATTTGTACATAAACGTTATGAAACCAACCCGGGCAACAATTTAAACAACTTTTGAAATTGAAAAAAAATAAAAAAATTTCAAAAGTAGGGGGGGGTCTTATAATTTTGGAACAGCTGCAGAAACGGGTCAAGTGTGCCCTGGAGCCGGGAGAGGACCGATCACCGAGAAAACTCGGGTGTGTTAGTTTCAGGACAAGTGATGAATAACTGCACTCACACATTTTTTCTATCTGTTCTGGAAAGTTCCAGACTGTCAAAATATAGGGGGGTCTTATAATTTTGGAACAGACTGTATAAAGTCTTGAATTCTGGAATTTGAAGAGGAAATTTCGAAACAGAATTTTTTTTCGAAATTCATACAATCAGTTTCGGTTCATTTTTGACCGGTTTTTGAGCCAATTTTTCTTTTTGTTTTCTTCTCAGATGGATTTTTCATCTGCGTGCGAGAGGAGTAGCGAAATAGAAACTTTTTCCAAAAAATTTCTGAATTTTGTGGAACAGTCAACATTTTTCCCAAAATAACTTTTATTTCACCCGTACTATTTTGTAAGCAAAGTTCTTGAAAAACACAGAAGAACAATTGAAATAGGAACATTCCCCAAAAATTTCTGAACTTTGTGGAGTAGTAAAAATGTTTTTCCTTTAGAATTTTGTTTCACTCTTTTATTTTGTTAGCAAATTTACAGATAATTCTGAAAAATCTGTTATTTTTGAAAATGAAAAAAATTTTTACGATTTTCGAACGGTACAATTATGTAAGCAAAATTACTGAAAATTCTGAAAAATCAATTATTTTTGAAGCTGAAAACATATTTTTTGAAAATGTTTTTTTCTAATTTTTAAAAAATTATTTTCGTGTCAATTTTTTCTGTAATTTTCCGAATTTCAATACTAATTTTCGTCTTAAAAGTTCTAACAATCTGTTATCACTATTCAATCAGTTATTACTATTCACAGCACCGTAGGTAATGAATGAATTGTCAATAGAAAGTCTTGAATTCTTGAATTTGAAGAGGAGCTCTTGAAACTGGACATTTTTTTTTTTGAAATTCAAACTTTTTTTGAATGTTTGGGACCATTTTTGACCGGTTTTTGAGACAATTCTTCACTTTTTTCTTGTCGAATCAAAAATTGAGCATTTTCTCCTACGACAACGAACAAAGAAGTAAAATGATAATTTTTCCCCGAAAACTTCTGAATGTTGTGAAACAGTCAACATTTTTTCCTAAAAAAATTTTTTTTCGCTCGTTCGAAATATTCAGCTAGCAAAATTACAGAAAATTTTAAAAAATCAATTATTTTTGAAACTTAAAAAAAAGTTTGAAAATTTGAAAAAAAAATTTTTCAAATTTTTAGAAAATTTTTTTCTTCAATTTTTCCAAATTATCCAAGAAGACTGAAAAAAAAAATCTGAAAATTTGGTTTTTTAAAAATTTAAATTCTTCAGTTGAAATTATTTTTAAAAATTCCAAAAAAAAACACTGATCACTAATCAGTTATCACTACTATCAGCGCCAAAACTCACGAAAAAAGCTTCCG